>VZTR01005697.1:67935-76355 GCA_013400775.1 Chaetops frenatus | reverse complement strand
AAAAAAAAAAAATTAAAACCACACACACCACGATGCCATATTTCTTGTCAGCTGCACACAGAATTCTGTGAGACCACAGCTTTATGTAACTGTGCTTGAGATTATCTGCAACACTGCAGAATTTAAAGTGGAAATTTTAAAAGTATAAGCTAGCTCCCTGAATCTTCCTGCTGGAATTCCTGAAGGAAACCCTTTTTCTTCCAGGCTTTTCCAGCTGTTCGAGTAGACAAAAGAGAAATGCAGAAGCACAGCTGGCATGGCACATCCTACTTTTAAATGACAAGTGATATCTTCACACAATTTCTGGTGGTTAACTGATTGTGCACCCACCAAGCATCTGGTTCAAGAGCTGTTAGCTGCTGTTTCAATGCCCATAGCAACAGTTATAGGCCCCAAAATAACCAAATTACATTTTTTTAAGATTATGAGAAGGTGTCTTTTTCCGTCATGTTGGTACAATCACATTCTCCTGGGTCCTTTTTTTTTCACATTCACACCTTCATCTCTGGAAAGACTGAAGGGTCAATGTTTTCTTTCCATTTAAGGAATGGGCCCTTTTAATCAAAATGGTGTCTTCTCAACATTTTGGGCCAAGAAAACTAAGAGATGGGCTTGTTTCCTGAATTAGCTACTCCCATCCATGAAGGCTGATATGTCCTGGTGTTCACTGGGCAAGTTCACTTAGATGACTTTTGTACTTAAATTTGACCATTCTCTTACATCCTGTGATGATTTAAATGCTCATCTCTTCCCACTTGCCTCTTATATAATCACAGATTGCTTCAGTTTGGAAGGAATGCCTGAGGATCATCAAGTCCAACTCCCTGCTCCTCTCAGGACTACCCAAAATTAAACCACATGGCTCAGAGTGTCATCCAGATGCTCCTTGAATTCTGACAGCCCTGGTGCCTTGACCACTCTCCTGAGGAGCCTGGGAACTGGGAGCTCCCTGGAGGAGGGAGTGGAAGGTAAGTGCTGAGTGTTTGGCATCATTCAGTGTTTTGTCCCTCCACAATTAAAAAGGGATTTCCATTCAAGGCACTGAGACCACCTCTGTTACAGAAATTTTTGGAAATTTCCCGGTTTTCTATTTAGGAAAATTTATTTTTCGAATTAGGGGAATGGGAAAGGAAGCACATGATAACCAGATGTGCAGTGCTCAGTAAACTGGGACAAAACCCTCAGGATGAGCATCTGGAGGGTGTGCAGGCTCTCAATCAGCTCATGGGAAGTTCCCTGGGTGGTGAATCTCTGGATTGCAGCTCCTGTTTTGGGAGGGGTTTATGCTGAATCATTTATTTCTTGGTTTTTGAGGGGGTCTTTGTTGATAACCCTGGAAAGTCTGTCAAGCCTCAGAACAGGACTCGGTTTCAATAGTTATTTCATTTTAAGATTAGTGTGTACATAAGTATAATATAAAAAAAATGTGACTATAATGATAGGTATTCTAATACCATACATGGGTGAGAAGAATGCTGCTTGTTTCTCTGACAGATTCACAATCTACTTGTTGTCAACCTTATCATTTTACTGAAATTTGCCTTTTCCCCTGTGCACTCTCAGAACATCCCTTCTAAGACAGGAAAAAAAATCACATTTATTAAATAGTTTTTATGCTGTGCTGCAGGCAAAAGGAAATCACTTCCAAGAAGAACTTGGAGGGTCCCTTGCACAGGAGTTTAAGAGCAAAATTAAACCAGGAACTCCCAGCACTGAATGTACTTGTCTGCAAATAAATCATTTCAGATACACAGAGGTGGTGTTTCACATTAAAGCTAGGGCCAGGTGTGAAGCATAAATCCTATCACTGATTAAGGTGAATGAACTAAATCATTAAATGTTTTCTTTAACTCCCCATGGAGACAGAGTATCATTGGAGATGACAATGACATGACCATTGTGGCAAAAATTGCGAATAAGTTATCCAACCATTTATCCAGGCAGCACAGATACTGAAAAATAGCTCTGTGCAGCTCTTTAATACAACTTTAAAACCTTCTGATACTTCAGCGTCCACATCACCCTGAGAGACGTTTTGAATGTTGGACTGTATGATTATCTGTTATGAATTGGAAGGCAGAAGTGATGAAAACTTGTAAGGAGAAGGAATTAGCCTTCTTGGTGGAATTAATTTTTTAGCCTTTACATTTCTCTATTTGGCATTTGCTCAGGTTGTCTTGTGGCTTTTAGGTACTCAAAGTGAGAGTAGGTTTGGAAAGAGGGTTTGGAGATTTACATTATTCAGGAGAGGAAGCCAAAAAAATGTTGGTGCTGTAAGGAGAGATAATAGAAGTGTGTTTTTTTTCCCTTTGAATTTGCTTTGAATGATAAAATCTACTTGTAGGAAGGGACATACATTATTGAAAGTTTCATCTTTCACATGGTAGATAAATCTGAGGCATTAACCACATATGGTTATCAAATAACTCGTGTAACTTTGCAAAGAAGCTACAGTATTAAACTGCCCTGGACCTATTGTGCCTGAGGGAGGAAAAAAAATAAAATGCCTTGATGTTTGACCTCTCAGCTTCTTGTGTGAAAGAGCACTCAAAGGATTCCTGACAAGGGCCACAGCACACACAGCCTGTGGCTATGGCAGCACAGAGAGATGAGCACAGTGTCCTACCACATCCTTTGGTCCACCAAAGAAGGGGTGTTCCTGTGTTACCACATTTTTTTACTGGGAATTCAAGTAAAAAATCTCTCCTTTGTGGTGCTTCAGGAAAGCTGGTACACCTGGCAGGGTGGGAAGGGTTGCTGGGTGGACACCAAGCTCTCATTCCCACCCTACATCAATAGTTCACATGTCAGGTGATGGGCTGGGGATCCTTTCACAAGAACAGCTGGAGGAAAAATGAAACTGCTCTGAAAACAGGAGGCAAATCTGAGCAGGATGTCCTGACACCTTAGACTCATGAAGAAGTGCTCACAGAGGGCATGTAGGTCCCGCTTCAGTGATGTCACCCGCGATGTCACCACTCTGTGCCCAGTTTGTGATGTGCTCCACAGTCAGGGGAGGTGGTTCCTTCCATGGGGGTCCTCCAGGCCTCCCCAGGCTGCACAGTGAGAGAGGCACAGCTCAGAGAGGGTAGGATGGGGCAGGATCGGGTGGTGGAGATGTCCCGGGGGCTGGGGCGAAGCCACAGCGCTCGCAGCTGAGCAGAAAGTCACAGAGTTGGCCCAGAGCCAGGTTCGGGAGAAGGCTGAGAGGCTGATGGCAGCCTTATTTGCAAACCTTTTCACTCCTACACTCTCTTCCCTGGCTGCTCCGAGCTCATGCTGCTTGAAAAGATGTATTGCGCTATTTTATTTTCTTTTTAAATTCAAATAAATCCCATTGTTTTGTTCTGAGAAACCCTTTTTTTTAGGGAATTAAGTACAAGGCAATGCTCTAAGCAGATCCATCTCAAGCCACAGATCATCTCATGACACCATGAAGGGACACAGAGTGCTGCAGCTGATGCAAAGTGGATTCCAANCCTTTATTTAAGCCAATTAAAACTGTGGGTTCAAATAAGTGAAAAGAAGAAATCTGCCCAGGAAACATTATAAATAGGAGTTTTCTGTGTCTTTAAGCTCAAATACAAATACAGTAGCTGAAGTACCAAGGGAGAACAATGGCAACAGGAATGCAGCCATCTCCTCTCACAGCCTCTCACAGATCGATCCTTTCTCATATCATTTCACCCTTCTGCCAGCCCTTTCCTATGCTAATAGCCAGAGTCTTCAGCTGCCTCTGGTTTCTGAACATCACCTTAAACTGAAAAATCTTTAGATGTTTTCCCATTTGAAGAGTTTATCTCTGCCAGAGAAAAAATTCAAAACGTACTGTATTCGACAGTTTTAAATTGAAAACTACCTCATCCTGTAGCTTCCTCTGTTGTTCCACACTCCACTAGTCCTAGGATGCAATTGTGTGGCAGTGATGAGTGTGCCCTTATCAGACTCCAGTCAATAAAACAATTCTTTCATATTTAATAATATTTAAAACTCCTAAAAAAGAAATTAAAATGAGGATACCATCTCAGGAATGGAGAGAGACAGAGGTACTGCCAAAAGGAGAGAAAATGCAGTAATAAAGCTTTTCATGCATTTATAATATAAACACCTCTTTCAGGAGGGTTTGCCCCAGACCCTGCAATGCCCCCAGATTAGCAATAGTTCTCTCACTGCTACTCTGAATTTTGGGAGAGAAAAGGATTCCTGAGCTATATTAGCAGAGCAATACAAATTCCAGGCTTCTGTCTCCCTTGTGCCATGTGCACTAGGTTGTGCTGACAGGCTACAGACAGGTCCAAGCCTCCTTCACCTGGGTTTCCACAGGAGTTCCTACCTGTACACCAGGCACATATGGTCAGCAGGGCAGTAAATTCATATATTACCACTCTTCTCACCCAGTGCTTCCCCAGAACAAATGTTATTCCCTGCCAAACTGGAAATCTGCCTTTCCTGTTGTGATAAAAGATGAAATATGGACACCAGTAACATCGGTTTAAAAAAGAAAAGGAGCACAGCACAGCAGGGGGCAGTGACTTTGTGAGAGATATAAAATTAGATAATAAAATTGTTTAACCTTCAAAAAGTAACCAGTGTTTCTCCATCAATCCATCCATCCATGCATCCATCCATCCATCCACCCATTTTCATCCTCTACTGGGATGAAGAAACAAAGCCCCAGATATTGCATTGTCTCACCCCTGCACATTATTTCCACAGCTTGTAATGTAGCAAAAAATCTGGCTGATGAAAACATGAGCTTCCAGAAGCTCAAGTCATTCTACCCCAAGATATTAATTAAGACAACAATATAATAATGACAGCATAACATAAACCACATAACCCGATTTCTAGTCACTGGGCTAGACAGCTACGAAATGGGACAGACTCCTGAACTGGAAAGGAGACAGCAGATTTGCTAAGGGTAGAATCAGAGTGGGGAAAAATTTAAATGATAGATACTAAGAGTTGTGAAAGAGCAAGAGTAGCTCTTTTGTCAACAGAGAACTTGTAGCACCAAAGCAGACTGCCAGAAACACTCAAAATTATTTCTCAGTCCTCTGAAGTGCCACATTTAATATTTTCTTATCAACAGAGGCTGAACCCCAGGAAAGACAAGATCAGCACATGGATGTTGGAGCTGACTGAGAAGGTGACCCACCCTGAAAAGAGCCATTGTGCTGTGACTGAGCACAGAGACCTTGCTGCTGTCTATGGAGACATAAAAACCTGACACTGAGGAAGAGCTGTACATGCTGTGGAGAAAATATGATGCTAAACACATTTTTGTATAGTACTCAGAGTCACAGAACCCATTAGAACAGCCCTGACAAATTGCTTAAGCTGATTATTTATGTAGAACCATATCCCCTAACTACACCAATAGCAGGGCTCACAATCCATATCCCTGAAACTGAGGAAATACTGCCTGCCGAAGGAAAATGCAAAAAATATTTTCAACATCTCATGCCAAAGGTAAAAGCTGTACAGCAAAGTTACAACTTGCACAGAGAGGTTGGGTGGATGGAGACATTTTGGAGGCCAGCTGCCAGGCCAAGATGAGTGATGATGCATTTTGTAACCAAAATCACAGCAGAATTGTGTCAGTGCCACCACAGGAGATGTCACAGAGTTGTTACAGCCCACGGTGTCCTGTGACTGAAATGTAACTCAACAGTGGGGTAACCAACTAAAACGTCACCCCAGCCTTCTGCAGGACACAGGGCAGCAAGAAATGAAACTAAAAACAAATGTCACAAAAAGTTGATGGTGTAGAGGTGTTCCAGCTTTGCTGCTCTGAAGATGAACACTCAGTTTTGGGTGTTCCTTGCAGCCTTAGAAGAAAGAGGATAATAAAACCCACAAAACTTCCACTCACAAATGCTTGCAGCTGCCTGAGAGATGTGCTTTTCTGACCCATAGCAAATGAGAAGGGTATCCTTCTCTAGCTCTGAGCCCCATTTTCCTTAATTTCTACTGCCTTCATCTGTGCGGGAATTTGCTTTACTCTCTTTTGGGGTGTTGCTTCATTTTAATGCCTGCAGGGAACATCCAGCACAAATGGAGAGACCCCCAAATTCAGGTATACACTTGAAAAAAATTTAGCACCTAAATGAACAGGAGGTGGTGAATATGAAAACTACCATGCAGAGAAGCTTACTTTTAAGCAAATTGTTCCTGTTTCACAAAAGAAAGAGACAATTCTCTCTTTTTTGGTAAATGGAGTGGTTACTGAAAAAAAAGTTCAAGATTACTTCAAAGTTTTGTCTTGAATGCTAAAGCAGGAGTCTCAAACAAAATACATAACAAGATAAATATAAATGAATAGGGGATTGATTTTTTTTTTCCTCCCAGTGGAAAAAAAAACCTAAACAACAATAGCATCTCTTAATTAAATACTGATGTTTTTCCTCCCTTTTTATTTACTGTGGTTTCTTGAGATCCTGGGTTATTTTGACTGCAGGCAAATCCCTGGTTTATAGCACAACCTACATATCAGGGCTGCCATCAAGAACATACCCACAGCCAGTGTATACCCTGGGTGTCTTCTGAAGGCCAGGAGTGCAGGGAGCAGCAGAAAGATGTCCCCAAGGAGCATTGAGACAGAACCTGGTCCTGCTGCAGAGCAAACTGCAGATGTGGGGCTGGCTCCTTCAGGGCATGGACTGATGAGACACAGCCAATTTGGGCAAAAACTCGGGGGGTTTTGGCTGCTGGGCAGGAGGCAGGTTTTTCCAGGCAGCGTTCAGAGCAGACCCACTTTGAGGAGCAGCCCAGGGCTGATTTGTGTCTTTTGGGTCGATGTTTGAGTGCTCCAGGGCTGGATCTCTGCCACCCACCCTAGACCACGCCATTGGGAAGGAACATGTGACACAGCCAGGGTCAGCCACAGCAGCCACAAACCCCCCTGGCAGAGCCCCAGCTCAGAGCCAGCCCTGCCACTCCCCTGGTGTCTCTTGGGCTTGACAGCCCAACACGTGGAGCCCAAACAAAGCAACAAAAAGCTGGGAAGAGCAGCATTATTTGTGACACTGCCACTGGGGAAATAAAAAGCAGAGAATTGGAGAGAGTGAGGTGGTTTTTCAGAGCTTGCTGTCTCTGGTTCTGACTGTGCGGCCAGTCAGACATGGACTCTGTCTCAGCCAGGGAAGACGAGTCACAAAAGAAGCCATTTGAGGTGGTTTTTCACCAAAAAAACCTCCATCTGACCGAATGCATAAAGAAATCCAGAGTGAATCTCCCAACTTCTAATTCAAGACTCCAACCTTCAAGGGTTTCCATTATTGAATAGGAAGCTCCTCCCCAGTCAGGTGTTGGCAGGTGCCAGCTGAGCTGCTGCTGGTCACCTGCCCCAAGGCACACCTCTGCTCTGACACCTGCCCATCAATTTGGGACACAGGAGGGGAAGGGACATCCCCAGACTGACTCAGCACTGTAAGCAGAGGCACAAGGAGACAATTCCACTGTGCCTGCCAGCTCTGGAAATTAGGGTTTTTATATAGATGGCTATTCATTAAAATCTGGACCAGGACCAGGCAGATACAAATGGAAATGCCTTTTTATTTTTTTTCCTCTCATGGACTTGTTCCAAACCTGAGCTCTAGGTCCCAGTATGTACCCTCTTACCAGCAGGTTCCCAAAGAAAAAGAATGGCTTACAAGAGTTTTATAAATCCCAGCTGTTTAGAAAACTCAGATCACTCACCCCAGCCTCCAAACCTATGGATAACAGCCCAAATAACATATGTTTTTTCACTAGTGACAATGCACAATAGGCAGAGATAACCAAGAATACTACACTGGGTATTAGTTCATTTATGAGTGAACTTTTAAACCCAATTCTCTGCTTTGTTACACAAGCTAAGCACAGCTATTACACTCCAGAATTACCTGATATCAAGTTATCCCAATGAGAATTGGCATAGAACAGCAAATAGACAGATGCTCTTCCCTATGAAAGGTCTGACATGAAGAAGGAATAAATGTTAACTCCTTGCCTGAATGTTGAACTTCTGTTCCCAGCTGTAGTAAGTAGAAATAGCAGCAACTGGAAACCAGGGGAAAAGTCATACTTTTTTTTTTTTCATCCTTATTTTGGAGACCTTGTCTACCTCTTTGGTTGGCTTCATATGCTAGTTTAGCAGTCCTACTCCCTACAGGACAATAAATATGTTCAAGGCAATAAATATCCAGAAAAGAGAAGGAGACACATGTTTTATAAGGAAACTTCATGCTTAATTGAGGTTTTTCTGTGTCAGCAGAAATCAGGATTGAGACTTTTACACAGCCCACCAAATAATGATCAGATTGAGGAAAGAAGGCAAGAAAATTATAGATTTGCTAACCCCTGGAACCATCAGACAAGAGGCTAAAAGGCTCGTTACACACATTTCTCCAGAGAAAGGTGTAAGTGCTTTAAAATCA
>VZTR01005697.1:50420-65309 GCA_013400775.1 Chaetops frenatus | reverse complement strand
AAAGAAAGAAAGAAAGAAAGAAAGAAAGAAAGAAAGAAAGAAAGAAAGAAAGAAAGAAAGAAAGAAAGAAAGAAAGAAAGAAAGAAAGAAAGAAAGAAAGAAAGAAAGAAAGAAAGAAAGAGAAAGAAAGGACTCTTTCATGTGATAATGCACAGGAATTCCTTAAGTGAAAACATCCTAACCATGGAAATCTGATTCCCACAAACATATTTACATTTCTTACAAATCAGATTTAAAAGAAATCATTGTTTGTTCACTTAAACTGGTTAATTGTATTTTAATTTGGTAATTGGAAGCAGATCCCCAGTGCCCTAACTCCTCTATAAGCATAGCAAATATAGTGGAATAGGAGATGCACTTCTAAGATCTGGACATATCTCACAAGAAATTTCCAATTATTTCTCTGATAGATGCTTAATTCATTTGATGTAAATGAATATTTACCCTTCAGAGACAAGATTTTTTTTTAATCTGGCAGTGGCTATAGTAATTTTTTTAGACATTTAAGAACAAAATTTTTCACTGTTCAACCTTGGTTGCAAACCTGAAGCTCAGAGCAGCAGAACCAAAGGCTGACTATGGGTCAAAAACCTTTGGAGGGCACTTGAGACAAAAGTCTGAAGTACTTGGGCTCAGCTGCACAGCTGCAGAAAACTCATACAAAATTTACATTTTGCCACAGTGTCAGGGAAAAAAAAAAAACATATACCAAAGTGAGGAATTTCAAAAGAGCTTTGCTGTGCATTGCCTACACCCAAAGTAAAAGCTGTGCTGGGAACAAAACCCAGGATGAGTGGCTTAGGTAAAGCCTTGATAAGTGTGCCTTTTTTGACAGAAATTTGTAATATATTCCTGTGTACAATTTCCAACATACCAAATCTATATTCGTGAGAGTTCTGGTTGCTTTTTTTTTTTTTTTTTTTTTTTTTNTTTTTTTTTTTTTTTTTTGCTTAAATCTGTAAGTGAAAAGGCAGATTTTGGGTAAGGTTTGCTTTTGAAAAATGCGAAACAAACACAATTATTTTTCAAAGATCCAGGCAGTGGGGATGGGATGGGTCAGGAGCACCAGTTCTGCTGCAGACAAGCCCATGGTACCTGGGTGGATGAAGACCCCATCTGTGCCAGGGAGAAAATTCCACTCTTCCTAAACTAAGGGATCTCTCACCTGGGATGGTAACAGTGCAAGTTTTCGTCCCTTTGACAAGGAACTTGACCAGGGATTGTGCTGCAGAGGACAAGCAAACATTCTCATGTCCTTCCCTGAGTAATAAACCCTGGTCTTCTAAAAGCCTTCTCTTTTTTTTTGCCCAATCTAATCCCATATAAATGCTGCAGCCACAGGCCCTGTGGTGTGACATCTGCTCTGTAAACAGATCCTTTATTTGTGTTGTACCCACCTCCCACTATGGGCAGAACAGGGTTTCATCAAGCTGGCATTTCCTGGTTTGTTTTCCTTTCTTTCCTCTTCCAAAACTTAACAAGCTCTTACAGACTGACTAAAGTACTTGGAAACTTTGTGAGACTCTTCTGGAAGAGGTGTAAGAACATTATTATTCTTGGGCTGGCATAATAGTCCTGAGGTTTGTTCTTCCCCCTCCAAAGTGAGAGAATTGCTTTAGCATCCCAAAACTCTTATCTTTTTTCCTGTTCCAGCCCAATCTGAGAAAGATGTGTGTGAAAAGATATAAAAGCCCTCACCTCTTATTAAAATATTATTGTCTTTTGTGAGAGAGAAACATTGTATTTGTAGGGTTTCTTTATTACGGTGTTTATAAATCTAATCCTATTTTTTCTTCATTAGTATTTTTAAATTACTTAATGCCACTGAACAACTAATTTTATTCATTGCCATTTGTTTGCCCAGCTGAAGATGGTCAAGGAGCTCTCTCTGCCCTCTCAAATCAGTCTCTGCTTCCCATTCAGTCCAGATTTGTCAGGAAAAACAGTAAATTTGAAAGTCCTGTCTCATATTCTGTGTGTTTAACGAAATTAATAAACAGATAAACTCTACCCTGTGATGGGTTTGATTAAATCTTCCACATTTCCTGTCAAAAGTGGCCATCCAGGGATGGATGAACAGGTTCTTCCAAGGCCCTGGTTTTGTATTATCCCAGTACCACTGCTAAGAAGAGCCTCACTGAGACAGAACTGTCTTAGATTAGATGAATAATTTTTCAATTCCTTTAAAAAACAGCAAAAAATATGTCTGAAAGTGATGACATCCAGAAGGTCATGATCACAAGTGAAGGAAAATAGTCATGGGTCTCCTGATGAAATGCCTTCAACAAGGTCTATGCCACCAGAAAAAAAAAGTGTGGTAAAGAGGAAGGCAGAATTTTGAAAACTTTTTCTTCCCTCAACTCAAATCAAAAGCCAAAACACTAAAAACTGGAAATTCATGTATGCACCCAAAAGTCAACAGGTAGAAATAAATATGTTCATTTCTAATTATTGACACTGAAATGTACACTGAAAATGCACTGTAATAAAATTATTAAAATTCCTTCTAAAACTTTGTGATAGGACACTTCTTGCCAGCTCTTCAGAATCTTTTGCAGTGAATATTAAATTTATAAGAATAAATTAATTTTTCTTGAAGAATGTAATGAGAACAGGAAAGAATGAGAAAGCTAAAGTCTCTTCCCGAAGTGTCATTGGAAATGATAACTTTCTGGATTATTTTTTGTTGTTGTTGTTTTCTAATTAGCTCCTTTTCTATTGTCACATTTCAGTGCCTGATGCACAAAGCACTCAACAGAACAGAGCTCAACACCTGCACCTTGCTCACCCCTGGCATTTCCAGCCTGAAAATCCTGGGCATGGATGGAGGGCACTGAGCAGCTCTGGAAGTCTCCAGTGCTCAGGCTTTGGCTGTGCCTCCCCTTTGTTCTGACAAGCCCATTGTGATGCAGCTGGAGCTTTGGGCACTCAGCTTTCCAGTACATTGTGTGTGGCTGTATCTGTACAAGTTCCATTTGTTCCAAACATGAGGGGGGGAAATTATCATTGCAAGCTTTGTGGGGAAGTGGAACGTGACCCATGAAAGCCTAATCAAGGATCCTTGGGGAGAGATGAGGGAGAGATTTGTGTATGGTGGGCTTTTATTTTGGTTGTTTGATTTAGCAAGTTGTTCCAAATCCATGAAGGACGGAGAATGTAACATGGCCAAATTCCATTTGATTCAGTGTCTGACATCCCCAGGGACTTCTGGGCAGATTAAATGCTGGCATAGATGCAGGTGTGTCAGTCAGGAAATACAGATAGCTGCAAGTTAATACATAAAAACAGAATCTTCACTTCCTTTCTGGCCTGAGGGAAAAATTTTAAAAAGTTCAGCAGGGATTACAGCAGTCATTTCACACAGTCAACCTTCAGAACCTTCAGAAAAACTCCCTCTGAAACCCAAAACCCCGTGGGTTTGTTCAGAGTGGACAGCTCTCAGAGCCCTGCACTGGGACAGGCCTTCTCATTTCCAGTGTCCCTTCTGCAGAGAGACAACAATTCCCAGCACAGCTTCACTGGTGGATTTGAGACCACCCAGCCAAGAGAACCCTCCTAAACCTCTCAGAGGTACCCTTATCACTCTCTACAACTCCCTGAAAGGTGTTGTAGCCAAATGGGAGTTGGTCTCTTTTTCCAAGCAGAATGAGAGGACACAGCCTTAAACTGCACCAAGGGAAATTCAGGTTCAATATTAGGAAAAAGTTTTTTACTAAAAGAATGATAAAGTGCTGGAATCATCTGCCTGGGCATGTGGTGGAGTCACCATATCTGGATGTGTTTTAAAAAAGACTGGATGTGGCACTCAGTGCCATGGTTTAGTTGATGAGGAGGTGTTAGGGCATGGGTTGGACTTCACGGTCTTAAAGGTCTCTTCCAACCCAGTGATTCTGTTCTGTTCCGAACTCACCTGCAGGTTCCTCTGCACTCAATCCCTCTGCACTCAGGTCTGCCCACATTTTGATTCCTACTAAAAACTTGCAATGCTTGAGTCTGAAATGACAAGCCTAAATCAGAGGGCAGTCATCCATCTGGAGCTGAGGGACCTGGATTTATTGTGCACCAGGAGATTCCTCTGATGGTGCTGTTGGGAGCCTGCACCAATGATGCCTTGGAGTGATTCCCTAGAACAAAGGCTGGACAAGATTAAGAGAATAAAGTGGATATTTATAGAAGGCCCTCAATAGATACACCTTGGGCAATGCAGGACCCTCCCAGAGCCTACACTGAAGATTGGCAATGCTCACAAGTTTTTCAGACAATTATAAGTTCGGTCCATTTACATATCAGGGGTTAATCCTCCAATTACAGCTTCAGGCAGTGAAGTCATTTACCCCCTGTTTGCTCCCCACAATTCACTTCTGCTTATACTTTTCAAGGCTGTAGAGTGTCCTTGAGTTCCAGGCCCAGAGGGATTGTTTCATCTGACCAAAACATGAAGACAGTAATAACACTTTACATGAAGTTTTAAAGCTATGCACTAATGCAGTACAGGATTTGAAAAATATAAAAGCTGAAGTCCTAAGGCAACAAAAGCATCCCCCACTCTCATCTCTGCTGCACTGATGAGGGCAACAAGGAGCCCAGGTAACAAGGGAAGGATGCAGGGAGAGGTCTCACATCAGTCACTGTGTTGGTGGAGAGAGATACAAGTTCAGCCTTTATCCCTGGAGGAAATCCAGCAGGGTAATGCCAAAATGTGCCATCTCAAGATGCAAAAATGACCATTTTACACCAATGCTAGATGCCAGAGTCCTCATGCCTGCTTGCAAACCAATGTTGTTGTTGTTGTTGGTGGTGGTGGTGGTGGTGGTGGTGGTGGTGTATCTTGGTCTCCTTGAGAGCACAAATACTGGTTATGGTGTCTTCATTCAAAAATGCTCACTCCTCATTTCCCTCCTTTCCTTGCCTTCAATGATTTATGTAAAGAGACAGAAAAGATCTGTTTTGTTCTCTCTGTTGTTTCTTGGCTTTTTTGTCCCATCAACTTAAATTGTCTTGAGCAATGTCTCCTGTGAATTATTATTTTCAGCCTATTCTACCTCATTAGGAAGATTTTTTTTCCTTGACAAACATCCCAAACCCTCCATTTCTTATTTCCACTCCACTATGCCGACTTATCCCTTTACACAAGCAACTGCACCCCAAATCCTCATGTTTCAGATACCAGTTTCATACAGAATAGCACATATTCAATTAGCTCTTTTTTTCCCCCTCTTCTGGAAAAAAAACTTTTAACCCACAACTTGACTCTGGTTGTATTACAGGAATAAAGGAATATAAAAATACCTTCATCTCTGAAAAAGAAGAAGTCCTGCAGCAGTACCTGCAAAGAGAATCAAGGTGAAAATAAGAGCTTTTTGGAGTTTGCAGTCACAATAAAAACTCACACTAGTTTGCTAGGCAATTATTTGCAGGCTGGTTTAATTCACTTACTGATGTATTCAAGAGAGCAGCAATTTCTGAGAGCTGCAGCATTGTTGTTCCATCAAATTTCACACACAAGAACATTTCTATGAGGAAAAATAATGGGTTTCTTCACCCTACTACTGGCACAAATTCAATCAACAAGCCCCAGTAATCCCTGCATAAAACATACCTCAAGTAGGAAGTTTTTCATCAGCTGATCTGTCCACACATCTTTCAGTCTGGACTCCCTTAAACACTTTTGTGTCACAGCTTCTCACTCACCTGTGATAGAAGACATAACTAAAACTTCTCAAAATGACAACTTTTATTCCAGTGCATGCAAACATAAAATATCAATTTATAAACCAAATTCACAAATAAGAATTCATAAATCAAGGGCTAAGACTAAATGACTATGATCTCTAAATGCACTGCCAAAGGGTATTCCCATTATTTTATAACCTGAATTTCTAAATCTGAACCCACTTCTTAATCTGAACACTTTAAATCTGCCCTTTCAATATTAACTGTTTTATAAAACAGCTGATAAACAGGTGTTAGCAAAAGAGCTCCAGAAAAAATTATCACACACTTTCTGTCACCTTAAGTAAATAATAGATAAAGAAACCTATTCATCTGTTCTGATATTATTCTTTAGTGCACTTGCTCATCCTTAATGTTTTCATTAGCATTAATCAAGATTATTCTTCATTTTCTTTAAAATAGTTCACCTACACTTAGGAGCAGTGAGCTTCCTTTCAGAGTTGCTTTTGGAAAGAATGAAGCACTTGAAACATTGGAACCTTGACTCATTCAAAGGTTCAGTACAACACAGTTTCACACTGATTCTTTTTTTCCCCCTCCATGGTCCAGCTAAATTTACACTGATGTCACCTCTAGTACCTCATCAGTTGACTCAAGACACAGTGTCCTAAGATTTGTAAATATTTTCAAGCCTGTCAGACAAGTGACTTTTACAGCAAGTGGAAAACACCCAGCGCTGCCCATCAGTGGGGTTCTTTCAGGGTGAAACTTAGGGAGAAAGGAGACCTGATACCCTTTCCTTATGATTTAGTAGCGTGAGAGAGCTCAAAACACTTCAAAACATCACCTGTCTCCCTCCAGCCTTCCTTGCTTTTGAAAGCCTCCTACAGCCTGTCAGCTTCCCAGTCAGCAAAGTCAACACAAAAATTATGAAATTTAAGAAAGAAACCTGGTTTTAACCTTTTTCTTTTTGCAGTGGTCTTTTCTCCTGTGGCTTTACCAAGGATAGCTCTGGATGCTGGGTGGACCCAGCTTAGATTAATCACAGATGGAACAGTTGAGGGTAAAGAGAGCACTCTCAAAGAAGCACATCCACATCCTAGTCTGTTAATCATGCAAGAAATAAACCAGATCCCCTCTGCCTTCTGCTATCAGTGCCGTGGATAATCCCCTCCCTGGTAACAATCCATGTGGCCAATAATCAATCAAAGGGAAGGGATTAACAGCAGTGAGAAAATGCACCATGACAAAACACTTTTCCTTGCACTCCTGCTCCTGGTCAGAAAATCGTCAGGACAAGCACCTTCTCAGGCTAATTGCTGACAAATGTGAGATAAACAGCCTGTTATCATAACCAGCTCCCCTCTCTTTTTAAGAGAAGGGATGCAATTAAAGCATTAAGTATTACACAGAACGTGACATCCCTTTATTGTTCTTGTTTCACACAAATGGAGCTTTATCTCATTTTGTACACCAGATGCTATTATGAAACACTCACATTTGGGGAAGAGGCAGGCCTGGGAAATTCTGGGCAAAGAGGCTGCAGGAAGGAAAAGAAATGCCTCATTTTATTTGCAAGCTGGTAGGTTCTGCGGCAGAACCTGGCTGTGGCAAAAGGTGTGGGATGAATCCGGGTTGCTGAGACTTGGAGACACAACAACACACAGTCAGGGGTATTTCCCTCCATGAATTGCTGGAAGAGATGTGCTGGGCTGGAAAAAAACATGTAAGGAGAGAGAAAACCATATTTAGTGCAACCAAAAACCCACTCAGAGAATTTTCTTCAGTGGGGATTGCCCAGAGGTATAAGGTGAATTCTGCTAATTAGTAAGGATAAGTCAGAGGTGAAATCCTGGTGTTTGCTTCAGGACTGGCAGCCCCCGATTTGTCCCTGCTGTCACAGCACTAATTATTGTGCACAGCAGCATTGGCAGGCCCGTGCACTCATGGGGTCTCAGCCCTTGGCCAGCCACCCCACACCACCCCTGGGTTCTGCAGAAAACCCCTCCAGTGCCAGGATATCACACAGATGGATAAGAACTCACAGTCTTGCATATATTTTGGGTTGGAACTGAATGATCTTTAAGGTCCCTCCCAACCCAAACCTTTCTGAGTCTCCTGTGGACAAGCCACCAGGCTATTGAGAACAGTGACAAGTGAAATATACCAGTTCTTAGCGATGTTCACAACAATTAAAACAAGCAGCCTGTTATTATGTCTCTGAACTACTTCATTAGGGATTATACCCTTATTTCACACAGCCTGACTCATCATTGCATGTAATTTCATGTATTACCAATCAGACATTTAGAAAGCTGGTACCTGTAATTTTCTTTTATTTCCATAATTTCCACTTTGTGATAACAAGGAGAAAAGTGGCTAAATATGATTGAGCAGACCAGTGATAAAGGAAATATAAACTTTGTAATGCCTTTTGCAGACTTCATGTTCTGCCTTCTGCCTTTTCTCCTCCACTCCCAGTATGGAGGAGCCTTCAGCAAAGAAGAAGGATGGGTTCATCTGTTCTAAGTCTGGCAGTGCATTACCACCCTTTCTATACCAATTTATTAAAATAATGCAATATATTTAATATCTGAATATACTTTTTAATATGCATCTGGCCTGCTCATGCACCAAATATGTTGTCTTATACCTGTACTTTACACCAACCTAGCAAAGAGAAGAGCATAATTATTTAAAATTTAACCCTCATTTGACTCTAGACTGGGAGAAATCCCCTATTTTAGAGCAAGTTATGGAAGACCCTTCAAGGAAAATGTTACAATTAAAATCCCTATAACTGTGTGACTGGTGTTGCCCAGATCACAGATTCCCAAAATTGACTAAAAACACTTCTAAGGGGATCATAGGCAAAGAGGAGATGTCCCCGAGAGATGTTTATGAGTTCCCATGCTCTCTGAACACAATCATGATGGAGGGCTCATGACAGAAGATCCCATCCATGGACAGCTGTCTCATGCAGCTCTTGTATCAAGTCAGGTCATGTATTTTCATTGATCAACTTCAAAAACACAGCAGAAAATCAGAGGGGTCTCTGGGAGGGACTTTTCAGCCTGTTGCAGTCAGAAGACTTGCAATGAACAATTCAGTTCTACTTAATTCCCTTTCTCAGAGTGGTTCTGGCAGAGGGGAGCACACAATGGATGGGGGAAAAAAAAGGAGATTTTAGAACAAACATCCTGCCCCATCCCTGGGAGTGTCCAAGGCCAACCTGGACAGGTTTGGAGCAGCCTGGGACAGTGTAAGATGTCCCTGCCCATGGCAGGGGTGGAACGGATGAATTTTAATGAGTTTTCTCCCAGGCCAAACCACTCCATGCCTGTGATCTTCACTAGGAAGAAACAGACCATGATAATACCTCTGTTTCTTCCAGCCTTTGGTGGTGATTGGAGAAAATCACCTCTGGTTTGCTTTAAACACTCAGAGTGATGACAAATCCACCATCTCTTGGGAAGTTGTTTCAGTTGTTCCAGTTGTTTCAGTTAATTTTTTCTTTTGACTCCCCCAAGAAATGCTCAGGCCCTGTTTTAGGAGAACCAAAATTATGCTTCACGATTTTGCACAACAAAGCATCTATGTTTGCATAGACAATTTGCTTTTTGGGAAATTACATTGAGTTTCACACCTTAGAGCACAAATCAGCCACTGGTTTTAAACAGGAATTACCTACAGGGAGATGATTTGGCTTGTAATTAATTTCTTCTTCCTTTGCAAACAGTGTGAACATCCATGGAGTCATGGTGGGAGCTGGCATCTCTCTCATGTCCTGGGCCCCTTTGCATGTACATACTTCCTACAGCATCACAGTTTTTCTCCCTGTTATGGAGGAATTTCAATGCCATGAGGTGCAGCAGGCTGTGGTGCCCTGCTCATTAAAGCAGAACAGGACTGGATTGAAACACCACTGCTGCACATGCAGATGTGGATTAAACCTGCAGCAAAACACTCCACTTTTCTAAATGTAAATGGTTTTAAAGCTTTAATTTCCTTGGAGCCTTTCCCTCTTCACCTCAGCAGGTTTGGTACTGCCACAAAATAATATTCATCCTAAATTTAAAAAGAGAAAATTGGAATCTCTCAGATCAGTGATTTTCCCTTTTTCCCACAATTATTTGCAACAGGGATTTTTGTACCATATCCATGGATCATCTGGTCCTGCCAATACCAACCAGGAGCTGCTGTGCTGGGAGAGAAAAGGCCTTATCTCACCCAGAAACACCTCCCTCCCTGTGAGCACAGCCAGCAGTGGCTCATCCTGGTGCTCACAGATCACTGTGTATTTGCCAGGTGGGCTTCCAGCAAAGTGTGGTTTGTGGTGATTAATATTGTGGATTGATATTGAGGATTAGGACTTTCCCTTCCTTCCCCCTCACTCTTGTCCAAGGCTGTCATAAATGGCAATCCTTTATTCAAACACATCCTCACCTACTCATGCTCAGGGTAAGAATCAGACATGTATTGATATCTCTTGCCTGGGACCCAAAAAGAAAGGCAAAAATCATATTTTAGGGATAGGTAGTTAACCTAATGGTGCAAACTCCTTGGATGATGTTGTTTTCAATACAAGGATAGAATTTCTTCCAGCTTTAATTTACTTTTGAGAAAGACAATACTCTGCTTCTCCTGCTGCCAGCCTGCAGTTCCAGCTGTCCCAGACTAACCTGCTTTCTCATGTGCCATGCCCTTCAAAAAATAGGCAGAGATGTCCTCCACACATATATTTCTTTGGAAAAGAAAAAAAAAAAGGTTATTTGTGTCTTTAGGGGCAAAAGCTCTGGAAAAAAAAAAAACTGAACCAAACTTTAAAAGGGTATTTAAAAAAAAAAAAAAAAAAAAAGAAAAAAAGAAAACAAACAAACAATCAAGCAAAACTTGCTGCAGATGGCTGGGAGCAGCACCTCATTTTTCATTATGAGGGGCGGCTGGGGTGACTTTTATTTTTCTTGGCCCTGAGAAAGACCAAGCATTCCCTGAGCCATGTAAATATCCAGCTACACCTCACTCAGAGCAAGATGAGCACAGACATTAGTGGCTTTTCACCAGACACGTGCTGCCTGCTCTCAGCCCAGGGTTTCAGGGAGGGTGGGCAGAGGAAGGGGCAACAAAGTTCATGGGAACGTCTCCAGCCCTTCCCATTCCCAAAGCAGTCCCTGAAAAGTGCTGTTAGCAAGGTATTCGTGGTACCCCTAGGGCAAAACCTCAGGGGCACCTCCGGAGCTGCTGTGTCATCTGCTACCTTGTCACCAGCTGTGGCCAGCGTGGCCCACTTCAAAGAGAGATGTCCACTTCTCCAGCCCACCCCTGGAGAAAGTTTATCCCCAGCTCTTGCTAGCCAGGAAAGGGTCCAAGGTTTTGGGAATTCTCTCCATGGGAACACAAGGCCGTGGTGGCAGTTGTCACACCACGGGCACAGCCAGGGAGAGCAGGATGTGAATTTAAATCATTTTCTGGTGCAGCGGCTGCAAATCAGGCATTGGGAACACATGCTGCACTCCCAAACCAGAGAGCTGTCGTTGTTAAATGATATCACAGCTGGCCCAGAGGAATTCTCCTCTGGTGGGCAGAAATGCCTCTCCTGGCTGGTTTTGTGGATGCATTCCTCCCCCCCGTTGTTCATTGTCTGAGCTGCCTCTCCAGTCTGTGGTGCGAGACCAAGATTCCTCTTCCTTGTACAGAACATAAAAAACTAATGGAGAAAACAATATTACCAACAACAGACGCTTCCCTAATACTTTGAATATGTAAAAAGATGTTATTTTTTAATAGACTGAAAACATTTTATCCAGTAATTCCAAGTTAATGCTCGTTTTCCTTGAAAAGATGCATCTGGATCTAGGCACCTCTGCAAAACTCAGCTTCAGTTTAACTGTGGTTGTAAAAATCAAATTCAAGTGCTTGGCAGCCCTTTCTTCCTGGAATCTCAAGAAAAATTTTATCTGAGTTTGAGGGCAGGAGTCAGAAGGCAGTAACAGAGCAACCAACTGAACATTTACAGCTAAATTTTGCAAAGTAGGGAAACTTCAATGTTCTCCTCTACAGTTTTCAGGATATGGCACAAAATATCTCCCTTACTTTTTTTTTTTTTCCCCTAAGCATTAAAAGTTTAGCCCAACAAAGCAGTTGTTTTGCATAGGTTCTCGTTTTAATCTCTTGGCTTTGTGTTCCGGAAGATATGCGACAAAGACAGCTTTCAGTATGGATGACAGCACAGGAGATCCTAATTACACCTGGAGAAAAACAGTCCTTGTCTTTTGGGGAACAGCTGTTTTTAAAAGAGGAAGAAAATATGATTGGGTTGAAAAGACATCTCTTTTTTGTTTTTTAAAGTCACTCTGAAAGCTTTACATTTTGAGACAAGACACCTCTTTTATTTAACTCAGAGGATCATTTCATCTTCTGAACTTACTTAATTAGAAAAGAAAAAAAAAGGGGGGGGAAATGTACATCTAAAGGTGTTTGTTTTAAAGGACAGTATGTTTTGACAATTTGAAAAAATCCTTTAATATATTTCAAAATTTTAAAAACCATTCCTTTTCTTAGCTATGTTATCAACTGGATTTGCCTGCAAGTCCATTCTGTGAAAACCAACTTCTGGCACTTGCATGATTACATGATTCTATTCCAGTGAGTAGAAGGACCAGAGATTGCCCAATACAACCCTAAACTAGGACTAAGCTTGGTGATTAATTAACATCATTCACACTAATTGATCTAGAGCCACCTTGGCACTATTGTAGTAGGGCAAAGAGCTGAATCACTTACAACCCTTTTTAAATTTCACTCCATCTTCTTACCATGTCTCCTCAGAACTGGGTGGGTAAAACACAGAGAACTCATGGGTTGAAGTAAAGACAGCTCAATAGGGAAAGCAAAAGCCATGCACACCAAGCAAGGCAAGGAATTCACTCCCTGCCAATGTACAGACACACCAAAAAAAAAAAAAAAAAAAAAAAAAAAAAAAAAAAAAAAAAAAAAAAAAAAAAAAAATTTTTTCATAATTNAAAAAAAAAAAAAAAGATCAAGGAACATATATTTTTCTAAGTTTTCGTTATTTCCATGTCACAAGTCTGATCAAGACTAAGAAACATAAAATTCTCTGGGTGTTGAACATACATCTATCCACACCCCTGAATTACCAGCCTCGTGTTCAGCACAAACCCATACACAGCCCCAGAGCAGCCCCTGCGATAAAAATGAATTACCTAGTCATAACCAGCACAATCCCACAAACAGTGAGCTCTTAACACCACAACCTGGCTCTCACTACCCTAGGTTTTATCAGCAAGGATCTTTTCAATGAGAAGTCACACTCAGGTAGTGAAAATTGGTGTTTCTCCTTTAAATGAGCAGAAATATAATAATTCCTCAGCATGGCACACAGGAAGGGAAAATAATGTATGTGTGTATGTACTCTGTTCTAGGCTCTTAAAGATCACAATTAGATTGGACCTTCAACTGAGAGATTTGCAATCATGCCTCAGAAGTTCCTTTACTAATAATTATATTTAAGAATGCCCCCTGATCTGGATTCAGCAGTTTCAAAGAAATCACAATCAAGGCAGGGCACAGCCCAAGAACTTTTGTTATTGACATCTTTTTTGTCTTTCCCTACACTAACTCCTCTTATCTGTCCAAGGAGCCAAACCTATCACAATATAAAAAAGATGAGTGTTAAGATGACAGGAAGATAATCTCACCTAAGGGACAGAGAAAAGGACACAGACCATAACCAGGAGCAGGAAGAAAAGGGAGAGGACCCAGGACTGAAGTGGCACCAACAGCAGGAGTAATTTAACAGCATTGACAATGTAACACTAATAGTAATAAAATAAAAATCAGCACTGCATCCCTTTTTCCCTTTCCCCACAATATAACCCTTCTTCTGGCTTGGTACCTGAAAGCTGAGTTGTTTTGCTAGTAATCATGGGAATGGTGAGAACTTAAACAAACCTGTTTGGAGAGAAAACTCCCTTGAAAAAAAAATTAAAAACAAAGAAAATTCTCAAGACGAGAGACAAAAAGAGAGAGAATGAGAATAATAAAAGTCAACTGAGAATTCTCCAAGGGNAAAAAGAAAAAAAAAAAAAAAAAAAAAAATAGGAAGACTTAATTATGCACTAGTTTCTTTTCCTAGCATGTTTCTTGACTTGGCACAGCTGGAAAATAGAAAGCTGGCGGCCAAAATATCAAATGTCCCTGATGTGGGCTCAGTGCTCATAAAGTTATGTGTGTGTCTTTTTCTCCCTCCTTGTCTGACTGCACAGAGAGATGAAATGAAGGACTCAGCGAGATAAATACTGGCAGCTGTCTGGAAGCTCACTGCAGTGGGCAGGGTCGCTTGCAAGGAGCCACAAGGGGCTTTTTCAACTTTCTTTCGGCCCAGGACACAGCGATTTTGAAGGCTGGGCCTTTCCAGAGGACACTGCTGTCAAGTCCCCAGGTCCACTTGCCATTTTCCAGTGATAAATTGCCATTCTGTGGGCATGCTTCTGCTGAGGGGTGTGCCACAGAGTTAAAAGCTGTTTTGTTTTGTGGAGTGGGCTTCTCTTTGCAGCTTGCAAACAATGAGCTTTCTGTACAGTCAGGCCTATGATAGGACTGTAAAAGGATATGAAGTTTAGCACAGAAATAGGCCCCACGCTCTTTGGTGCAATTCACCCATGAAAATGCTGACCTTTTCCATTCAAATATTACACAGAATTTATATCTTTAAATCGGGATTAAATACCATTTTTAAAAGAAGCTGGACTCCTATACATGATAAGTCTTCCAGATTTCTAGTCATTGGGACCAGGAACAGAACTTTTCTGCCCAATTAGTGTATTTCTTCAAAGAGATCTTCCCCAGATTCCATTTCATTTGGCTTACAATTTTTTGTGACTTCATTTCTCTTTTTTTGCCAATTTATGGCAGGGATTATTTCAGACTGTTACAGCTAAAAATAAAAATAATGAATATTGTAATTTGCCTTTAGACCTGCAAAGATGGTCATATATGCTTTTGACACTGTGACATAAATAAAAATTTAGTTTCTGTCTAGTAACAACTAACTTATCCTTGACCAAATCAACATAGGTCTTATTGTAATGGAATATTTTGCAGGGATTTGCAAACCTGATATAAACAGTTGTTGTGAGTGTTGTCAGGCAGGGGAAGGGAAAGGAAGGGAAGGGAAGGGAAGGGAAGGGAAGGGAA
>VZTR01005697.1:33719-43932 GCA_013400775.1 Chaetops frenatus | reverse complement strand
AAAATAAAAATATAAAAATTTAAATAGTCAGTTTCTTTTTATACAAGGCAGCAAAGCATGGTTCAGAACAGGTCCAGGGAGGGTGAAGAAGGAGGATGGGGGAGCACAAGCTCTCAGCATCCCCTCATGTGGGGAGGGAAGAGCAAACCCCCACAGGAGCTGCACCAACCCACGTCTGCTTCCTTGCAGCACCACTTCTCATTGTGGTATCTGAAATAAAATGCTGCAAAAAGAGCAAAATAATCCTCCTGAAGTGGTTTGATTCCCCTAAAAGGCTTTTGGTAAGATGCGAGGCTTTCATTCTGGTTTCAACCGTATTTTGGAGTGGAATTGTGCACTAGAATCCTTTTATTCCTGGTTGGGGCGGGGGGGTAATTTTAGTTTAGCCTGCCCTCTAGTGCTGTGTGGATTCGACTCCCAGAGTGAAAACCATGGGAAATCCTGGGATCAGAGGGCTCAGCGTGCCCTGGGCAGCGTGTTTGGACGTCGTACCACCAGCAGTCTGCCACACCTGCCCCAATCAGTGCCTTGCCATGTCATTTCAGTATTTACATACAATTCAAATTTACCTGGGATGGTAGAAAGCCAGCCTGTAAATACAGGTTCCTGATTTAGAGGAACTGGCCTCTCCTTTTTTTATTAAGTCATACTTTTGCAAACCTGATGTCTACAGAAATCCCGGATTTGGCCCCTGCTGGCACACCACAAATATGTATTTTTTTTCCCCGCCCTTATGTAAAGGATGCCTAAGCATTTAGGCACACTTAACACAAAATATGACTGCTAAAAATCTTGTATGTAATTCATCCAGAACATGTATCAATGTAAAGGGGATTTTGCTTTACAATATCTTGAGGTTTGAGTGCCAAGGCTGTGGGTGTAGCAGCACACAGATCTGCAGATATGGCAGTAAGAAAAGTGGTAATGAAACTAGATAGCTGGGAGAGCAATTTCTGAAATCAGCAGACACAAACACACACATTCCTGAATTAATCAGTAAAAATGAGGTGGGCAGCTCAGGTGGGAAATACCTCCCACATAAAAAAGGCCCTGGTTTGTGAAGGCATCTATATTGAGTTATGCACATTTTTCATTTTATTCTTTCCTTATCAGTATTTTAGGACGTTATTTGAATAAATATATTGTTGCCAATTTCTGACTGATGGCCTTTTTAGTATAATGAAAAATCTTATTTTCAGTAAACTAATTAATTCTGTGATCAGTTCAGAGATGGTTTCATTAGTGTTTTCATTATTTTTAGATAATACTTAATATAAAACCATATATATGTATATAGGCATCAAATCCCTCTGAAAATATAAAATGGATCCACCACAAACAATTTGAACTAAACCCAACCTCAATGTTTGATTTTTTAAGTAGGTTTTTTGGACCATCTAAAGAAGGACAGATTGTTTCCAGTGTTTGCCAGGGAAGAAAACTAGCACACGTAGTCCCTCATTCAGGGGATTCTGCCTGCTCCAGATCCTCTGCTCCTCTTTCAGGATCCATGGCAGCTATTTCTCCTTTTTTACCAGCCAGAGGAGAGAAACCCACACCAAAAACCTCCATCTGACCTTGTTTTCATTGAAGAAATGAAACTGTTTTAAGTGGAACTGATTGACTTCAGCCTGTCCCTCGTGCCTGTGGCAGATGGTGGCCCTTGGGCAAGGAGTCCCAGGCACAGCCCCCCTCCCACCAGGACCCACTGAGACCCCAGGCCACCCTCAATGTCCCAGCACTGTCCCACTTGGCAGGTCCCAGGCTGCTCCCAGATGTGCAAATCAGCTCCCACACCCCCTAAAATGCCTTTTCGGGCAGATAAATTTGGGGTAGGTATTTTTTGGCAGACTCATTTTGAGTGGAGCAGGTTTTAGGAGTGTTCATGGTTGCAAGCTTTAGGAGGAGGAGGGAGCAGAAACAGGCCCAGCAGTGGAGCAGGGCTGCCTTCACGCAGCACAGCCCTCCAGCCATCACCCAAAAATAAAAATCCACCTCTGACTGTTCCACCTGAATTTTCTCCCTTATCCAAGGGGAGAAATAAGTTGTTGTAACATATGTTCACCTCTCCAAGTTTGGGGAAATGGATCTCAGCTCACCATACCTGGATTTGCACAGGAATTCTCTCCTTCTGCCAAGGCAAGGCAGGCAAAGAAACACCAGGAGGAGGGAGATCTGTGTTGTCCTGTGTGCAAGAGCCTTCTTCTGGGAATGGATTCATCTTATTTTTCACCAAGGACAGCCAGCCAGACAAACAAGCCTTCAGTAGACGGGATGTAGATTTCCTGTGTGCTCAGGTTGTTACAGCTCTTCCATAGGAAACAGTAATTTCCCAGTCACTTTTCCACGTGCAGCAGCAGCAGGGCTTGAAACAGAACA
Source organism: Chaetops frenatus (assembly GCA_013400775.1). Taxonomy (NCBI): domain Eukaryota; kingdom Metazoa; phylum Chordata; class Aves; order Passeriformes; family Picathartidae; genus Chaetops; species Chaetops frenatus. The sequence continues at coordinate 41,553 of VZTR01005697.1, read as the reverse complement.
TGTACCACACATAATAAGTAATTTGGTGTTCTCACCATATCTCAGCAGCAAAAGAATGCTGTTTTTCATTGCTCTTCCTGTAAAACACCTCCTCAAGTGTAAGAGTCCCTTTTGGGGAAGGTTTATACAAACATGGTAAATATACACAAGAGCAAATGTCATTCCCCTCAGAACTGATCCTCACAACCCATTAATTCCTATTCTTCTTGTTCCTCAGGTGCTTCTCCACCTCACGTTTTTGCTTTTGTCTCCACAGAAACTCCAATCATCTTCATTTCAAAACATGCACACACATCAATGAGCTTCTGAACTCTGAAGGAATGAAGGCACTTGCAGGACATCAGCATCATCCTAATGCTGAAAATCCCAAATAGTTGAAATTCCCAAAGGGTTGGAAATCCAAACATCTAGTAGGATATGTTGATTCCAACTATCACTTACCACTAATTCTAATTTATTCTTAATTCCAATATATTCTTAATTTTAAAAATAAGACAAAAATTATAATTTCCACAGCACCAGCTGTAGTAATCTAGAGATCTTGATTTAGGACCTCAGAGCATTGGCTGGAGCCCCATGAGACTTTTTAAAATAGTGGGGGGTTTTTGTCATAGCCTTGGGCAGACACAGCTTCTGGTACAGACATTTTTGAGGGTCAGCAATGCACCCTTCCTTTAATGTAAAATGTGATTTCAACCTCAGCATAAAATCTGGGAGCTGGGTCTTTATTCCTAAAACTGATAATAACTCTGAAAGCACTGACAAAACTGCTGTCTTTTCTTGCCTTTTTGCAGTTCACACATCCCATAGAGGGTATTAAGGACACTGACATGAGATGTACTCTGGAAAATTTTCAGACTGTGCTGCTGACTGGTTCTATTCATCCTGAAATTGAGTAAAACCCATCTCTGTGACTCCTTGTCACTCTTCTTCTATGCCTCCTTTCCAGGCACTTTCAAAGCAGGCTTTCCTACTTCTCTGCCTGTTTGTTTTCCTGAATCCTAGATCATTATTTGCATTCTCCTGCTTTCCTCAGGCGACAGACGGATCTGAAGTCAGATTTTAAATAGTGGAGAATAACATCAAGATCGAATTCCACATCTATGTTGCACGCTGTGTTGAAATAACCATGGGCTAATAGGAGCCTTACGAATGAACCTAATGAAAATCAGCCAAAAGACAGAAGAGATGAGGGAAAATTAATCTATTAGCATTATCTTGAAACATAATCTTGAATTTTGGCTGCCCTTTTGTCAGGTTAATAGAATCAGATAAGGCTGTGAAAACACAGATAGTAATTAGCATCTTTAACTTGGAATAAATGAACAAGTAATTCAATACTGGAAATATATTCCATTTCATGTCTATTTCTGTAGAATATGACAAAAGATTAACTATCTCCAAGGTTTCCCAGTTGCAACTGAAAGCTATTTGTAATAATGGGAAGACTGCAGTATTTTATTTCTCAGAAAATAGTTATGTGATTTCTCCTGTGCTGAGGTACAGTGATATTTCATGTGTAAGGAGTCCCTGTTTCATAGATCACAGAGCATAGCTGGCTGGAAAACTCCTTTATACCTTGAATAAGTCTCCATCATGGCAACTAATGCCACATTTTTACATTCTTTGGGAAAAGACGGGAGCTTTACAATGAGAACATTACACTATATATATGCATATATATATTTCCTGCATTAAAAATCCTTTCTTGCAGCTCAGGGAACACTGTGCCCCTCTTGAAGATCTCTCATTCCCATTAATTCACCTGGCATCTCCATGCTGGCTACTTGTAGATAATCTCTGCCCTGATTTGTCTTTTGTTTCATTTGACATGCCTAAACTTCTCTGTTTATCTAAATTTTTGCTTCTCAGTCCTGGGAATGGCCTGGCACGTGAGGCTTCTGTGCTCCTCCTTCCCCATCAGAGGTGTTCATGCTGATCTGCAGGAACCATTCTTGCATCCCACATCTTTCCCATCCTTTATAAGACGCTTTTCCCTCTCTCCTGACACAAGATTCAATATTTTAAGCTGGTGTGGGGCATCGATTGTCTTCTCCCCATTCTTCCTGCCCATTTGTGTGCCTGAAGACCCTTCCACTTACATCTAACAGTGTTATATGACACTAAAATCTCTCAATGCCTCAGCTGAGACCCCAATTAACACCCACATTGAATTATTGTGCACAGACAGAGTATAGAAAGGAGGCTTTTCCAGCTGCCAATGACAAAATAGACTGACTTCTTCATTTATGAAGCTGTTGTTTGGTCTCCTTGTCCTCAGAGCCTCTTTGTGAATTTAAAGGTTAAAAGAAAATATTTGTTGAAGCAATTCAAAAGGAGGTTTCCTGGTTTTCCAGCAAACATGACTTCAAAATCAGAATTGTTCATTAATGAAGCCAGTATCAGGTTTGGCTCTCTTCCACTGTGCTTTCCTGACAGAACAGCTAAAGTGCTGGAGGAATTTGAATTTTTGAAATGTTTATTTTTAGGTAAACTTCTTGATTCAGCAGAAAGCACGGGAATAGAAAGCTCACAACAAAAAAAGAACTCACATATAGAAGAACTGTACATCTTGTTCTGCTTAATTCTGCTGTGACCTTAAAGTTTCCAGCTCCATCTCTACCTGAAAGAAAAGCACTACATGTGTGGCAGTGTGATCCACCAAGGAAAATCAAGGGAATGTTATGAGATGGTAAAATCAAAGAAGTGCATGCTTGGTGCAACCCCATGCACACAGGGCTCTCTGACTCCCTCTGGGTTGGGCTGGTGCTGAACAGCTGAGCTGATCAAGGATGTTCTGTGGAAATAAATTTTCCTGCTGGAAAGAATGGTGAAAAACTGCAAATGTAACTCTGTCAGGGGAGAAAAAAAACCTATTTTAGTAGTTTGCTCCCCCTGGACAAGGCTCATTTGCTTCAACACCTTCACGTTTCCATAATCACACAACAGAATCAGAGAATCATGTTGGAAAATACCTTTAAGATCATCAAGTGCAACCATTAACCTATCCATGTGTCCCGTAGGCAACTAAACCCCTTTCAGGCCGCATAAAAAGGTGACAAGAAAACACACAACATACAGTCCTAGGGTTTCAATGCACCTACCTGTTGAAATCAAAAGTTGACTTAAAAACCTCAAGGGTAGTAAGTAAACTCTCGTATAAGTTGCTAGTAAAAGTAGATTTTTATTGACTGTGTCATCTAAGGAGCTGAGGAGCCAGGGATTGCAAGTGGGATGCAAATGCATCCCACAAATGAGATTTTGTGTGGATACAAGAAGACATTTTGCCATTTTCTCAGCTCCAGTACCCAAAACTCCCTTCCAGAAAACATCAGCCAACTTCAAAGCAAAGATAGTTTCGATATGGTTTTCCCACAGCCTTGCTGCACAAAATAAAACTCAGGAAGCAACTCCTTGGAAGATTCCAGGGGCTTGGAAAAGGAAAACTCTTCTGGTGTGTTCACAAAGCCTTCTTGTAACAGAAGGCAAAAGAAGGTGGTTGATGTGAAACACAGAGAGCATTTTCTCGTGGCCCCCTCTATAACAGATGAAAAGCATAAGTAGATTAACACCTGTGCATCTCTTTCCAAAGGGGAGCAGTTATGTGGAGGTGACATTAAAACCAGTGAAGGGTTCAGCTTTATGTTCAAGTTTCCAGAAGTGACTGCTGGAAGACAGGAAACAATAATGTTTTAAGAGGTCTGTGAAAGGGTCATTGTGCTGGTGTTTCTCCACATTAAATCACACATTTGTCAGTGCAAACCATCCTAAACTTTCTTAGAGTTGCAACCTGGAGTCCGTATGGTAAAAATTCTGGTCCCCAGGAGCCCCTTTCACTGCATATCTTTCTTTGTTAAAACAAATATACTATTACATATTTTTCCTTTACAGAACAAAAGCCATTGTTGTCTCCACAAGACCTCCGGCTCCAAGAGGTGGATGACAGCAGCCTGGCCTTCACTACAGCAAGGCATGCATCCATTCAGCTGCAGAATTCAGGGTGATTTCAGCTAGGGCCTTCAATGGCCCACAGTCGATTTTGCTTCAAAATTCATGTACACACCTTAATGTATGAAAGTGTTGGCTTGCTTTTCTCCTAGGGGAAGCCAGGTGCTGAAAACCCAACCTGCTTAAAATAATGAATTGAAAGTAAAAGTAATCATTGAAAGGCCAAGATCTTCAATTAATTTGGTTTTTGTACAGTGGACCAGCACACAATGTCTCATTATTTGCTTGTCTGCATGTTCAGAGGCAAGAAAAAGCATAATCTCTCCTCAAGTCCAGTGGCTTGACACTGAAATTGCAGGAATGAAATGAAGTGCAAGTAGCTGCATTCTTCCCCAAAGGCATCACTGTACCCTCCATGCCTTAAATACAGATGTCAATGAGCCCATGCCGACCTAACCCCTTTCTGTCTATTCCCCTTAAAACACCTTCTGGTTTACTGACCATATTTATACCCTTTGGCAGTCTATAAAAAGTGCTACATGATCTTGGCTGCACTAAAACCAGTCAGAGTTATACCCTATTTCACACTTATGGTGAAAAAAACCTCATTTCCTCAGGAGGGATTGTCAAAGGTGCCTGAGGGCTGGATCTACAAAGTGATTTTAAGATCCTAAGCCAAATTTCCAAGCACAGCTGGCATCTACAAAGGGGCTGGATTCACAAAGGAGATTTAGGTTCAGCTTTTCGGCAGCTCACTCCTACCAGGACCCATGGATCTGTACCTGGAGCCCTCACAGAGCAGAGGAGGAGCTCCACAATGAGGAAAAACTCATGGGTGAGCTTGAGATGAGAAAAGTTCAGAACATCATCCTTTTCCCAGTGCTTTGACCATTACAGAACAACAAGCCCGTGGGCGTTGACAAACGAGTGCCAGAGCCCTGTGCCACATGGCAGGGGCTGCCATAAACATATAAACAATTTCCCCACAGGAACGATGGTAGGAAAATGTAAAAATACATTTTAATCTCTGTTTTTCACCAAAAGTAAAATTCCATGCTCTTTCAAAAGTGATATGCTCTTCAGAACCCATGCCACTGGAAATAACCTCTCAAACTTCCAGCTGATGGAGCCCTCCCGGTACAGGTCATTTTATCAATACATCCAAATTCATCTGTTTCATGGTCTGCTGACAATCTTTCCAAACCTTATGAATTAGGCTTGAAAACTGCCAAGGTAAAACTAACCAGGCCACGTGGAAAGGAAATATTTATTTCTGTGCATTAATGAGAAGGGTAAAGAAAAGGTGAAAGTTACTTAGCTCAGTAGGATTCAGCAATTAAATGCAAATATCATGCACACTTACTCTCTTCATATCTGCCAAGAATTATCTGTTTTAAAGAGACTTAGCATAGCAGAACAGAGTTAATTGTCACACAGGGACCATTTTTAAAAAACCAGTTTTATTTGCCAAGGTTCATTCTGAGAAACTCTCAGAATTTTACTGGAGGCTCCTGACTTCAAAACCCAGTCACTCCAGGATGTGATGAAAAATTTGGGACCCCAAGTCCAGCCAGACACCACAGTTCACTCAGATCTATATCCCCCTGCAATGCCACAGTCTCATGGGAACACCAGAGAGGGATTTATCTCCCCAACTTCAGTCGCGAGATGAAACCAAACCTTTTTTTGCCTTCTGTAACTACAGAGGATATCTAAGGTGATTAGACCAGACACTCAAGTCCATAACAGAGCAATGAAAAGTTGAAGTGTCCTGTGTCCTGGAGCCTTCCAGGATATTTAATTCTACATCTAGATGGTGTCAGGTTGAATAGCCCTCTCCATATAATTTCCTCTACACATTGTGTGGAGGGGGAGTCTGGGCCAAGGGGAAAAGCTCTGAAAGATTTTGGCTGAGCTAAGATTAAGTGAATTATGAGCCCATTGCTGTCTGAGTGTGTGCAGAGAGGAGCTAAAAGAAACAGGAGCAAGGAGGCAAGAAAGGAGGCCAGAGGAGAATATTCAGGGTTAACCTGGCTTGGGCACACACAAAAGATGCTTTTTGGAAACATGAACAACGTTCCCAACCCCAGTGCCCTGCTAGGGCAGAAGAGAGGCAGATGGGATCCCCACAACAGGCACCCAAAATGCTCCATGTTCGATATGAAACAAGGCTGTGGAAAGGCACAGATTTTTGTCAGAATGGTTGCATTTCACACTTTAATCCGCAGACACTGTAAAAACAAGAGATTGGGTTTTATTCAAATCTGCTGAGTAAGTCCTATTCCAAGGCATTTCCAACAGCCACTGAGCAATATCTTATGGAAGGGTTATTACTTTTATGTGGCTTAAAGCCACAGAGAGTGGGGCAATTTGGAAGTGTGAGAGCTTCTCATATAGGCTTCCTTTCCCCCAAGGGATGAGTAATCAGGGTTCACATGACACCAAATTTAAAGTGTCACAAATTCAAGGTGCCAGATTACAATTGCACTGAAAATACACAGCTGTTTTCACCCAAAAGCTAGTGTATGGGTTTTTTGCCTATTTTCCCAGACCTGCCATTGACTGGAAGTGACTCTAAAAGAACAGTGCTGCTCTGAGGAAAATCGACCATGTAACTGAGACAGTTCTCCTATCTGATCAACTGAGGGGTTTTTATCAGTCAGCCAGAAAGATGTCAGCCCTGCAGGGGATGAAATGAGTCCATTAATTTCTTTCCTGCTTTGTCCTTTGCTGCATCAGGAAATGGGAGCAGCAATCAGGTCTGCGTTGGTGGATGGGCAATTCAGCTCATGTCGCATCTTGCAGCTACCAAAAGTTTAATATGTTGAACCCTGACCTGTCTTCTGACCAGGCAGCTTCAGAGCTGTCAGACACATTAAAGCTTTCCTTCACTGGTGTAGAGTTTAAAGATGTTTTCTGAGGAGTCACTGCATACAGTGATCGCATCAGCAGTACAAAATTAATTCAAAGAAGGAAATGCACATACCAGAACAACCCTTGTTGTTTCATCTTGTGCATCAGTCAACAATAAATCTGAGATAAAGCCACAAGAAGCATGAAGGATTGTGTGCAATCACTGGAGTGTACCCCAGGCTCCAAAAATGCCCCCTCATTCACCTTTTTACATATTGAATTCCCAACCAGCCCCAGTTTGATTCTCAGCTGCAGATTTCCTTGACCTCTCAGTCACTTTGTCTCAGGCACTTTGTTTCCATTTGATGATGATGGAATTAATTTGGCCTGTGTGCTGGGATGCTTACTTACTGGCTGGAGCTCCAACGGCTTGAGAAAAATCCCACACAGCCTTGAGCTTGAGCTCTCTTTTCATGAGGCACACAACAGAAGAGCTGGAAAAAATATATGTAAGCAGGAGAAAACTAAAGGGTAGTGACCAATGCAACTCTGCCCAGCAGAGAGAAGGTGTGAATGCTCCTATAATTTGGCCCATCCTTTGTTTATAATGTGCATGTCACTATGAAACAAACCCTCTGTAGGGATACAGTAATTCCTGTGAAAGGATGTGGATCTGTTTCAAAGTAATTTTCTACCACAGCTATTCAGGACCACTTTTACATCTCCAGCTCTTTCTTTTTAAATTTTGCCTTTCTTCAACAGGCTGGCCAGTTCAACAGTGCAGAAAACTTCTCCTGTTTGGTTCTGAGTTGCAGAGTAGAGACCAGTGGAAGTTTAGGTCCTTGTTTAGAAAATATCCAAACTTGCTGTGCCCAGCTTGAGTTTCTCAGCCCCCTTTCACTGCTCCCTTCAAACACTGAACCCCAGAGACTGCAGAGCAATACAGACAAAGTGTGAATTGCCCAGAGAAGCTGTGGCTGGATCTCTGGAAGCATCCAAGACCAGGTTGAACAGGACTTTGGAGCAACCTTGG
>VZTR01005697.1:15234-29414 GCA_013400775.1 Chaetops frenatus | reverse complement strand
CCATGCCAGCATGACAGTATTAATAAAGTCTATTAAATACAGCCAAAACTTGATATTCATCATAAACATAAATGTTTAGAGGAAGAAGGGTAGACCTCAATTAGGAAAAGGAAAAGTTTAAATGTTTTTTACATAAAATTTTATCATTTATGTTAAAATGTAGAATTAGTGTATTCACATTGGGTTTGATTGCTGGCTTCTGATTTTTTAGGCTATGTGGCTCAAATAAGGAGCTTTTCATTCATTTTGAAAGAATAAATCCTACTAGTTTCAATAAGATAAATATAAAAAAAATCTGGTAATAGCTACAGAACTGAGAAATAGGTGTTGTTGTGAGTCCAAGTTTGTGTGTGTGTCTCTTCTATTCATCCCCTGTAAAGCCAACTGAGCATTCAGAGCACCAAAGATTACCTTTTGTGTCAAAAAAAGTATTGTGAGGGGACAAAATTTGGCTGTTCATGAAAGACATTTTATTTGAAGCAGTAAGAAATTTCATGCTGGTTCCCCTGTTTTTTATGCGTGCTCAGCTTCCATTTTTCATTTAATATTGTTAATTATTCCTTTAGTTGGATGCGTGAACTGCATTTGCAGTTGTTCAGGTCCTTTGAGTGTGTGACTTTACAGACCCAAGCTGGAATTATTTCACATTTTCCCTTGCATCAGCAATTTTGCGCTGGGTTTTGAAATCCTTGGATGCTTTTATTACACTCCTTTTTTTTATCTTTGTAAGCCAGATCCTTTAAACAAGATTAGTCAAGGCTGAGCCTGTGCCACTGGCTTCCAGCGCCAGTTCATGGGGATGTCTGGTGGCAGGGTTGGTTTTCATATATGTTTCCATTGCTGTTTTCCACCCAGGAGAAGGAATTTGTGAGCCTTGCATTTTCTCTCATGTCTCCACTTTTTATGTACTGTTTTAAAGAACTATTTAGCGGACAATACCAATAAACCCCTTCTTACTTCAAGATAATCACCAAATGCATTATTTATCTCACTTCTAGATCAGTGACTTGCAAGGACAGTCAATGCTCAGAACACCACAATTTAATTTTAAATCGTCCTTAATACATCTGGCAAGAGGTGTTTAATATTTTATGCACAGAAATTCAGGCCCATCATAAGAGCATGAGAAAGCATCACATTGGTCTGGCAAGGGAAAACCTCTCTTCTTCAGGTGTTAACCAGTTAAGGGTTTTTGAATCAGGGAAAATCAGAAAAACTAAAGTAGGTGGTGTTGGGCAAAGAAAAGAGGCTGTGGATTTCCATGCAGACACATACGTGAAGCTTTCACAAGTCATGGGCGTGGCAGACAAGGCATATTATTGGTTGTAGTCTCCAGTTCGGTGTATTTGGTACCTGAGGTCCATCTGACTGTGCTGGTGGTGACTCCAGAGGGAGGAGGATGGCCTGCTGAATTTAAGGAAAACCCAAGAAATTAGACTGAATTTAGTCGAAGCCTGAAAAACACCTTTTGATGCTGTGAAATCTCTGCCCATCTCTCAGAGAACCAGATGCAGAAGTTCTTGTGGATGCTGTGGGAGAACAGTGTGAGCTGCAAGAGGAATTGCATCCCAAAACAATAGCTGCTTTAGTTATTATTAACTGTTAAGAGAAATCTTGTGGCTTCCTGGCTTCCAGAACAGTGACACTGCTGTCAGTCTCCTATTTGCCACAGCAAATGCCATGCTGAGATGCATCTCCACACCCATTTTCTGAGGGCAAGTCTCATCTCACCCAATTCCATTCACTAAAAACCCACAGTCTTGCCTAAACCAGCAGCCTCCCCTTCCTCTGTGGTCAGAGGGAAGAGGCAGCCCTTTCTCATGACTGATTCATCCTGTTCTCAGCCAGGATGGGTGTGAAAAACACCCTCTGGAGGTGTCTGCTTCTCATCACCCAGCTCCCAGCCACTGCAGCTCAGCCCTGTGGCCTCCCCTGGAATGCCAGCACTGTCATGTGGGAAGCACAGATTTTCTTCTAAGGGTGGGAAAGCCCTTCATTACTTTGGAACACTTCCAGGGCTGGTGACTCCACTAGCCCATTCCAGTGCTTGTCAGCCCTTTCAGTGAAGAAAACATCCCATCTAACCCTCCCCTGGCAGAGCTTGAGGCCGTTTCCTCTTGTCCTATCACTTGATACCTTGGAGAAAAGATTGACTGAGAGCTCCGAGGAAAGATTAACCAATGCAGGTGATAAGAGCTCAGGGAGAATTGGTTTTTTCTCTCATGACCCTTCTCATCCCCAGAAATGTCCCTGAAGATGTCACATTCATCAAGGTACCTGCCCTGGTTTCCAGCTGCAAGGAAAAATAGGACAAATTGAATTTCTTTCATGGTATCAAAACTAGACTCACTGTCTTAGCACACTCAGTCTGTCCCCTCCATATCCTTCTGCCACTGCCACTGTGTGGCACATGGAAGTTGCTGACTGCCCTCACCCCACAGCAGATCTCACCACAGCTAAATAATTTGGGCCAGCAAATTGGGTTCAGTCAAGCCTGGCTGATGCCAATTACCCCAAACCTGAACAATCGCTAATTACATCTTGAAAATCACAATATTCTGCAGCAGCACACAATGAAAACTTCAGAAAATCACTCAGCAAGCTTTAAAGGATGTTTTAAAACCTCTCATTTGCTAGCAAAGAGAGGGTGCAATTAATTCCAAGACTTGCCTGACTGCTGGCTAGCTTCAGGCTTGGTCTGAAGACAGCTTGTTCACTAGCAGGGCTTTTTGGACTGCTTTAGACAAATATGTTTTGTTTCCCACTGGCTTTCCTAGATTGAGAATTCAGTAATAATAATAATAATAATAATAATAATAATAATAATAATAATAATAATAATAATAATAATAATAATAATAATGCTGAAATTGTTGGGCATCAAGTTGCTTAACCTATCTCAAAACCTTCCGTGATACAATTTATAGATTGGATCTGTCAGAACTGGAAACCACAGGTCCAATCTGNAGTATTTGTGCTCAGGCACATTGCATAAGTGGAGTGAAGTTCCAGGTTTTTCAGTCCCTGAGTTTCATAGGTGTTAGTCAGACTCAGTCTCTTAATTTAATGAAGTTGCCATGAGAAACTTCAGGGAGGGTGTTGGGAACCATTATTTGAGGAGCTGTTTTAATCTGTGTTTCCAAGGCATTCTCTATCCAAGCCTGGTCTCACACAGAGATAAAACCACTGAATTGCTAAATACAAATATTTGTGGGCTTTCAAGATTCTTTGCTTTTTGCTCCAAACCTAATAGAAGAGAAAGCTGAGCTATGAGTTTGCAAGATTTTATTGTTCCTTTCTTTTTTTTATTTTCTTCACCCCCAAAAATGTAAAGAGTCAGCTGTAAGCATCCACCCATAGGTAATTCTTCTAAAAAACAGATCTGAGTTGTGCAGAAAAAAAGTATATTCCTGGCAAATTTAGGAAGTTCCACTCACCTGGGTCCTCCAACATGAATTTCTTTTCCCCCAGCCCATTTCCCACCCATGTCCCTCCACATTCCTCTGAGCCACCAAAGGCTCAGAGAGGGCAAGGAAACATCCCTTCCTACAGGAAAAGAAGAAAAGCCCTCCTTCACAGACCATTTTTGCCCAGATCATCAGGAGAGCCCCGACAGCCAGCAAAGAGGGAGTGAGGACAGCTCCGGGGAACCAACTCCCACCCAAGGCTGGGTCAGCCCCTGCCTTGCCAAAGCCAAAACACAGGCATGGCTCAGAGCTCAGCCCAGGAGCTCTGCTGGGGTTGTCTGTGTGGAACAGAACATCCAAACCAGGGTGTTTGAGGGCTCCTCTGCTCCAGAACCCTCGGGGTGTAACCACAGGGAGCAGATTTGGCTTCCTGTGCCCCAATTAGTGGTGCCTTCCCTGCTGCAGTACACAGCTCCTGCTGCCTGGAAAGGCACTTCCTCACGGAGCCTGTTAAATGTGTCTATTCTGGTGATGTTTTGCTGGGGTTTTTTTTTTTTTTTTATGCAGAAATCGGCTTCCATGCATTGAAACACAGGGCATTTAAATTCCTCCCTGTCCTGCCCAGCTTTGCTGCCAGTGTGAGGTGTCCTCAGGTTCTGGGTCAAGTTTGGGCCACATTCAGTTTTCTTCCCGTGAATACGTAGTGAAAGGAGAAGGAGGAAACGCCTTAAACTAAAAGAGGGGAGATTTAGCCTGGATGTTAGGAAAAAGTTCTTTACTCAGGTGCTGGGGAGGCCCTGGCACAGGATGCCCAGAGAAGCTGTGGCTGCCCCAGCCCTGAAAATGTCCAAGGCCAGGTTGGAGCACTCTGGGATGGTGGAAGGTGTCCCTGCCCATGGCAGGGGGTGGCATACGGCACTTTAAGGTCCTTTCCAACAGTCAGAAATTCTTTGATTCTTGTGGTATTTCTCTGCTAGCAGTGGTTTGGTGAGACCACATGGCACTGTGGGAGGCTGGCACCAGGGAAGGCCGCACTTGGAGGGTGCTGCGGCCTAGCGAATTTCTGGACACGCCCAATGCACAGGGAAAGTAATGAGCATAAAAATAATTTCTGTAACAAACGGAAACCTAGCAGGTTTCTTGAGTGTCACCGTTGGAATCTGGATCTCTCCAGCCCTCTGAGAACAGCCTCATGTTGTCTGGCTCAGAGGAGGTTCACAAGTCTATCCTTGACAAGGCTACACTCAATTCACAGCATGCTGTTACAGCCCTCTTCCTCTTCCTCAACTTGATTTCCACCATCCCAGGGGTGATTCCTCCACCTTCCCATCAAAATTCCAACCTTCTCACTGCTTTGGCCCTTGCAGTCATGCAGAACTCAGCTGAATTCCTTAAAGTGTGCCTTACAGGGTACTTTGCAGCAGCTGGATGTTTCCAGGTTTTGCTGCTTAAAACTCACTCTTCAGTTAATTTAGAGAGCTTTTTTTAAATTTTACTTATCTAATATTATTGACCACAAGATAGTGTGCGCAACACACAAGCAAGTAGCCTGACACACTAAGAACTTGTTAAACTGAAAATTTTGAATCTTCTTAGGTTAAACAGTTTACTAGACCATAGAGTCACAGAGTCATGAAATAGTTTGGGTTGGAAGGGGCCTTAAAGACCCATCCAGTGCCACCCTTGCCATGGGCAGGGACACCTTCCACTGTCCCCTCCAAGCCCCAGTGTCCAACCTGGCCTTGGACACTGCCAGGGATGCAGGGGCAGCCACAGCTTCTCTGGGCACCCTGTGCCAGGGCCTCCCCACCCTCCCAGGGAAAAATTCCTCCTCCCAGGGAAAAATTCCTTCCCAGTATCCCATCCAGCCCTGCCCTCTGGCAGTGGGAAGCCATTCCCTGCGTGCTGTTCCTCCAGCCCTTGTCCCCAGTCCCTCTCTAGCTCTCCTGGAGTCCCTTTAGGTACTGGAAGGAGGTCTGAGCTCTCCCCAAAGCCTTTTCTTCCCCAGGCTGGACAATCCCAGCTCTCCCACCCTTTCCTCACCACAGCCAACATGAAAATTAAAACCGACGGGAGCCATCAGTGTTTCCTTCATTTTCCTTTTGAAGGATTAAGGGCAGCTGCTTAATTTGTTTATGGGGAGCTCCCAGGTCTCTCAGGAGGTTTTGGAAGAGTTCCTTTTCCTTGCAGGATCACGTTGCAGTGGGTTTGCAGCCTTGGCTGGGCATCCAGGCCTGGAACTAGATGAGTTACTTCACACAGCTTCTCATGACATCTCGGTAATTAATGCCCCAGATCTCACTCCATCTCCCCTCTGAGGAGCGCAGCTCTGATTTAATTGCCTCATAATGCACACTCAAAATGAGTACTTGCCTAATTGTCCCTAGGCAGATCCTTGGATGAAAGTCTGTGAGAAATATAGAGGTTGCATATAGGCTGCAGCGCTGAGTAAGAGCCCACAAAGCACAATAAAGCACAAGCTTGTAACTCTTTGTTGCTCTCCAATACCGTCAAAACAATAAATTAATTTTTTAAGATATTCAAGAACCAAATTAAGGATAAAATTTTGCTATATCCTCTGTTTCCTCACCCCCTCAGCTACACAAAATAAGATCTTGCGGGGGATTTCATGGAATCATAAGATCATTAAGGGTGAAAAAATATGTTTCTTTAGTGTAACAGCTTCCACAGCAAGGGATAAAGTTTCAAAGCACAGTGTGATGCTTGAGCTGTGCAACTGCAGTTTGTGGGGCAGAATTGTCATTCAAAGGTTTTTAATAAGCCTGTTAAAGGGCAAAAGTCCTGAGTGAGATGAGTTACCAGAGATTTGATACCTGCAGCAACAGTGGTGTTCTATCAATAACCTCCTCCCATTGTACCAAGGCTGCAGATAAATAATGCACCCATGGAAATCACACTGTAAATTAAAAGTCTGTGAACACCAAAGATTACAGTCAATCACTCAAAACTGAGTAGGATTCAAAATTATTCAAAAGTGTGCTTGGCATCCCTGTGGTAAACATTACCACAGCTCAAAGATTCAAGGCCTTTGTCTCTCTCTCCAGTCAACAAGTGCATAAGGGTTATAAAATCACTCATTTCTAGCTGTCTTAGTTTGCTCAAAAAAGTAATGTTGTTTCCATAATTTCTGTGTTACAAAGCGTTCCCTCTGGACTGGCTTCTCCCTCTGCCTTCAATTCTATGCAAAATAGAGACCTACCCCTGGACCCTCCTTTTTGCATTTGGGGCAAGAAACCTGCATTAAAACTCCTCCTCTACAATGCAAGATCACACTAAAGACCATGGTCAACTGCTTAGAAAGGTTTTTAGCCAAGTAAAAAAAAAAAGAAAATTTCATGTTTTCATTTCAATTTTTTTGTATATTTATTTTTCCTAACAGTACCCCTGAATGTTTCACTTTTAAATACCTTTTTGTTTGCTTGCTTTTTGGGGGTGAGAGTGGGTTAAATTAAGTATTAATTAAACTGCTGTCTAAGCTAAAACAAATTTTGATTTTTTTCATTTCACTTGAAAAATTCAAATATATCCAGGACAAATGTATCCAGCATTTTACTCCACAACAAAAAATTGTGCTTTCAGCTTCTCAGCCCATTTGTAGAGACTGAACACAACCTTTTATTACAGTTCTTCACAGTAAAATCCAGCCTGGGTTGTCGTCCCAACTCACAACCATGATTTATAATGAGACTTCAGTACACAGTCAGAATTATAGGCTTGGCCAGCTGATCCCCTCAAATCCTTACATGGATGATGTAGCTCAGCACAACAGATGATGAATCATAGAAATGCACGGAGTTTGGTCGTGCTGCTCCAAACCCACAATGACAGGAAAACCCAGATTCAGCCCAAAACTTGATCCATGGAGCAGATTCTGTTGTTGATTGATTGCACACCTGGGGGCTCTCCTGAAATCATGAGGCAACATCCCCAAATTGTGATGGGACAGCAGCTTTGGGTGCTGCTGGAGTGCAGAAATCAAACTTTGTTAAACTGCATTAATTACAAATGCCTCATAATAGTCTATATCCTAACAGGTTTGTTGTAGGGTTTTTCCTTTTTTCCTTTTCAAACTGCTTGAAGATCTCGTTTATCCCTATATCATACATTTGAAATAAATCTGCTAAAAGGTAAGCTTTTATTAACATGACCTTGGTAGCTTTTCAAGGAACTCTGTGCATAATATTTAACAAGAAAACAAAACCACTTGGCCAAGCAGTCTTTTAAAAATGGACTAAAACCCATGAATTAGATTTGCTGGTAATTCAAACGGCAGAAATATTATCCTGTCTGCAGTCTGTTATGAGACATTACATATGCTCTGCTGGGAGTCAGATGGATTTAAAAAACAGGGCTTGTAACTTCATTTACTTCAAAATGCAGTTCATGCAGAGTACACATGTAATGTTGCACTTACTGTGATGTTAAGTGCTAGAAATGAGCTGTTGCTGTGACTTGGAGAGATTTGAGGGGGTTCTCCCCCCACTCAAAATGAGGATTTTGGCAGACATTTCTACTGCAGCTCTTTCTGCATGTGCTAGGAGCTCATGAGAAAACCCCAGGGAGGAATTCAAAACAATATGCAAACACCAAAACTTTGCTCCCTAAATAAATGCATCTTGAGCAAAAAGATGCTGAGCAACATGGGTAGAAGAACACAGATGTTTTTATTTCTGAACATTTTGTTTATTTCATTTTTGAGGATATATTTGACTTTGACTCCATAATGGTCTGTCCCTATACCACCTTCACCCCAATATCAGATCACCACTTCATCAAAAAACTGCAGTTGGGAGGGGATGTTTTTAAAGAAAATGGCATGAACATGGAAGAATTTCCTCCAAATAAAACTAGTGTGGGCAGTTTTTCATTTTTTCTTTTAGAGCTTTCTCTGATAAGTCAACTCCCTATAAGAATTTTCTATAGAAAAAAAAAATTTTGTTTTATTATTATGTGTGTACCAGAATAATATGGACTGAGGAAACTTCAGATTCCTATATTGCAAATTTGCCAATGAAGATATTCCTAGCAACCATTACAGAGTTTAAAACGACAAAAAAATTAAAAATAGTAATGAAACATCTGTTTTTCTGGGATGCAAAAACAATTATGATTTTGCTTTTGATTTCATTAAAATTTAGACGACAAATTTTTGTTTTTTCAAGGGAAAAAAAGAGGTGGAGGTACTTAATCTCAAATCAGTTCTCAACCTTTAAGGAACAAAGAGAACTGATTTTTTTAATCTCTTAGCAAGTAGGAGGCATTGTAAAGTTGTGTACACTGGAAAAATACTGCTGCACAGTATATTGCTACCAGCACACTAACCTGGAAAATTAGGAAACAAAAGTTCCCCTTAAGAAAAAGAAGAGACATTTTACAAAACTGATGTCTTTTTGTCTACATTAGAACAAAGGCTTTTGGTCTTCTATGCTACTATTCTTATCATAGAGGGAGGTTCCCCTATGTCATATCATAGAGGGTTCCTCCCCAATGTCCCACTGTGGGGGACAGTGTTATCTTTTTTAATTAGACACCTGGAGGAAGATTATTTCAATAATCTAAATTATCTAAAATGTGCTTTAGGCTTTAATTCAGATTTGCCCATTCTGAAGTTATCTAAAATAAAATTGAAATATTTTTATTTAAAAGACATCTTAGATAAGCCACACTTTTTTTTTCTCTTTCTCTCTCGAAGCACACAGGTTCTGTCAGCTTTCCTCTCCACAGCAAGAGCTCCATCTCCCTTTTATCAGACCTGGGTCTCCAGTAAGTCAGGAGAAATTCCACTGCTGCTATTTGAAAGGCACCTCCAGTCAAAANAGCAAGGCACAACTGGAGTTGGGGGATTCTGTCACAGAGCACAAGGTGAAATCAGTGCAGCTGGATCCTGAAGCAACTTGAGCTCTCTGGGGAGGGTGGAACCAGAGATCTGAAATTTGCAGTTGTCCTGGCACCACTTCTC
The DNA here is from genome assembly GCA_013400775.1 of Chaetops frenatus. Lineage (NCBI taxonomy): Eukaryota > Metazoa > Chordata > Aves > Passeriformes > Picathartidae > Chaetops > Chaetops frenatus. The sequence goes on along the minus strand of VZTR01005697.1, from coordinate 20,027 downwards.
AGTTGAACTAAACTGTTCACAGTAGTAAGCTGCAGACATTGCAGATCCCTCAAGGTCTCTCTCAAAATAAAATTATTACCCTAATTTTTCCATGTCATATATATATATTTCTGGTTGCAATAGATTACTTTTCACAGGAAATGCCAGACAAAGAGAAGGAATATTTGTGAGAGAAATAGACACTATTCTGCAAAGGCACTGTACTTGGCAGTGGAGAGCTTTTCAAGAACATCTCTGAATAAGAAATTCTATTATAGTAGAAAGAGCAATCAGAAGAGAAAAAAAAAAACAATTATAAAGAGAGGCAAAATAATTTCAATTTGCTGAGATGAGAGGATACTCAGAGGACTTAGAAAAGCTACACTTATACACCAACCTGCGAGGTGAAAGAGACAAAAAACTGTAGGCACTGCAAGAAATAATGTCTTATACAGCAAAAAAACAATTGATAAAAAAAATCTGGTGAAACCATGAAGAGATCTGTGAAATATCATTTGAAATATGCAGGGACAGATGTGGGGTTTTAAGGATATATAAAGTGCATGTGCATAAAATTATAGACAAGGGATTATGGAGTCAGTGAGTAAATCAGTGAAGAACTCATCTGCAACATTGACTACTGAAAAAAAACTTAACAAGAGAAAGTTCTCAAAAGAATGGCATAAGAACATGGAAAGGGTTCCATGAGAAGAGAAACTGGAAATATGTGGCACATTTATTTCAGAGAGGGTACTCAGAGAATATAACTGATAGACACATTCCAAGAGTGACTGAAAGAGTGTTTTCTCAAAATAATTATAAAACTATAGACTGTTCAGTGACCTGGCAGTAATTAATTAAAGGCTATAATATTTATTTTATACAACATAGTAATAAAGCTGTGAAATTCATAGTCACAGGGAAGTATTGCAGCCCAAAACACACCACAGGTTCAAAATGTGTAATACTTCCTGCAAGTAATGTAATTACTTCACTTGACATAAAAATCAGCAAAGCCACTCTTAGTAAGTCTCATTCTCCTCAGAATCACAGCCACTCTTACATTTTTAACTAGTCACACAGCTAATTGTACATCCCTACATATATAATGTAAGTACCTAAGGTTAGACAGTTATTTATGAACCCAGCTGAGACCATTATAACATTCCAGACCAAATATTTTATCTTTATTATGCATTAGAATGAATAAGATAATGAAAACATCTTGCTTTTTAAATTAAAATTAAAGATAACCAGTATTGATGTTCTACATTAACCACAGCGAGTGAATAATTTATTATGAGTACGATAGGAGGAAAGGAGTTCGAGTAATAAAATTCTTAGATTAATCAATTGATCTTCATTTTGTCTGTATGAATTCTAAACCACCCAAATTATAAGAACTGAAATTAGATGACAAATTCTAAGCAGGTGTGGGGGTTGGTTGTTTGTGTTTTGGGTTTAGGGTGTTTTTTTAACATCTAACTGAAGAAGTTTCACAAGCACCTTGTTTAAATCTTTGGAAAACCAGCAGCAAAATCCAAGGCAAATTTATTTCACTGGACATGCACATATCTACACTTGCTCACTAGTCAAAAATTATTCTGAAAGTATGTTTCTTCAATTTGGTCCCGGGAAACTCCTGTTATATATTCAAAAGCTACCTTACACAAACATTCCCATAAACTGATTTCAAAGTTGTCGAGATTACTTAGCAATATATTTATTCAGCAGAAAAGCTGAGCAAATGGGTGTCATGCTTCTCAAAGAAAATCCATTTTTCACTAAAGGAAAGACTCCAAGAAAATGTTGCACTGTTCAGCCACGTGATATTGAGCTGTCACCCAAACTGCATAATTGCACTAATTCTTGTCCAAGGGACCTCCCATTGGGAAGTGCCTCTCTCCATACTAATGAAGCCCAACACAAAAGTGCAACTTGGGTATTTGCATGTTAATGGGGCTTTGTGCACGAGCTGTTTATTCAGCACACCAGAAACACTGAAAAGAAGGTGTTAACAGAAACCTTTAGCCAGAATGAGGCAGGGTTAATTAGGACATATGGAATGGGATCTGAGGAACAAGAGGCATTAAAATTAACCCTGTTTATCCAGCTGTAGCGGGACAAGGGAGAGGGTGGGAGAAATCCCTTCTTTGAATCACACAAAGGCCTTTTCTGCCATGGGATTTAGGGGCAGTATTTTCCCACTGTCACAGCCCCACCAGTGGCTGGGGCAGTTGCACGGAGGAGGTGATGTGGATCCATCAGCCCCTTCATCCCTTGTCTGACTCCTCCCAAAACCGGTTGAGAGAATGATCCTGACAAGGTGAAATTATCTATAAAAGTAGTACCAAGATATTTTTGGCTAAACAATATGAGTTTCAGGCCAAATCCATAAATATATGCACATTATAGAGGCATTTTTAATGTCAAAGCACTTGAGGAGACCTTGAGGACAATCAAGGACTCTACTTAAGAGCTTTCATCCATGCCTGGGTCTTCCAGGATTTTTAGGAGAAGATAATGAAAGGATTGTTATGATTAACCTAATGTCATAGTGAGAGGAAAAGGCAAAATAAAATTAACAAAATGATGCCTATGTAGCAGGACACTTTGATAATTCCATGATGGTATTTCTGATTCTGTGCTATAACTTTGTTTCAGGACAGGATGCAAAAAGAGCTTTTTCTTCCCTTTTAAGTAGACTATATTCAGTGACTCTTTTCTTATTTAACATTTTTTTCCTAATTATGTTAAATATTTCGCTCCTTGCTAAGTTGTTGATGACATGTTGATGACTTCATCCCAGGGTCATAGAAGGAATAGTTGACCAGTATTTCCACTAGCTCAGTTCTCAGATGTTGCTGCCCTCATTGCTCACAAATTGGTAATTGATTATCCCAATCAAGGTAAGAACAAAGCATTTTGTTACTCCCTAGTTTGGTATTTCATACTTGCATTTCAGACGCTGAAAAGGATGCTTTGGGTTTTTTTTCATGCCCTCCAGATTGTTTCTTTTACTACTCTACCAGCTCATTTAACAAATACTATAGCTCCTCCTTGCAAACTTTTTATTTCTATTCCTCAACCTTCCTACCCACAACACTGTTACTACCATATTTCAGAGCAGATTTTAAAACTGGATGTTCAGTTCCTGTTTCTCACAGAAGGCTGACATTTTTCTTATCACATCTGAAAAGGTTTGTTTAAAAAAAAAAAAAAAGTTTTATTTTCCCTTTTCTTTTTATTCTGGTGTGTGCCAGTAAATGCATAGCTTATTCAGTGTAAGCAGAACTACATTTGACTGATTGATAAGAAGCCTCTGCTTGCTCAGAGCAATGTATCTGTCATCCAGCAGGAAGCAAAAATGACAGAAATGACAGCCAGCATGTAGGATGAGGATATCAAGAGAGCTGCTGTGTTCCTTGATCACAATGCCACTAAAGTGGAAAAGAAAAAAAAAGACTGAACTGAAACACCCAACAGTCACAGGCATCTCTCTTTTTCAGCACAGAAGCAATTGTTCACTTTAAAAAATTGAAATTATGCAATTCAACAACAAAGTCCTGTTAGGAATGGACAAAGGCAAGAACACCTTGCTCCCAACTCTGCATTGTACAAAGGGCTCAGGGCTCTGTGCTGTTATGCAAGGACTGTAGTAAATAATGATATTATTCCTTCATGGGATATTCTCTATGTTCAGGGCTGTTGAAACTTACCTGTGTCGGAGCAACTGGAATCACATTTTCACGGCAGAAATGGACGTGACAGAGAATAATTACCATGTTATTACTGGGACTATTACATCAGCGTGGAGAATCAGTGGCTAAAATGTGGAAAAGGAAGTTTCTCCATTTTCTGAAAACTGCCTGTGTTTCATGGCAGGCAGGATGAAACAGGCAAAAATGGGGTGAGATAACTAAAAATGCTCAGGCAGGCTTTGCTGTGGGCACTGCAGCTCGTGCAGAGCTGGCCAGGAGTTGCCTCCAGCACAGCTCTACCTGCCAGCCACTGTTCACATGGCAACTCCTCCAGAAAAGGCCCACTCATTCTAGAAAACCTCCTGCTCCCCCAGCAACCTGAGGCATCTGCCACATGCTCCCTGTGGTGGTGGGTGCCCCGGCAGCAGGAAAACAGGAGGCTTTTAACCCCAAGAAATGAAGCCACAATAACCCTGCTCGTTTGACCCAAAGAGCACAACAGCAAACCCTGCTCAAGAGTTTAGCAACCCTGAGGCGCATGGCTGCCTGAAGACCAGGAGTTCTGACAGCATTTGTGGGGAGCTTGTAACTGCAGGATTGGGGTGATTTATGGGCATCACTGACAGTTGTCTGGGTTGCTTGCCATGATACAGGCCAGTTGCATTCGTGATAGATTGAGGTCATGGAGGGGGAGTGGAAGAGGTCCTGTCATATATCCTTCATCAGGTTTTCATTTTTCTGTGAGTTAGGGTTGTGGTAGCAGTGGGAAAAGGGTCTCATCTGAGTGTTTATTTTTCTAGCCTGAAGGGATCTGTTCCTCAAACATGCTTGTGTTTGATACCTAAAAGGGAAACATCAGCATGAGGGATTTGTGACTCAACTCGCTGACCTGTGCTGACAGTCAAATTTCAAAAGTAAAATCTAGAGCTTGAGAGCTTAAAAAAAAAATATATATATATATATATTAGGCAGAGCAGCACAGGTCTTTGAAGAGCCACACACACCAGCCTTTGAGCACAGTGTGCCCACCACACACGTGCCCCATGCATACGTTGGGTCAGTGTGCTCTGCTTAGCAGTGCAAAAACACCCAGAAAAACACCCAGAAAACCTC
>VZTR01005697.1:3955-15069 GCA_013400775.1 Chaetops frenatus | reverse complement strand
TTTTAACCCCAAGAAATGAAGCCACAATAACCCTGCTCGTTTGACCCAATGAGCACAACAGCAAACCCTGCTCAAGAGGTTAGCAACCCTGAGGCGCATGGCTGCCTGAAGACCAGGAGTTCTGACAGCATTTGTGGGGAGCTTGTAACTGCAGGATTGGGGTGATTTATGGGCATCACTGACAGTTGTCTGGGTTGCTTGCCATGATACAGGCCAGTTGCATTCGTGATAGATTGAGGTCATGGAGGGGGAGTGGAAGAGGTCCTGTCATATATCCTTCATCAGGTTTTCATTTTTCTGTGAGTTAGGGTTGTGGTAGCAGTGGGAAAAGGGTCTCATCTGAGTGTTTATTTTTCTAGCCTGAAGGGATCTGTTCCTCAAACATGCTTGTGTTTGATACCTAAAAGGGAAACATCAGCATGAGGGATTTGTGACTCAACTCGCTGACCTGTGCTGACAGTCAAATTTCAAAAGTAAAATCTAGAGCTTGAGAGCTTAAAAAAAAAATATATATATATATATTAGGCAGAGCAGCACAGGTCTTTGAAGAGCCACACACACCAGCCTTTGAGCACAGTGTGNCTACTCAGGGTTTGCACCATCAGGCCCTTCACTTGTTTCTGATGGATGGAACATTTAATTCACTACTCTGCCTCAAACTCGCACACAAATTAGTACAAATAGGCAGCAGTGTTCTTTCAGTCAAAGATCGGTTGCAAAATTGTGCCCCAAAACTGTCCTGTCCTCCCTATTTCTACAGTGCCACTCCCTCCAGTGACAACTAAATAAATTTTATTATCTAAAGAGCATTTTTTTTACAAAAAGACAGATAACCTCCAAAGCTTTTAAATCCTTCTGCTACTTTATCTTCTACAGCAGATCTGCCATCCCAGACATGCACACATCAAGTGGGAGGATGGTACTTTCATCTCTATGTTCCCTAAACCAGCCTGGAGAAGCCAAATAAATTTAGGAACCATGGAAATGGTGTACAATCACCAGAGGTTCTGCAGCCCAGGAGCTGGAAACAAGCAGTGGATGCAAAATGTGGGCTTGGCATTTCAGACATCTCTTAGTGAGGGTATACACAAACGTTTGTGGCGAACATTGTGCAACACCTGAGCAAAACCTTTCTGATGGCCCAAACAGCTGGATAATAACCATTAAAGTATCAGCCTGTGTCCAACACCTATTCACATGGCTTTGCCCCTTCTTGAGCTTCCCTCAGGATAATGAGGACTAATTAAAATCAGTCCCTTTTCCACACAACTCTAACATGCACCCAATGTTCCTCACAGCCCAGGTGTGTTTTGCTCATGTTAATGACTTTATATTAATTAAGACTGAGCAGAGGGAAGGGGGTGATCTCTCATTAGCAGCAGGCACAAGGTGGTGAAGCTGCTGCACTCTACACTGGTGTTATACTGAGCTTTCTGCAAAAATGGGAGCTATTTTCCCCCAAGGAGCCCACAGACTGTGCCCATCCCTCCACCATTAGTCACCAACAGCCCCCAAAATCTTCCTGACACCCTGCAGCCCTCCAGAAGCAGGAGTTCTCCCCCAGTTTACACAGGGGCAAAGCCAGAGCATCTCTGCTGAAAGCAATCAAGCCTCAGCTGTGCCCTGTCACCTCTTTACACTCAGGGCTCAGGGATTTCATTTTGCTACCTAATTAGGCAACCAGGGAAATATGAAAGCCAAGGCAGCCAGGTATAAACAGGAATCCTTCAGTCACTGGAAGAGCTAATAAGGCCTGAACCTGCTCTCATTTGTGTTTTATCAGATAAATGAAAAGGGGGGAGGGGGGGAAAGACACACAGTTTAAACATATGCTTCCAATTTTCTCAGAACTAGTAAATGGAAAATGCTGCTCTGTCATTAATGATTTTCATATTTATTCTGCAGTATATAAGGTTAGAGGGGGGTCATGTTTCTGTGGCAACTATTGTGGAAACAAAAATTCATTGTGCCATAGTCTTACGTTAATTAAAACTTCTAGCATAAACACACCTCAACAACTTCAATACATTTTTAGTTATTTCGTTCATATTCAGGACTGAGTTAGTCATTCAAGTCAAGTATAATCTGCAAACCCAAGAGAAAGACATATTATGATTTCCTCAAAGAGAGATACCCTTCTTAGCTTTCCTATTACATGAGAAATGTGAGTTAAAATACTCTTTTTAAAATAAAACATCCCTGCTATTAACCCAAATGGATATCCAAGAACCCACCAAACAAAACCAAGTTTGTTGGGTAGAGAAATTAACTTTTAACAAAGCATTCAAAAATCTGATCACTTTTATTTTAGAGAAATCAGAACAACTATTAAGGAATATATTTTCTTCTAGCCTGTTGGTTTGGGGGGGGTTATTTGTTTCTTGCAGGAAAAGAAATTCCTTTTCTGCAACGCAAAATCTCTGTGCTTTATCCAATATCTGTAGAGGTTTTTGCCTTTTCAGCTGGTGGCCCAGTTCCCAGGAGATTTCCAAACCTGCCAGTTGGTTCCCCAGCTGCTTCTGTTGTCCACTCACATGCTTGCAAAATCACAGTATCCACATCTCCAGTCCTAAAATAGTCAGTGCTGGATGGCAGTTTTCACACTGATACACTCTAAAGGACACCAGAAATCTTGCTGAGAACAGAGCAGGGAGAAAGTGGTTATTAAGGATACTTTCCATTATTACAAACATATCTGCTAAATCAGATAGAATTTCTGAAATTATGTTGAAAACTCTCTATTTGTGTATTTCTGAGAATTTAGCACTCAGCAACTGATCCATATGCGCCACATTGCATTCTTACACAAATTCCTTTTAATTTGCACTGCTAAGAAATTCCAGAGACCATTGTAGCTAATGGTCACAGGGATCTGTATGATTTAATACCTGTAATTCAGGTTAGTGTAATCCTCCTACACTGGCATCAGTTATTAGATCAGATTTAATGTTTTTCACACACCTGGGTTCAGGAAGCCTCTTCTTGCTTGGACGGTCAGAGCAAAGGAAAGTGGGTTCAGACTTCCCTGAGACAGCAGGTACACCCTACTGAGGGGAAACTTTCACATTCTTTTGGATTTTCACACAAATGTATGAAAGGTGTAAGATGTCGTGGATGAAACACCTTCTTTTGTGGACAAAACACTTTATTCTTTGGACAAAAGAATGTTAAAATCCTAATAATTTTTAACTCTCAGTGCCCCCATGAAGAAAAGAGGAGCAGAGACCATGTCCTGAGACTGTTTTCTTTGGTCTTCCTGGGGTTCTTTTCACTTTCTTCTGAAAATCTCCTTTGAAAGGCAGAGATATATGGCGTAACACTGACAAAACTGTAAATCTGGTGGTGATGTCATCCAGGAAAAATCCCAACAGTTAGGCACCAGGAGCTGCCCACTTTTCCAATGCTGGACAGCAAGATGTTCTCGGGTAGTTGATCTGCACTGGGTATTTCATGCATTTCTTATTTGCTAAAGTAGGTGATCATCAGTTTCCAATGACTTGTTTTGACCTTATTCAATGGAAAATGAGGTGCTATTTCTGGCATGCTCACTAACCTACTGTTTAGTCCTTAAAGTTTTGCAAGAAAAGGGATAATAAATAGTTATTCACTTCCACTGAATAGCTTTGTAGATTATGTGCTGAGGGCAGTAACAGCTGCTTCTCGTTACCAAAAAGGCCTCCTACCATGTGTACTGCTAACACACCGAGCTAAGGTCAAGCCGAGTAGCAGGTTTTTTTCCCCAACATTGTTTAAAAGCTTTTAAATAAAACCATATTAGAAATACAGTCACCTCTGGTAACCAGTTTTCAAGAGCGAAGTTCAGAAGAGCTCTTCTTTGTTTCTGGTTTGGAAGGCTTTTTCTTTTCTCTGTTAAAGGCTCACTTTATGCTGTTAAAACTTTGGAGATTTTTTTCCCCTTTCAGCTCCTGAAGCCTTTTTTAATTTTTTTTTTTTCTTTTTGTTACTCTACTTCACATTTTCTTCACAAGAGCACTGTCATAATCCAGATCATTGTTCTGAAAGTCTACGCATTGCCAATTTTCCCTGCCATGCACAGAGCAGGACTGAGTTTGGACGGGAGGAAGAGGAGGGCATCCTCAGAAAGCAGAGCTGACCCCAAATCAGTACAGAGAACAGAAGAGGACTGTGGCTTCCTTCTAGAAACATCTTCCAGATGCCATCACACCTCTCTGGATGAATGGTTCAAGGAGGGATTAGCACCTGCCCCAATGGAAGCTCATTAAAGGGCTGCTGTAATTCATAAAATTTTTCAGCCTCTTGGAAGCAAGAACCACAGTCTTGAGAGAGGGTCCAATCCAAAAGATACAACATAAAATCACCTCTGTCCTGGGGGCAGCCTCCTTTTTTTGTGAATATTTTTATTTTCCCCCCTTAATTTGCAAGGAATGTGTGATAACAAAATGATCCATTGCACTGTGACAAAGAAAGGAAAAACTCTTTGTAGTGACAGAAAGAGAAAAATGTGAAGCCATGGCTCTGCTGTGGTTTCTAATTATAAAGAGTCTTGTAGGGGCTGCAAAAATCTGTGTAAGCAAGTAGAGATTCTTAACAAAGCTGGGAATTAGTACCACTCCCTTATGACCTGTGACATTACTTCTTCCTACATCAAAATCCACTTAATGGTGATATTAACACAAATGTTTCTCATTTTTTTCCCCAGTCATTCCCAGCTGGTTCTCAAATGGGAGGAAGGAATAAGTGTTCTTATCGATAAAGCAAGCATTTAGAGGTATTCTCTACCCAATCCAATATCACTTTTCTGCAGGTAAAAAACAACCTGACCAGAAAACTCTTTTACCCCTTATTTTTCTGCACTTCCAGTTTCCAGACTACTAAGACTTACATGACAGAAATAGAAAAGCAAAGAAGATATGCACTGCTTTATAAGCTTCTCAAGTTATTTGCATCTCCAACAACTTCTGTAGGACTTTCAGCAATTATCACTATGTTTTTATTTGAATTCAGATTGTTCTAAGCACAGCTCCAAATGGTTTAGCTCACTCAGCCATGACTAGGCTGGAAACTTTTTTATCATGTGTTGGATACCAAAAAAAAAAAAAGGAAAGAAATAGGGTAATTTGTTCTACTCCAATAAATTAATTTATGCGAGAAAAAAAAAAAAGGGGCCCAAGGGAAAACAAAGGATAACTCGTAATTCCTCATGAGGGAAGTCTTCTCCTAATACAAACCTAGGTAATAAAGGAGATGAAAGTGAAATAAATACTTTTACCAAACAGGGACACTTGGCAGCAACAAATGAAGAGACAGCCAGGTGATAGAGGTGTAGGGTTAAGCCATGAAGGTAAACAAAGAAATAATATAAATAAAATCTTACCTTATGACTTTTTCCAATCCCAAATAAGGATGACGTCTTGTCCATCACGGCGCAGGAGGAAAGAGGTTTCATTTCATCTCATTGCAGAAGTGGATATTGCAGATAGATATTCTACAATCAGCCACGGAGGGCATTAATGTAAAAGCAACAATTGTTACTTATTAAAACAAAAACACCAGTAACATTGAGGGAATAACTAAACTCCTTACATTTACATAAAATAACCTTTAATGAGGTTCTGAATGACGATGAAATTTCAAAGGTCTAGGAAAAAAAGGGATATTGTGTTAGAATTTAATAAGCACACACAACATGCCACAGAAAGTCACAGCCCAGCTAGCATGATTTTGATTTAAATAAAATGTGTGAAAGGCTAGAATAGAAAGCAGTATTGTAATTAAAGTCAATGTCCATCAGCTTAGTTTTATGGGAAATGCATCTTGCTGGGAAAAAAAATATGTATTTCTTATGGGATTATAAATCTGACTGATAAAAGTAAATACATTCACATTACAGAAACAGATACAGTACTACAGTTGACATTCTGCCCCATGCCCATGGCATGAAAATTTGTTTGTTTTTATCCACAGCTTTGCAGCAGCCTCTTTAGCAGAGGAAATCCATGAGGAGAAAACAGCAAAATTCTTCCTAAAACCTTTATGTACACATGACGTGGCTGGTGGAACCCTAATCAGAAACAGTGTCATGCATTTATCTTAAGATGCATTCTACCCAAAAAATTACAGGCCCATGGATATTTTAGTTTTCTGGTATCATAAAAAGCCACCAGGAATAAAAAATAACAAAGTATGAAAGTGCATGGAAATTCAAGCCACAAACCACAGAACATCTCTCAGTATGTAGCAACCATGTAAAAATCATTTTGTAAAAAAAGTGGGGGAAAAGGTTGCAACCTTGTTAAGAATTTTCATGGTCTAAATCTTATTTTCTTTTTCCCCTGTGAAACTTCACCAGTGCAAAAGATTCTTTGAAAATTGCGACGTACAGGCTGGAAAAATCAACTGCACTGTGATGAATCAAGATACCATAAATATATTGCTAATCTATTTGGTTTGGAAATTCAATTAGAAGGAGATTACAAATTATTAATTCTTGCATTCCACAAAGCAAAATGTGTTTTTCTCTAAATATCCCCAGAGCTCTCTTAATTTCCAGACATACCACAGCCTTCAGCTCATGCAGCATGAGTATGTGGCTTTATTCCTATTGTATGAACTGTGTTACATTCATGCTTCATGGACTCTCACCAGGCTCTGGGTGTCCTGGAATTCCTCTGAGTTTATTATGTGGGAATGAAATACTAAGCATGTAAATATTTATGGAAAGCAGACAAATAATTTAATCTTTTAATTTTACAGAATTATTAGATTTTTGGACAAACATTTTACCAAGTACAACTTCTGCATAGAATGGTTCTGGACTCAAGAATGTTGTTGAAATAGCAATTGTTATGAAAATTACTTGATTACAGTCCTTATTCATGGTTGAAATAGATCTGAGTTACACATTTTCTGGGAGATCTGCTGATTCTTCATTTGAACCTATTTTCCCTGAACATGCTATGGACTTATTCTGCACCTGCCTTCGCCTTCACCTTCACAAAAAATACTCATCAGAAAACATTTTTTGCTGCTCACTTGGTAATTTATTTTTATTTATTTAACACTTTCAATAACTATCTTTTGAGTTTGCAAATAGGATCCATATGCCCGGAGGTATACACACTGATGATTTTTCTTGACATATTGAAATCCAAAATTCCAAATTCTGCAGCAGGAAAATGTATTCAGGAAGAGTATCAGGATTTCAAATTAAATCCTGGAGAAAGAAATGAGGTAAAAGCTTTCAAAATACCTCTTTCCCTCTCTGCACAGCTGAGAGGGAAACCACAGAGTTGCTGAGCAGAGGCAGACTGGGCTGTGGGAGGAAAATTAGAAAGCAATGTTTCTCCAAAGTGCATTCCATGGCCAAAAATAAACGTATTTTCAACTTAAAAAAATACAGTGTAGAAGTAGTGAGTGGGCCACCAAGCTTAGTGTTGGCCAAGCACTCCCAGATCTGTATGCAGAGCATGCAACTTAACTCCTGGAAATAAAATCAGGCCTTTCCTTGCTTCAAGTGGCTTTCCAGCTGGCATTTTGAATCTGGCATAGGTGATACCCACAACAGTCCACTCCCTCCATCAGCAAACAGCTCTGGCTATAATGGACATTTGAGAAAATAAACAGCATCCAAAAGCTGAGTTGTCATCATCCAGCAAAGGACAAGGGGTACTATAGTAGCCACAACCTGTTGCAGAGAAATGCATTTTCTCAAGGAAATTAGTTTATAATGTTGTTAAATTATGAGGGTATTTAAATGTGGATAAACCGAATTGTTTATCATTGAATTTCCAATAAATTTTGATACCTACTTTCACAGATAACTTACAACTGTTAGCTGCAGCCAGACATCATTGTTCAGTTTGTCTTTCTTTCTGGCACAGAAACCAAATTTACTGTGAAAATTTAGGCTGCAGGTGTCAGAGACCTGAATAAAACAAAGGAGAGCTTCCCTCTCCTGCCATCCCGATGGAAGAGACACCTTCTTTTGAATCACTTAGGGGAATTGGTGGCTCCAGAGGTAAACAACTCCAAGTAAAAACTCAACATTAAATCAGACAAAAATCAAAACCACACAAATTCACCATGAGCTCTTCATCCAAATGCTTTCAGAATGATTAAACCCCACTCAAACCATATTATAATGTTCTGGTTTTCCTAACAGCTAAACCACCAGTTTGTTAAGCATTTCTTATCATCTCTGAATTCCACAGAACTTGAGATAATCATAAACAGAATGGATGGATGTTGCAAAGTCCACATCTTGCAATCTTCCCAGACAATTGTTTGGGTTTTCAAACTAGCATGAATATATAAAATTTCATTCCTTTAATTTACACCATTTTCTTTCCCAACAACAATTCAGTTTTAAAACAGAGGCTTATCTGTCAATAATGTTGAGTTAATAACATGGAGGATCATGTACGTATTCGCTCAAAAAAACTAGGCAAAGTGAATTCTATTTAATTTCAGATTTAGATTTCTTTTCTTATTCTACCTGGTTTTATGGGAGAGAAGCATATACCTTTTTGTTTTACTGCCCCATCATCTTTCTAATACACTTTTACATTTATATATTGGATTGCCCATAAACCTTTTTTATTCTTTTTTTTTTTTCAATGTAAAACTCATGAAAAACACAAGCTCAAGAACATTTCAGTTTTAACAAAACTTTTAAACTCCTTATATTTAGGGATATTAGCAGTAAGGCAAATTGGATACACTCATTTCCAATTAAAAATTCCTGAGCATAGTTCATTAATTTTTTTTAAAAAACCAACCCAACAAACAAACAAAAAACCCAAAACAAAACAAAAAAACCCCCACAAAACTCAAAACCAAAACCAACAACACATTTAGGTTGCTGATGGCTCACATGTTACAAAGATAATATTCCCACCGTCAGAAAAGACTTACTAAAATAATTGCCTCCTTCTTCCAGGCCGCCTGCAGACAGGATTTGTGCTGCCACTGCTACACAAAGAGCTGCAACTCATTTCTGACCCAAAAAATAGACTTCCATAAAGTCCAATGGAAAACCTGAAGATGAGGATCCTGAAAGAAACAGTATTTTTGCAGCACAACAGGGATTGAAAGATTTCCGTCTGCTTAAAGAGAGCCCATTCCCAGAGCTCACCTCCTGGACTATATCTTCAACACATCACCTGTTTACCTCTTCTTACATAAGCAATGTATACAAAGATGCTTTCTGAATATTATGGTTTCATTTAAAAAATCTAACATGACACACAGTAAGGAGAATTAGTCCTCTTGTTATGAAACATAAAGGATTGCTAAAACATTCTTTGCCCATGCACAAGCTCAGCATTTTCCCTTGCCCTCCCTTGGGACAGCAAAATTCCATGGATCTTGTCAAAGTCCCACCATCCACACGTTTTTTAAACCAACCAAAAGACACCTTCCCTCTCTTAGGGGATATTCCATGGATGAACAGCAGTGTTTTTTAAAATATAAATGAAATACTATGTTTCAGAGTTATATTTAGCCCTGGTACATGGCACTGAACATGCCAGCCTGGGTGTATAAGAGTCTGTTCTGAACTGAAACCAGTGACACATTTCTCTGTGTCTTTGTGAATCCCTTCTGGATTACTTGTTCAGCACAAATACAGATTTATTTTGGCCTTGAATTTCTATAGAGAGGCACCTTTTATTTTCCAAAGTGACGCAGACAAAGGATGTGCCTGTGACAGGAAGTACCTGAACCTGCATTTTGCAACCATATGTATTCCCAGACCATGAAACAGAACTATTAAAAGGACCTAGGAAAATGTCATAGGTATCAGCTGTGGTCTTACTTAGAATAAATTAAAACAATGTATCAATGCAGCATCCACAGAGGAAGAAGCAAACTTATTAATCAGGTCCCAAAAATTTAATTCGTTATATGCACATATTTTGCCCAACTAGCTGGAAACATTACAATTTGGGCTGTAAGGCATTTTAAAAATAGCCCTGAATTACTGGGCATACAGCAACATTCCCTTCGGTTGAATTCCTAAAAACTCAGCTGCCAGTGTCCCTGTGTGATCACTGTACCATAGGAATTATCTAGCAACATTAGTTTTTCCTATCTAAATTCAAAATAACCCTAAATACCCTAAGTGCATGCAGCCGTTTGCACAGAAGTTCATAAACTTGCATCAAAAGAAAAAAATTAGCTTCTGTTTAGATCCCTTTCACCCAAACTGCAAATCCTGGATCAGGAGACGACTACACAACACCTAAATTCCTTTTGAACTTTATCTCACTTCACATAAGTTTTGAGTCATATTTCCCTGTTTCAATATTCCTACATCTGCTCTTCTGCCTTGGTTTATGACTGTTGATTTATTTTTCCTGGGAATACATTGCAAAGTACCTTGAAATGAATATTGAGAGTCTGTAACCCCAAATTCGGCCACTTACTCTCTCTGTGCTCTTGTCACGTCACCAGTGAAATGGGAACAATGATAATAATAGAAACAAATGGTAACAAAATTTTTTATAGAATCTTTAAACCTTAGTGTTGCATAAAACCACCATATATCCACTAAACAAACACATTTCACTAAGAAATCTTTAAAAATTACTCTGGTACATGCAACCACTAGCAGTTACAATTCTACAAAAGCAAAAGATTTCTACAACAAATGAAAATTTATGTTAGCAGCTCTCAGTAGGTAGCCCAGGAAAACCTGCATAACATGAGTTCCTAAATATATTTGAGTGAAATAATAAAGCATATTAATCCAAATTATAATCTCAGGTCTTTCACACATGAAAATTATCTGTGCTGCAGACATCCTATAACCAAACAGGACTGAAGATTTTAAAATATGTTTCATGTTTCAATTCACAGATCTTGCAAAGAAACTGGTGAAATCCTGAGCTCTGGCATGGAAGGGTCTCTCTCATGTAGTGCAGCCTTATTCCCCATTGGACAGCTGGGGCAAGAAAAAGGTAAAATTCCTAAGAGATGAAGACAGAGTCACAGTAACAGTAAAAAAAGCGGATTAGATATGAAGTAGCATTGTTAGGTTCTTTTCCAGTTAAGGAAAATAATGAAGTGACTCTAATAAGCTGCATCTTTCTCTTTTTGGGGCTGTATCACATAACAGGAAAGAAAATCAGAAA
>VZTR01005693.1:1676268-1689843 GCA_013400775.1 Chaetops frenatus | reverse complement strand
AAAAAAAAAATTGAGAATGGCAGAAAGGTGCTTCAAAAAGACCAGGTGGTCCTGATGGAAAGGAGGGAACAAGAGAAGAAAAAAAAGAGAAAGGTGGGTCATTCACAGTCCATGAACCTCTACAGCATTCCTTGTAGAAAAACAGAAAGGTTTATCTCAGTTAAATAGCTTGTTTATAGGAAAGATACAAATCCGGTCTTCTTCCTCCCTACTCCTGGACCTAGGTAATCCATCTGCCTGCATTTGATGCTTGGGTAAGGCTTTTCATCTTCTTTGCTTCTTTAGTCTGTTTTCTCATGATTACACTTTTTTTGCCACAATTTTCATTAAGAGAAGTATGAAGAAAGGCAGAATCAGCTTACACTTTCTTTTCATTCCAAAGGGCAAAGTGACGAAAACTGACTAATAGCGAATTCCAAGAAATTATTATAATGAAGGCATGGATTCTAAAAAAAGCCTCTGCAACTTTACAAGTGAGAAAAACAGGAGAGCAAATATCTCCTAACTTTTAGAAAGCAATGTTCATTCTAAAGGCATTGGAGACTACTCCATTTTCCTACCATCCTTTTGGGTTGCAAAGCAGCTCTCTCTGTGGTTTACAGATGGGAGACTGAGGAAGGCTTAGTACCACAAAGACTGTCACAGAGCATAACTTGGCACAGCCACCAAAAGGAGCAGCCATGGGCTCCTTTCCCAAACCACAGCCTTCCCCAAACCCAGGCTGGCATTTCTGCCTCTTCTCTGGGCTGGCATGTGTGCTTGTGCAGCCACAGGATGGACCGACACAGGGGTCTGATACCGTTTTTAAGAGCAATACTCAGTCACCTTGGAGTAACTTTATAGTGGAACATGACCATAGACATACCTGCACCTAAATTAATGCTCTGTGAAGCTTGTAGAGCTGTAATCACAAACTCAGGCTGTTTTGAAACTCCTTTTATCCTAGGATCAGGCAGTGTTGGGATTATGAAACAATCCCGTGGTCCTCTGTGTCCTGTTTCCTGACATATCACAAGCACTGACAGGACACATCGAGGGCTGGTGTCCCAACCACACTGCATGCTGGGGCAGTTCTGTGCACACCCTGCTATTTCCCTCATGAGGACACCCAAAAAATGGGGAAAAAATCATGTCCTGCAGTTCTCTAAATCCCCAAATTTGGTCTCAATCTAATTGCTGTGCTATAACACCAAATTAGCTCTTCAGACCAAATATATACATGCTGAATGTGTAACACTGAATGCTTGAGACGAATCTCAGATCCAAAAAGCCTTTGTCTTAATGATTCCCATTAATGGAAAAGTTCTCCCAGTGTCAACAGCTGCTGAGATAATCTAACTTTTAGCACACCTGAAAATCCAAATCAAGCTGTGAGCCTCTCAAGATAATGTGACTAATTTTATCCTTTTTTGACAGCATTGTCTATTTTTGTCTTCAGCTTTGTAATGAAAATGTGAATTTAAATCACGTGACCTGAATATAGTGGAAAGTTCTTATTGATCTGTTGAAGAAGAGAAATGGTTTTTTAATCTTAAAAAAGGCCCAAACTCCTATATAGTAAATCATTAGATATTTGCATTGGAAAATTATTTTTAAAATTGTGCAAATCATACAGAATTTACTATTATGTTATTAATAACTTTAATAACATTGGATTTTATGAAGAAGTTTTTACACAACTGTGCAGGTTTCCCTGACTTTGCAGGACTGTCCCAGCCCTGTGAATGGAGCCAGATACCACTGGCAGGAGCTGCCTCTGCACAAGCCACGGCATGGCCTGACCAGATGTGCAGATGTTAATAAATAATAATAACGATGATGATGATGGCAGAACCATGTAAGCATTCATGACTTTCTTGTTTCCAGCCTCTCCTCGATCGACAATGCCAAACTTGCTCAGATGGCTGGCGAGAAGTCAGGGGCTGACAGCCATCCTGGCAGCGCTCTCGGCCCCCGGGGCCCCTCACCTCATTATCTTGACATGGAGCAGAAGGATGCTGAGCCCCTGCCAAGCAGGAGATGCGGGCTCAGAGGGACACCCAGTCTCCCCAGCCCAAGGAGTCTGGCCTGGAAGGACAATCACAGGTCACCTTGGGCCCCAGACCTACATTCCTGGCTTGCACTAGCCTGCAGGCAAATGGATTACCTAGGCAGGGATGAAGAGGACAGGGTTGCAAGCCAAGACAGAGATTATTTGCAGCATGGATTAATTAAAACTACTCAGATTTCATTTTTTAACCTCTCACACTGAGAAAGAATAAATGCTTCAGAATAAAAATACTAAACCATGCCAACATGTCACCCCCACTGGTGGCTGCAAATGCCAGGGCACAGCCTGACCATATGTGGCTAGTGTCACCCTCTGACACCATGACACTAGCAAAAAATTGTATCACAGGCTACAATGAAACTCTACCCCAATATAACAGCTCATCCTAAAAGCCTGAAACAAGAAGGACATGCAGAAATAAAACAATAGGTGAAAATTATCGTCATATTCAAGCAAACCACATGCACAACTCTGAAATGTTCATTATAAAATTCCAGTGGTCTCAGTTCCACAGCACTGAGAGACTGTAGGTTGAAATAATGAAACAGCAAGGGTGGAAGGGGGCTTGGAATAAAAGTCAGCAGGTGTAATTATTATTTGGAAAATTCTTAGGCACTTACTCTTCAGAGCACTGCATGAATATTCATTAAGCCTCCCAGCTTAGGAGGCTTCAGGTTCAAGTATTGGTATCTTCCCTATATGGATAAAAAAACCAAGGCATAAAAGCCCAGTTTCAGACATCTAAGTGGAACGCGAGGATTGTTCTTTCTCCATAGTCTCATCAAGTCTTCTACCAATTATCTTTTTCTAAGATAAAATGAGCAACAACTAAGTGACTGTGGAGAAAAGCAACTGTCCAAGACCACTACAAAAATAAATGGCAAAAACAGAGATGAATTCAGAACTCTGGAAAGTCAGTCCAGTACCCTGCTCCTTTGGGAGCACTACTTAAGTGTAGCAACTCGTGAGCTAATAATATCACTCTTTCGAGCTCTGGTAACAGTTTCCCAAAGCTTGCCCTGTGAGGCCACGGTTCAGTAATCCATGTAGCAGATCAATGGAGCAGTGCTGTCAGCAGACCTTCAAATTAAAAACTAAAAGAAAAGGGCTCATTGAGCTCTTGACATAAATTTTAGGTTCAGCAACAGTGCCTTAAAAACACTGCTCTTTGACAATCATCACAGTCAGATGGCACTTTCCAGAATATATCTCAACTTTGGAAAACAACAGTTTGTCAGGGAGTGTCTTGCAAGCCCTGTTAAGTTCCGATTTGCAGCCGAGGACCCGCAGAGCAAACACCTCCCAGTGTGTAAGGCAGAGATGGGCACCTCTGCAAGTGCAAGCTAGAGAAGCCTCAGCCACACACCAGGGCAACAGTTTTGCCTCAAGAACCTTCAATACCATCTCGGAGACCTATCTGGAGAATAAACAATCCTGGCTACAAAGCCCGTATGGAAAGCCTAGGAAGCAGACAGATAATACGCTGTGCTCCAACACCTCTGCTCCTCCAAAATCAGAGGACTAAAATAAAGATACCAAAGGACTAACTAGACATACTTCTGGTTCTTCATGGACCCATGAGATGCACTGAAGTGAATGATATCTCCTCTGGGGCTTTTTATCTTCTAGTCATTGGAAATAAAAGTAATATTTTTTATGTTTTTAAAAACACATACATGAAAGCAACATAAGATTGCGTATGCCATCCAAGTGTTTGGTGGTTTTGCAGCTACAGAAATCTGAAAGCATGACAAGAAGAAAAAGTGCTGCAAATGTAGCTAAGCAGAGTATGTTCCCAGAGGTCTGCCAGCAAGCAACCCAACCTATCTTATTTGTTCAATCATCTCTAACTTTCCCTGCCTAAGACAATAAGAAATTTTTATCTGTCCTAATTTACACCATATTCCTTTGAGTATAGGACACAGGACAGGTCACTGGTACCTTGGCAGGGTTTAATCTTGTAGGTGGTCTACGTAATGGTGAAGTTTTTTTCCAAATGAATAAATAAATACTTATCTTCTAGTCTTTCCCACTTAAACAATATGAAGCTAAATAACATAAGAACTTTGAAGAGAGTAGACACAATTAAAAGACTGAGGAAATACAAATGATAGAAACTTGAAAAATGCAAGTGAAAAGTATAAATACAAAATATCAGCAAGAATGCAAAGAATGTATCTTTCCTTAATAATTATGGACCACTGGGTAGGAAAAAAACCAGACAGGGTTATTTGTTTCTCGGGGGTTAATAAGAAACTTCCCAGAAGTCTGGTTATGCCAAGGTGACCAAAACGATGGGATGAGGCATCCTCTCTTTGTGCACTTGTTAGAAAAGCTGGATCTCTGGCAACAGTGCACTCAGACATGGACAGACCAGAGAAAAGGGTTGCACCTGCCTTGGTCAGATCTAGCAATATTTGATTCCATCATCATGAATTGTGCCTGTTTCTGGTGCTACACTGCAGCATGTCTTGGGGCCAGTGAATCAGAAGAAAAGTCAAGGGCAAAGCTCAGTTCAAGGAATAGTCTGGGTCATAGTTTATTTGCTTATTATTTTGGGTTTCACTTAATTCTACAAAATTCCTTTCTAATTTACAAATGTTTTCAAAGGGCATTGCCTCTTCATGTTTTCTTATAGGTTCAGCACCTCATAATGAGCCTCTCTGCTGCCTTTTGGCTTTGGACAGGCTGCAGCCTTATCTCTCATCTCAAAATTCTATTTATTCTTTTTGCAAAACCTTATTTATTGTTGGACACTGGTGGTGAGATCAGCCTCCTTAGAACACAAGTGTGTATACACAGACCAAACCCTTGTAGAGTTTACAGTCCAAACATTCACTCAGCTAATGAAAATCCTCATTAGATGTGTTTCATCCCTGTCTCCTACCCCCTGTTTATTTTGGCATTGTACAAGAATATGCTGCTTTCCTGAAAACAGAAGTCTCCTTTATAGTAGGATTTAGGTACATTAAAGCAGGTAAAGTATAATTTTGATGAACATTAATGTAGTAGTCTGGTGGGAGTATGGCTGTCCAGCTGTGCTTTTCACAAAGAGATGCTGACTGTGTGCCAGAGCCAGCAACTTCACCATGGCAGCAAGAGGGGTGGAAGCAAAGGAGCTCTCATCCCAGAACTATGAACTTTCCCTGTTTGTACCATCACATTTCTGTTAACTGAGCAGTTGTGAGAGCCTCCAGTGAAAGGCAGTTTACAAGAACACACAAATCAGATCACTGCCAAGGGTCAGCTCAGATGGAGTTATGTCTTGGTGTACTCCTGCCAGAACGAGGAGGTTGTGAAGGGTTAAATGGCCATTTCCTCAGTAAGAATCAAATGCTATGATGAAGATCCAGTGCTCTTCTGCACCTCCTCAACCATTCTTCTCTCTTCTCCTCAAGACCATGAGAAATTGCCACACCAAGGGATGAGGGCTGCAATATGCCAAGCACAAGTACCACATGGGGTAGTGAGAGTGGTCTCTGGGAACCAAAGACCTGTTCAGACGTCTTCAATGAAAACAAAACATAAGCATCCCACCAACCTGAGGTACTGACAGTCATAAGGTCCTCTCATTTATAGCCAATGCTTCAGAGCCACCTTTTAATGCTTTAAAAGCACAAGAGCATTTTATTACACCTCAGAGTAACACAGTGTTATATGTCAGAAAAAGATGCTCTGGAAACTTACCACAAAAATTACCGGCAAATATCCACTTCTTGGCAGCCTCGTGCATTTGGAGAGGTCTTTTATTTAGTTTTTTAAAAAATAAATTACTAAATAAACGTACACGTTATTACTCACATCCAGGAGGAAGTGTGACTTTTCAGGAAAAATGAACTTTCTGCTCAGGCGGTTTCCAATAAGAGCTCAGAAGAATGAGTATACTACAAGTCAGATTTATTAGAAGTAAATTAAAATCATCTGTCACAGGAAACTTCTTTATTTCCTCTTCTAAACTTTTGTTCTGAAGCAGAAATAAATTCCAATTGTATTCAAAACACAGTAAATAAAAGATTCTGTATCTTGCGCTATCTTCTCAATTGTAGTATTTACGATGAACACAAGGTATTTACTTTTGGAGGGTCAAAAATGAACACTGCTATTATTTTTGTCTGTTTTGTGCCTTTTTAACGGCGATGAATTTCATCCTTTTCAAATGCCTATTAACTTTTGGCATTAGAATGTAAATAAAAGTAAATTCTGTAAATAGAAAGACACTTAAGTCTGTCTTTACATCACTATTTTACATACTTCTCTAAACATGAATTTTGTTCGTTCATGTTAAAAATCCCCAAAAGTTCAATGTTTTCAGCCCTTTTGAGAACAGGTCCCTATTATCAGTTAAAATATCATTATATATTAACCTGCTTGGAAACAGAGCCTCTCCACTTAATCATAAACACTACAGTTTAAAATCTGACCTAAGTAATCCACCAAATGCTGCGCAGGAGCTGGTGCCAGTTAGGAAGATAATCTAATTCTCTCTGTTTCCAGAGCTGGATTTTATCCAGGGGACAATTTTTTCTTCGAGTTATATTTTTTCTAAGCTAATTTGGGGCATTTTCCCTTTGGCTTGGAACATTTTCTAAATAATACAAAAACATCAATTTGGACAGTGTCAATGCCATAATGTACTACTTTAATATGGTTTCATATGAAAAAAAAAAATCCCCCATTACATCAGAGACAATTGTAATAAAAGTAACAGTCCTCAAATGCCTTCTTGCTTTCAGGCATGTGGGAAATGTCACTCTGAATAGATATGCAGAACCTGTAGCAAACACAAAAGTTAACTTGAATCCTTTTCCTCTGGCACATCTGGCTAGAAATGCAATTCCTTGCTCCTGCTCCAGTGTGATTGTGGGTTGCTGGGAAATGGTGGAGCTGCTCTGCCCCCACTTTCTGCTGTGGGTTTCTGGCTTTTCCTTCTATCAAGGACTAGGCTCAGCAGTGCAGTGCACTTCAACTGAGTGCAAAAGGAAGGATTCCTTTCTTTGAGTAAGAGCCATCTCGCCCTGTAGTTGCACAACTGTTAGATCTGGTACATTCATCATGAATCCAACCAAGTCCCTGGTAAAACAATCCAGTCAGGTGCTGTAATCTCCAGGGCTGCTGACTTTAATTTTAAAATTACTCTGAAACAACTCAATTTCCAACTGGTTTTTGTTCTTTTTGCTAATGTCTGACTCTGAGGTCGAAAGCCCAATCTTTCTATAGTTAGTTTTATTTACAAAATCCATTTGTATGTTCAACAAATCACTCTTATTTTAGTAGGAAGCTTTGCTAAGATTAAGATAAAGAAAATTAAGAGCTGTCTACATAGAAGTGACTTCTGGATTTTCATTGAATACTTCCTGCTAATGGTTTTATATTAGGCCACTGTCTCTTGGAACTACAGACCTGATGCTGGTACAGGTTGCATTTCCTAAGGCACAAAATACTCTGCTGGAAGCTGAGCCTCACCCCTACAGACCATCCAGAGCATTTCATGCACAAAGACACAGCCATGCCTAGGAACCACCCTTTGTGCTGCAGGGACAATGCTTGCTTTTTTTTTTTTTTCTGTCAGTGATGAAGTTGCTAAGGAAAATAAAGGGAAATAAAAGATTTCTCAGAGCGAAAAGCATAGTTTCGAAACAGTAATAGAATTAGATCTGAGATGTTTTGGGGGAGACTTGCTGGAGGGTAGATGACAGCTGGGGAACCTTCATCCTTAACAGCTGTTAAGGTTTGCTCCTACAAGATATTAAGCAAAACAGATCAGTCACAGCCATTATAATCTGAATTCATGTGACTAGTCACTTTTTTCAGAACATGTTCCTTCTGAACTCAGCTACTCAGAGATTCAGCCCTTATTTTGGGTACTCAGAAGGATGGTACACGTTCTGGCAGGAAGGCATTCTTTCATCCAAGTGCAGCAGGACAGATATTGACAGATTCACTCCCATTCTTTCCTGTAATCACCTAGAGCAGGTTGCACAGGGTTGCATCCAGGCAGGTTGTGTGTATCTCCAGAGGAGAAGACCACAACCTGTTCCAGTCCTCTTTCAACCTCAGTGTAAAGAAGATTTTCCACATATTCAGGTGGAACTTGCTGTGTTGCAGTTTGTGCCTTTTGCTCCTACCCTGTCTCTGGGCACCACTGAAAAGAGCCTGACCCCATCCTCATAACAGCTGCTTTAAGATATTTGTATGCACCTTTAAGATTCCCCTCAGTACCCTCAAGGCTGAACAGGCCCAGCTCCCTCAGCCTTTCCTCAAAACAGAGATGCTCCATGCTCCAGGGAGATGCTCAATGGTTGTAGAAGATCCCACCCTGTCAACTGGTTAAATTTCCAAAGACATTTAATTCTACTTTTTTTTTTTTTTTGCATCTACAATGGCAAATGTGTGGGGTGGTTTTAAGTTTAATACATTTAAGTTCATTTAACTGAATTTTAAAGAGAGAACTTTTTGCAGAAGGCCCATTTCCACAGAACAAGCCTTCTGATGACAGTTATAACATATTGACAATACTTTTACTATTTTCTTTATACTAATACTCAGAGGATTGCAAAACAGTGTGAAATTAACTGAGGTTTTAGTATACCTATAAAGACAGCACCACTACTTGCAGGACTAGAAGTTCAGGTTGGTTTTTCCACAGATAATCTCATCTGCCTCTTAGTATTTATCTTAAAGTTAGGAGAGACTTGTCTCTTACATCCCTTTCACTCTGGATCAAGGCTACATTAATCTCAAGGTTTCATCCACACACAGACATTGTAATTACACTGAAGGTTATTCTACCATGTCTGAAATACATCTCGGTCATGAAAACTGAAGTCTTACTTCTAAAAGCCCACCAGGCATAGGATAATCTAAGGGAAAACTCCACAAGATACTATACCAGCAGACCTCAAACATCCAGACAAAAATTTTTCTAGGTACACAAACTTTTTCACATCCTAGGAAGTTACATTATTTGTTCTTTATATACTTAATTATTCCCGCTACAGATATACTTTCCACATCAGTTGCAGCAAAAGCACTTTTCTATAGATGCCTATCAATAATTGGATAAGGCTTCCAGCTCATTTCACACTAGCTAGAAACAGTTTCAGTCACGTTAATGACTTTGAGGTTGGCTGGATTTCAATAACCTAAAGATGAATAGATGTACGTATCCAATTACCAAGTCCCCCCAAATGAACACTAACAGAATACTTATCTTTGTATTCAGAGAGGAAAAGGGAAAAAAAATTAGCCAGGTTGCCAGAAGCCATTTATTTGGCATCTGTCTAAACTAAATAGTAGATTTATATGTTTAAAGAGTAGTCTAAAAATTAGAATTGCTATGAAGTCAAACACACATAAAATTGTAATCCAATTCCAAACTTCTACTATAATCTTTCAAATTACATGCTCAACTCAATTGTCAAATTTTAAAAGTCCAGGAAAGGTTTCGTGGCCAATCAAAAAGATATTTAGTAAAAGCAAGCTGTTATACAGGATAATAATCCTAGCAGATGCCAGTGGTGACGGTGTGGTCCAAATTTCCTTTCTTTTTCTTCAGCAGCTATGGAAAAAGTACACAGACTCTTTCACATTCTGTTTTGAAACAGGTAAATAATTCATGAGTAAATGGCTTTAAGAGAAAAAAAAAGTATTTGGTAAATATGAATGAAAAACCTGCAAAGATTGTTAATGATGTGACTGCTAGTTAAAATAACTGCAGATTTTATGGCACCAGAAGTGGAGAAATCAAACCTAAAAATACAACAACAAAAAAAATGAAGCTATTATCATCTACTAATATATATATTTTTTTTTAAATGACAAGTTTTGTATTGAATACAGCTTTCTTTAAACACTAATAGTCTAAGATTGTTTGCTCTTCTGTTTTCCCTAACTTAATTTGTTTCAAATTTATGAAAGTCTTGCTATTACCAGATGTATTCCCTTCTTGATGCTCCAGTGAGAAACAAGCTTCCTATCCTATGTGAAGATTCAGAAGAGTACAAAATGATGAACCATTAATAATTTATCATCATAACTGGGCTAAAGGGTTAACAATTTATGACAAAATACGAATATGCTGAGGAAACACTGTTTTTCCCTAGAGTTCTCTTAATTAAAAAAAAAAACCACAAATGAGAAACCACTCCTCTGTATTGCATAGTTGTGCCCATGCACATTTGCTGCTCATGAAACCCAGGTCCCTGCTGCCCCTGCTGTCCCTGGCAGATGGGACACCTGCTCTGCAGATCAGTGCTACAAGTGTGTTTTAATCACAGTAGCACATGAGAAGGCATATTAAACTCCAAAGGTATCCTACATGTGTCCCAGTGGCACACCTTTTAGACAGATACTATTTAACAAGGAAATCAAAATCTGAATGGTTTTGTTCAGCCTCAGGGTCTAAGAGAGCCAAAGAAGGATGGTTTCCCTGCTGGAAGCCAAGGAGTGACCCTCAAGGACAAGAACTCAGTGTAAGTCCAGCTCTGTAAGCTGATCCAAAGATGGGATAACCCTGCGGAGTTCCTGGTGGCTTTCAAGCTCCATCCACCTGTGTATCAGGAACAAGTGGTTTCAATTATTAGATAGGAGAGGCTGCAAATTTAGATTGCAACATTTTAGTCTCAGGTTCTTCACGTTCTTCCAGTACAGCCTATGGTGACTTCATTTAAGGTTTCTGACAGCTGTGACACATTGACACCTTCTTTTCACAAGTGTTGCAATACGCTGAAGTCCTCTGATTACTAAGAGAAGTGGTCAGACTGCCAAGGTGCCTCTTCAAACCATCCCATCGAACAACACAGCCTCCTTCTCAGGAAGGACACCAGAGCCAAACCACTGACAGTGTAACTTCTGCACAAACAAAATGGTCCTGTACAAATAGGTACTATTTACTATTAGCTGACATAATGGAGTAAATACAGCAACACTTTCAAGACACTGATTTTAATCATGTAGTATTCTGTTAACTTTCATGCATTTGCTCCTTACTTTACCCTCCTTTACAAGATTCAGCTATACTCCTAAAACACTTAGCACAATACTGTGACAGCAAGAAACCAGCTCCTTATCACTTTGTGCTTGTGTGTTCTTTCACTCCTCATCTCAGTCCTTCTGGAAGAGTACAGCACCAGTGACAAGATTCTGTTTCTTAAGAATTGTTAACACTTACTGCCAAAAAACACACATACTTTGCTGGGCAGCAAACTTAAGAGAAAAAAAATCCTTATATTTATGCCAGAATCATGTAGGCTACATTAACCATTTTGACATGGTGCTTCACATTCACATTTAAATATTTAAGAAGGAGGGTTGAGATTTTTTTGATGTTATTACACTCTCAGAATTCCCAGGGAGCATTAGGTACCTTCCTGACCCTTATGTTAAACATAAAAACTCTATCCTACATTATCTTTCTGTTACTTCCCTGAAAAACTAAACTTGATACTAGAAAACCAATTTGGACTTATAACTGGTTTTTTTCTGATTTTATAAGGAAAGACACCACAAATTTCTGCAATTATTTCTAAACAAGTTTATCTAAACAAAGCTATTAACAAACAGGGCAATTCATTTTTTCATATCAAATCAAACCATCCATCTCCATGTAAATATAGAAAAAAGTCAGAAGGTTGCCCATGGACTGCTCCTTCCTTACAGAGAATCTATCATTTGAAAAGCAAAAACTACAGGAATCTCCTAGAGAGTGAATATCCTCTAACTATTCAAATAAAAATTAGAATCCTACTATTTGCAACAAAGAAAAATTTATTACTCTTACCTCATTATTACTAAGACATCAGTACGGCTTTTTCAAAACATTCCAGTGGCCTTCCAAACTGCAAAACCTGCCAAATTCTTTGACTAAGTTGCCATAAAACATTTCTAAATTGCTGGAACCAGATCCAAATTTTGTTTTACAAAAGTATAAAAAGGATATGAGTAAAACCGTGGGTTGATTCATTGTGAATGTAACATATGTTAAAGGGTTTCCGGGTCCTGTTACTCATTATGAGAAAATAGCAATCCAGATACACAGATATATTATGGTGGCTCCACAGATTTAGTCTCATCCCATTGTTTTTGGTGGTTTTCCCTTTCATCTAATCATCTGCATCTGGATTTTCCCAAAGTAAACCCATGTATTCCAAAACCAAGTAAATGAAAGCAGTGCCATCAATAAAAGTGTGTACTTTCTCTAGCAATACTAACCACACACTTTTCTCTTTGTCAACAGAGCAAACTGGACCACAGAGAAAAAAACCCCTTGGAATTCTCAACAATTCAGCTATATTACCATGAAATTCAGAGTAATTTTATAATTTGAGAAGACAGTAATGTAACATACAATTGAATTTATACCCAGATTGTATGAAGAACTAGAAAAGATTCTCAAGTATTTTTTTTTTAATCTTATTCAGAATACTTCAGTTTTCTGTGAGTTTTACAGTTTAGCAAATATTTACGGGCTGTTCAATATTAATATTAGTTAATACTTTCCATATAATCAACCAAGCAATCACCATGATACTCATACATAAATATCTGAATAAACATGTCTTCTTGTGCAGGAACATCTGCAGCACTGCTCAGCAAACTAACCCAGTTCAGGTGTGGGATTTCTATCATGTACACATAACTCCTGCCTTTCCAGATGGACTTTACAGAGATTCTGGGAGCATATCTCCATAGGTTCACTGTCTGCCTTCAGGCACATGCAGGAAATTCTGGGAATGCACAGGTACAGTAACAACTTCTCTGCAGCTCAGCCCCATCCTCGCTGGGAAGCAGCAAGAGCAGCAGCCCACACCACCAGCCCCACTCAGCTCTTCCCTGAGCTGCTGATGTTGAGCTGCCTGCCTCCCCTGAAAGCAGCTCCAAGCTCCACCCAGAGGGTTTTGAAAAGTGAACTGGACAACACCTGGGCAAGTGTAGGAGTGAAGCTTGCAAGAGGATAAGCAGCTAATTCATGTTCATCAGGCCTTCCTGGAGTCTCAGCAGTCTCAAAGCTGCAGCTTAATGAAAGGTAACAGAAGGCTTAATATTTCTGTTTGGCAAAGTTGGTTTTTTGGGTTTGTTTTTTTGTTTTGTTTTGTTTTTTTTAAAACTAAAGGCTGGAATTACAGACAAGTTTAAAATACGCTGATTTTTTATTACAGATTGTGATGTTCATGCAAAGTGCAACAGCATTTTTTGAATTTCAGGAAGAATCTTTGTCGTGGTTTAAAGGACAACAACATTTTTTTTCTCCTTCCTGGGGGGGGTTCTTTGTTTTTCTACTTCCGCCGGGGCACAGTTTCCAGCAGAGGTGAGGAGCCCACGGATTGGCTAATTTTAAGATGGGCACTTCATGTAGCCACTTGAATATTAGGGGCGTCTTTGCGAAGCTTACATTTTTAGGAGCGGGAAGTTTGAAGCTCCTCTTCGACTTCCGCCCGCGGGGGAAGGTAACTCCGGCATGGCCCTGGCCGGCCGCTCCGGGCCCCAGGGCCTGGCGGCCGTGCCAGGGCTGCGGCCGGGACCCCGGG
>VZTR01005693.1:1652223-1675871 GCA_013400775.1 Chaetops frenatus | reverse complement strand
GTGGTAAAGGAAGATAAATGAGGTGGGAGAAAGGAACCATCTTAGGTGGGGGGCTGGGGGGGAAGAAGAAACCACCTGGGGGTTGATTTTGATTTTGTTGGGGTTTTTTTGTTAATAAACTAATAAACTATTTTTATCTTTGAAGTTTAGGCCTGTTTTGCATTTCTCTTAATCCTTATTCTCATGAAACCACTACACTACACTCTCGCCTGGTGTGAGCAGGCGAGCAGGCGAATGTGAAACCGCTACAATCTTTCAGAGAGTTCAAGTTTAGATAGTACTGGGGGAGTGACGGCTGTTTTGACCTCATTTGTGAGGAAAAGCATTTCCATGCTTTAGTGTCAGTTTTCAAAAAAGCACAGGGTGATTTTTTTGTTGTTGTTAGTATTTTTAACTTTCAAACAAAGCCAAAAGTGATCCATTGCTTTGCAGCACTGTGTGAGAGGGCGGTGTTGCTAAAAAAATCCCAAGATCCTCTTCAAAATAAACCCTGCAATCTCTTCGGCCCCACCACTTGTAGGTTTGTTTTTGCAAGCACATTGATTTTTTAGTTTCTTTTTTTCTTATTTGACTGTAATGTAGCACAAATATTTACTCTCAAACAGACACATAAAGCCAATGCATTTTTTGGATTGTTTTGCTGACTGCTCCTTCCACAAGATATTTTGGTTTTTAATGCTCACCACCCATATCAAGCTGCTTTTAGGCAGCAGCACAAGGAACTTCAGGATTTCACTTAATATTCAGTATTCCTCTCCCTAAGGAATGGTGGTATCATAATTCAGCTTTTGCTTTGTATTTCCCACTGTCATGTATCTCTGTGTGTTTTTTAAGACACAATTTAGGCAAAATATATCTCTCTGGAGCTCAGAGCAGGAAAAATGTGCTTTTAGCAAATAGGAGGAGGATGGCAAAAGAGAAAAACGAATGGAAGAACCAAAAAGAGAAAAATACTAGCAAGAAGGGTGTGATTATCATTCCAAATTCTCATTTTCAGTCTAAAATGTTTATAAAAAGGGGAATCTTAGTAATTATATCTGGGTGTTTTTGTTTTTGTAGCTAAGTGATTGTATTTGACACAGCTTGAAGCCAGTTATGTTTATACAAGTGCATGGGTTTAAGATGGAGAACCAAAGTTTGCCAAAAGCAATTGAACCGTAAAAGTTACTGAAAGTTTTCATATTACAACAGAAGAGGAGAAACACAGATACTGGTGCTGTGCTCTAACCAGATAGCTGAAAAAGAAAGCTGGGATTTTGCTGGTCATATTTTCTTAGAAATGGCATTTCCACAATACTTCAAAGAAAACCTTTTTTGTACTAAAGCCACTTCTAAAGCAGCAGCCATCAGAGGAAGCAGGATGAGACAACAAAAGCAGGGGGGAGGAAGGACAGACCACAATGCCAGAAGGAGATGTCTGCTCAGTCAGAGCCTCTCCAACATTCCCTCCTTTAAACTCTCCATTGGATATTTTCCTCCTGAAGACTTAGGCTTTAATAAGCACAGACTTCTACACCACTCTGAGCAGACTGACTTCTGCAAGTCATGTCCCTCACAGGCTGGGTCTGAGGAAGCTGAGTGTGGAGCTGACTCAGACAATGATGTGCTCTCATCAGGGAGTGAAAAGTGCCAGCAACTAAAAACTGAAAGAAAACAGTAAGCACGTCCCAGCCTGACAGCAGATGGTTTTCAAATTCTGGCCATCTGAGAGGCAAAGGGGAGGGAGAGAATGGGAAGGTATTGCTGTTGAGAAGAAGTGGCAAAGCAACCAATCCTGCAGCTGCTTTCAAGGGTGAATAGGTGAAGTACATGACAATTTTGCTAAGACTGTAGAACTGAATTTCAACACAATGAAAGAAGACAAGAAAAAAAAAAAGAACAGAATAATTCCAAATATAAAGTTCTATGGAAGAGCAGCTTTGGGTGAACATGAAACTGTGATTTGAGAAGAACTATGAATATGGTAAGCGAAGCAATGGTATTTAGCATTTAAAGCTTCCAAGATGTCAAAACTATTTTTCATTAGTTACTTACTGTATGGCTGTGTGACCACCATACTGTATTTAAGATGGGGAAACAGAAGCTGCCAGGTCACTGAAGAGAGCAGCCAGGAAATCCAAGCTATCCTCATGAAGAATGTCCTTTTACTGTGCCTAACTTTACTTTGTTTAGACATCATTAAGCATTAGCAGGAGGAAAGATCAATCTTTTGCATGGGAAAGGGTTAGAAAAATATGTGAATGCACACAACAGAAATAGTTTGTGTTCAGTCAAAGAATATGGCTGAAAGTTACATTGAAGAAGTAATGGTGCTCATCATTCTCATCCTAGCTGAGACCAGCTATAGCATCTCATTCCTCATGGAAATCAGCACAACCTTTCACCTGGCAATCAAACCCAGCCTTCAAACTCTTAACCTAAGAATGCTCCTCGCATGCGTTAGCAATCTTCTTTGTTGAGTCTTAAGCCCATTATCTCTGTTTCTACCCACAGAAGATACAGGGAACACACTGCTTTTCTCTTTATAGCAACCTCAACATACCTGAAATCTATTATGATGCCTCTCCTCATTTTTCTCTCTCCTAAATAACTGATATCCCATCCCCAATCCCTCACAGGTTGCACCCTCAGAACTTCTGAATATTCCTTTTGCTTTTTTCTGATCCACATTATCCCTCAAGTACAGCGCCACACATGAGACATGAGCTCTAGATGAGGCCCTCTCAAGCTTATTTGGGCCCTGAGAATTATCTGACATCTCTTCCAGACAACACTCCCGGTAAAGTGTTAGCCTGTTTTCCTGGCAAAAGCTTGCCATCAGTCCTTCAGCCTTCGCGAAGGCGTGGCTGCCACGTCTCACACCCTGGAGTGTACACAGTTGTTTCATTCCTGCTGCAGGTAAAGCAACAGCCTGAAAGGTAACACTTACTTCTACCTTAAATTATTTCTATTACTTAAACACAGGTAGGGGAGGGCAGGGATGACATTTTATAATGTTACTGGCCTTCAGCCTCTGCATAAGCAAAAAAACCCACCATTAAAAAACTCTTCAGGGTTTCACCACCAAATTTATCATACCAAAGATGAAAAACAAGTGGGGAACATTCACCCTAATTGCCTAGAATAATAAACCATTTTGTCATCTGGGCATGAAACAAGATGACAAAAAAGTTGCAAGCATCCCAGCTGGTAGCTGTCTGAAGAAACTGCTTTGCTCCAGGTTGAGAGACTCCTTCCCACACGCCAAGATTTTGCAGAAGGCTTGCCAACTCCTCCCCCATGTTCTACAAGTCAGTTTTATGAGAAGCAGAATGATGGAAAGGGAAGGATTTGCAAGTGGATGATACAAATGATGTGCTTAGAAGTCCAGGCAAAACCTTCAGTCTGGACTTGTTACACTCCTGCTCAAGCCCTGTTTGAGTAACAGTGTCAGAACAGAGGGAAAAACATGACATAATTCAACACCTCCTGATATTACGGCACATCACTTTAATGAGAGAAATAGCTCTGTGTCTGCCTAAAGTATTGCAGTGACAATATATCTATAGTTCAGCTGACCTTATCCTTTCCTGATAAAAAAGTTCTGATGTGGAATCACAGCTCTGCTAGTATGACAAATTAGGAGGTTGTAAAGAAGTAGACACATGACAAAGCCTAATTATGGAGCGGAAATAATAGGTTATTGGCTCCTTTCTGTCAGTCCTGAATTGTTACATAAGTTCAAGCAGGAGAAAAAAAGACAGAAGGAAGGGACACTGTACAGGCCCTTCACAATCACCTCATCTCAACAGAATAACATGGGTGTCTTAGCCCTTTCCCTCCTCCCCATTGCATAGAAGCCGAACCAGTCTTATTTCATCTGCTGAGCCGTTATGGCTGGAAGAGCCATATTAATACAAAAGATCCCTGTTTCTTGTTAGTATTTAAATGCCAAGCAGTTCAGCAGCTGAATCATAAGCAGCTCAGCCATGCACGGGTAGAATTAACTTCAGCTGGCCAAGAAGGGTTCAACAGAGCTCTTAACCAAGCCGGGTTTGACAGGCTTAGCAGTAAAGAAGCCTGTGCAGAGCTTGTCCTAAGATCCTCCTTTTCTTTCTTCTTAGCTTATCATGATACAATTTTCACAGGAAATAACTGATCCTCATTACAGATTTAGATCTAATCAGGTTGAGTTCTATTTAAGTGGAAAGAAATCAAGTTCTTAAGGAATCTGTCTGATGCATGTCAAAGAGTAGCAGTTTAAATTAGAGAGTAGCTGTAACATATCACCCAAATAATAAAAAACCTGGAAAAGTCAGGACAAAAGGTAATTCCAACATTGTTAAGATTTTAAATTCCAAAGGTATTAATCTACTTCTCTTCAGACTGGTATGAGATAAACCATATACTCCGTGAGAAGACAAGATGAACCATTGAATATAAAAAAAAAAAACTCCTGTTGATGATCTCTCTACTTCCCACCTTCCCTTCAAGATGCTTGCAGGGTGTTTTCATCTTAACTATTTCCTGATTAGAGAACCTGTGATGCCTTAGGCCAGGCTGGAGGTTCTCCTTGAAATGAGTCACCAACAATGAGAAAACAATACCTGCAAAGTCACTTTCTGAGATACTGAGGTGACTTTCAGTGCAAGTGTTCAAGTGAAAGAAGCACACACAAGTGTGCGTGTAGGTATTTCAAATCAGATGGTTATTTCTGTGGTTTCTTCATCCCTGCCTTCGCTGAAAGCTGTAGTTTTACACAAAGTTAAAGTTAACCCAGGCAGCTGCTGAGAGGGACTGATGTCATCCCTGATCCCTCATTTCCATGACTTCCTTTGGGCTGAGATTAGCATTTCTGGGCCATGGGTGAGCCAGAGAAGGGCATGGAGCCAGCTCACCACGTGCCTGTGGGAGCTGCTGTTGGTGTCTCCGCAGGGCAAGAGCAAGGCAGGGAGGGTGAGCTGGATCATATCTTGTGGTAGCAGCCTACATTTGAAGTCACTGTGAAACAGCAGTCTCTGGTGTAGATGTCACACAATGGTTAACACTGCACAGGGTCTAGTCCTACACGTGTGTGTGTGTGTGTGTGTGTACACACATGTACATACGTCACCATCCTGGTGCTGCTGTGGGTGGAAGCCTGGCAGCTGCCAGGAGACAAATGGTGGGAGAACACATCTCTGTCTCCTGGGCCAGGCACTCAGGGTATGGCAGGAAGGCTGCAGCTGACTCCCAGCTCCTCAGAGAACTGCCCCTATTCCTGTGGGGCTTCCCTTGTTTATCTGGAGGACTCAGTAGCCATGTGGGAGCAAAAACAAGACTGTTTTTATTATTCAGTACACTCGGCTTCTCGCAGGATGCACGATTCAGACAGATAAATTTGGGGCTGCATAGAACACATTGTAATAAAACACCTGAAGGAAAAAATGGTAATTATTATAAACATATGCAAAGTACTTCTGTGTATTACATGTGAAACACACTCAGATGTTGTAACCTGCTGGAATCACCAGAGGCAATGTCACCAATAGCCTAAATGTTAAAATTATTTTCAAATTAAAGCAAAAGCTGTAAGTAGGCTCACCTTTAGCTTTCTCCTCCCTGGGGCAATGCATTCCTAGCAGGGGTGTTGTCCTGCAACTCTTAGGAAAGCATTATCTTCTCTGATAACAATGCAACACTGAGCTTTTAAAGACTACAAGGCAACCATGCAAAGAGTGGGAAAGTTCATTCTAAATAATTCTGTGAGAATTAAACAGTTCTGTAGTCTTTCATGTTTCACATTAGGGACATTGTTTATTTTGCCTTCTGAAGTTCAGTTTAAGGTCAATAAATACAACATCAGTAGAGACCGTATTTTTTTACATAAATAATGAACCA
The DNA here is from genome assembly GCA_013400775.1 of Chaetops frenatus. NCBI lineage: Eukaryota > Metazoa > Chordata > Aves > Passeriformes > Picathartidae > Chaetops > Chaetops frenatus. Next base: position 1,670,012 of record VZTR01005693.1, on the reverse strand, counting down.
GTGGGCTATCACAACTACCCTTTGCTTTTTATATTTTTTGATTTGTGCTCCTACCTGATAATTACACAGAAGAGGGTGCAACTGGATAAGCCAAAGTTGTAACAGAGAAGTCCACAGAGTTATTCACATCTCACATTTCAAGGGGACTTATTTAATTTTTTGATGTATTTTAACCCTCAGGACATTGTTCTCCAGGTGAAATTGAATACATTACAGTTCCTACTAGTCTCTTTTCCTAGAAGTAAGATTCAAGCATATTAATCAACCCTTACATAAGCAGACTACATACAGTCTTACTCTGCAAAATTAATTCAATAAAGTTGTTTATTGGAAAAATCGCTGAGAAGTATTTTGATTTGTGCTGACATGTAACAACCAACAGGAGCAACCAACTTAAAAAATACCTTCTGGCAAGGTTTTTAAAAATTCACAAGCAGCATGGCAAATGAAAGTGTTAAATAAAAAGAAATACCAGAACAACAAACCAAAACAAAACCAAAACCCCACCATCACCACAAAAAAAAACCCCAAAACAATAAACCCCTAGAGTGAAACAAACAGAAAGAACCCATACCACTTAAGGCTGGAGTATGGAAAGGTAGAAAGTTCTGGTGTTTCCAGTTTATGAGAAAAATGGAAATGCATGTGAAGCAATAGGAAGAAATCTTTCCTGGAGGCTTTCAGAATTCCCCTGAAATGGGTTACATATATTGTATTTCTAGCTATGACATCTATGGATGTCTGTAACAGAGTATAAATGCGTGCAGGAGTGTCAATACAAGAGGCTACTCAAACAAATTCATATTTAAGACCTGTTGTCCATAACACAGTTTAAGTACCTGTGTCTTTTCTAACCCAGAAGTCACACTCAGATAAACCAATTCCGCAACTGGAAGCACTACCTAGTTTACTTAGTGCTTCTGTTTCTACATCAAGATAGATAAATACAAGCATATTCTGTAGGATATCAGAATAGCCACAGAAGGGCTAGGAGTGATGGGCACCAGCTAGTCATCTTTAAAGAAGCTGGGGCCAACTCTCCCTAGATAAATTTGTGGTCAGCAAATTAGGTTGCTTGAATTAAAAAATGTAGGAGTTTCCACCATTTTGCAACTGAGAGCCTCTCTTGATGTAGGCTTGTTGAACAGTATGTGGTTTTATTCCAGAACTACACCTGCAATACATTTTACTAGATTTAGTCAGACAGACCTCACTACTTCGCAGGGGAGAAGACTAATTACAAATTAGTTTCAAGTCAAGAAATACTATCCAATGTTGTGTTTATTAATATCCTTGTGAAGTGAAGAGGTATAAGCATCTATGTGTTATGAGGTTGTAAGTACAAACCAGTTTCTTCTAAACCAAGGTCAACAGTGAAAAGGAGTCATCTCCAGAGGGTTGTTCCTTGCACTTAAAATCCTAAATCCCTGCCCAGTCCTTTACATTTTGTTGCATCTAAGGTCCTAATCTGTCAGAGAGATCAGCTTTTCTCTGGACAGAAAGGTAAGGAGAACTTTGCAAATATATTTACAACACATCTCTTCCTACCAACACCTGCAGCGCCTTGTGATATTTTGCTAGGGATCTTCGATACAGTTTACAAGTATTTACCAAGGCTTGATGCTCTCACTTAGTTCTACCTTGCCTTTCTGGCTAACACAGAAAGTTAACATAAATTCCAGCTGCTCAGTGTACCACAAGCCTTGTAAAGAACACATAAATGCACACTTGCCTAAATTAAACAGCAAGCACGTGGTTGTCTGCACTGAGTGAATGTGATGTGTTTATGAACAGCACTTTCTAAAATACACTCTACCCCTCCAATTTTTAATAATATTTAACTTATCCCTTTCTTTCAACAAAAACTATTTAGGTAAAACAATACAGGAATAATCATCACATTCCAAACACTAATGAATCTTTCTGGGAGGTCACCTACCATACAAGCAACATGCAACCACTCAGCCTGCAGCAGTGATGAACTACATTCCCTACGAAAATAGCTTAAGTTATTCTTAAGTGTTTGAACTACTTTTAAGACTTAAACAGCAACAAAAAGTCAGACAAAGGCTGATACCAGTAAACAAATATCAACAGACAAAGAAACAGAGGACATGGGTTGTGAGCACTGTCTGCCTTAGGGCTGAATGAAGGAGCTTCACAATGCTCTGCATCTTCAGAGGTCTGCAGTTCCACTGGGACTTTTGGCAGGGTGATTGACATGTTTAAGTCTCTGAACTTTTCCACTGGATTCAATGCAAACACCTATGTGTGTAACGAACTTTGCTTGATTGCATCTCATGGGCAAACCCGTTTTTATAGGTGTTCATTTCCCACTGGAGTAATTTGAGTGCTGTTGCAGGTTTACAGTTTCCAGACATCTCTGTTTACATCTCTTCTACGCTCTATGGAAAGTCTTGCTCTATTAAGCTACCTCAGAATGATAAATATATAAAAATGTATTCAATATGGAATATGATATAGTATATAATAAAAAACCAAAACAACTTAGTTTGATTAAAAAGCAGCCCTTAAGGAGATCACCTTACAATACAATATTTCATATATAGATTTCTGCTGAAGAAAGGCATATTTCTCAATTATCTATATCTACACTTCCTGGCCAAACCTGAAGTATACTTATAAAAGCATCAGGTTTAGGAAACAAATCCAAGGCACTGGTCCTACCTGGGCTTCCTATCAAAATCCCAAATCCCTGATATCGTTCAAATGTTCCGTCTTTAAACAGATTAGTAAATTCTTGGTTGAACCCAGATACTTCAACTTCCCAGAAATTGCAATCTCTAGTGTGGACCTTTTTCAAGGACACAAGAAATAAAAAATTGCCAAATACTATCTGTAGTTTCCCATGTGATGGCTTCCAAGCCACTACACAATCAGTTTCTTTTTCAGTTTTCCTGTCCTGAGAACATTTTTTTTTTGTATTTTGATGGCACTTTCATTTGTTGTTTTAAAATTTTAAGCAGTGGCAATAAAACTAATTATTTTTAGTTTATTGAAGATTAAGAACCTCAGTTACTCAAATGCAAGACATCTTAATTAGTTAGGCACAGAGAGCAGCAGCCTAAATAAAAATCTCACAGCTGAATGAACTCACATTTGGTATGCAAGTAATTTTATATGTGACCAATATGGCAAACTACTCATAAATCAGAAAACTAAAATTATACAGCAATATCCAGAAGTACACCACTAGGAATTTTCGACCATAAACCTCATTTACTGAGAATCTGTCTCTGTCATCCTTCCTGCCTTTCCAGTCTCTTTCCAAAGCTGTTTTCATTGAATACCATAAGTCATCAAAGCCCTGAAATAGCCATGCAAAGATGTTGTGGCAGAGCTTTTTGTAAGCACTGACTTAACCCAAAGTAGCACTACACTTATATATGCAAATGCAAAGAATGATTATCTTCTTTTAAGCCTCCTGAATAAATTCCTTTAATTCAGAAGAATTACTCATTTTATAGGGTTGAAAGCTGAGGCAGGCCATCTGAGCTTTAGCAGTGACACTGCTCTGAATAAATGCCAGTGCTTACAATGCAGTCATCTGTATCTCAGCTAGTTGCCCTAGGCTCAATGCACAGCCAATGGAGAAATTTAGGCTTCCTAAAATAGATGTCTAGAACAGATCAGATTAATTACATCCTAGAGAAGCCAATTTGTACCCCCTGATTGTACAGAAGGTCTACTGGGAAGGAGCTCAGCTGTGGAGCTGCTCTGCCACGTGTGGCTCAAGTCAGGCAGAATGCATCCCACTCTAAGTGCCTATCAACTTTCACATGCCTTTCATTTGGAAATCTGATCCCATGTTTACTAAAATGAAAGCGAAAAAGAGCTTTCTCATTACACTAACATATTTAAATATACTCAGAAAGTTGTTTAGTGGTATGTTATACTCAGGTATATTTACTTGTACTATTACTACTTATCATTTTCATGTCATCTTTTTAATCCACGTTTAACCAGTTTTGCTGAGAACAGAAGTAAGAGAAATATCTGGACTTGCATTTTCTGAAGAACCTATTAACTGGCACCACAGAGAGGCACGGTGGAGATCCCACAGAGCCTCCTCAGTTTCACACTCAGCAGCATTCACATGGGGCTGCTGCCACATGCGCCAGGGACAGGCAGCACTTGTGAACATGTGATGAGAGTTTCCTACTCCCATTTTTTCAACAGATGGTCTGAGTGAGTGCTTTTCTTAGTGTGTTGTAAGTACCAATGGTTGAGTCCTAATTTAGATGTGAATAGATTAAAACAAACTGTTTATCCACAGTTAAGAAGCACATTTCCAAATGCTAATCTTCAGAATTGGTAAATGTAACATAACTTCATACAAATACATTCTCATTTCACTTTAACTTTGGCTTCCTCCTGTCACACACTCATCATGGTCTTTTTCTCCATGCCTCAAAACTGGTGTGAAAAACTAACAGATGTGACGTGTAAATGAAAGATTTCATCCCACTGTCCTAAGAAAAGGGAGGAGGGAGAGAAAGCACTTCTGGCTCGTGGCTAACACCCACGTATCAAGAACAGGGAATGTGACAGGCCACCGGGAGCATAGTGAAAATGGTTTGAACAAACAGCACACCTATTCCCTCAAGTCCCACAGATAAGCAGGGCTTGAACTGCACTCAGTACCTTTGTTTTTCCTAAGCTACCAACACCAGTTCAGCCATAGCAGTTTAGTTCCAGCCCCAGAGTACACTGAATAATGCAGTTAAATATCCCATTACTACCCCTCTGGATCCCACTACTGCTTTCCTACACCTGATTTAGATAAGTACCTTATTTCACAAATCCTATTACTGTTTGCAATCATTCTTATCTTTAATCTATGTCCAAGTTGGTTGCATTCTGTTTCACTTTGCCTTTGCTTGCACATGTCAAGTTGAATTCTGTCTTTGAAGGACAGTGACTGAAAGTAATCTGAAATGAAATCCCCTACATAATTTCTACCCATGGGCTTCTGATAAGAAAGCCGACCCAAACAAGTTCCCATCAGCAAGATTCTGTATTGAGGGACTGAAAATCTTCATGATGGAGCACCTTGGTCTCATTTCTTACAGTGGAGACACTTGCTCATCATTTGTCTTCTAAAGCAATTTGTCAGGATACTGACCCTATCCCATACTCATCACACATGAAAATTAACAACAGAAACAGGTACTCAATCAAATATAGAGTAAGGCAAGGCTAAAAACAAAAAGGATGGCAAAAGTCATACATATAGAGGATAGGGTACCACTCAGACATGAACCCAAAGGATCTCCAGTGTGAAGCAGACTGCTGCTTAAGAACAAGCATAAGCATAAACAATAACTAATATGGTTGTTTTGGGGTAGGATATTTTCAAGTGAAGAGTGCAGGCAAACCAGTTTAATGTTTTTCAAGTCCAGCAGATATACTGTCACCTTTGGACTTGCAGCTAGATTAAGGTCATTCTATGCTGCTAAGTGCCCTTATAAAGGATCATGTGGAAAAGCAGCTATCAGTCACAATCAATACACCATTCTAAACCTTCCCTTCAGAAATTGCTATTTTTAATCTTGAAACTGACACCAATCTGACCTAACAAGTAAAAATCCTACCAACACTATACGGCAAAGAGTGATGACACATTATATATCCAGAACACACAGTCCGGGCTTTGAGAGAATCTGAAAATGGATGCACATAGGAAGAAGGTAGGAAAAAACCCTCTGGGAAGATAAAGAAGCTACGGCAATAGGAAACTACCCAAATTAATCCACTTGCTAGTCTTAATACACATTTTACAGTTGTTTTTCTACCTTAATAATGCTATTTCTTTAGCCCTCACACTCTGAGCAGATGGGATGCAGCCCTCTGATCCTTAAATTAAAAACCATGCAACTTTATGGTGACAAAATGTTTAATCACCCAGGACACCAAGTCTACCACTGTCAGAATTTTAATTCAGTGACATAATTCCATTGTGTGATCAGATAAAGAAAGGAAAATAATGGGATTTTCAAAAGCCCAGATTCTAGTAATCTTTGTTACTAGTAACAAGCTGGCAGACAAGCAGAATGTAAAACAAGATATTGGCAGCAGACAATAAAAATTCTCAATTCTCTCCATTTAAAGGGCTCTCTGCTGGTGTTCAGTGATTTCCCAGCAGTCCTATTATTAGGGTCTCAAGTCCCTGATCTTTCTGGTATTAGTCAAGGACAAAAATTCACTTGCCTACAGGCAGACAAAGAGTTATTATAGACAAGAATGTTAATTCTTAAGCACAAGAAGGAAGAGGCATCATCTGATTATAATACCGAATTAAAAACTGAATAAAATGATTTAATTCTGTATTGGTTTACTACAGTATAAATAATAACTCCCTAAGAAAATGCACTTTACATGTGAAATCAGCAACCAATGAACATTTATTTTTCCAGGTGGCTTTTATTAATTCTGTACTTAACAGTTTGAAATGGCATTTTCCCCTTCTGCTTTGGACAACTTCCACTGGTATATGTGAAGCTTCCTCCTCACAAAAATCTCACCAGGAGGAAATTCTCACTTCAATAAAGAAACAATGGCAAAAGGAATTAAATATTTTCCTAAGTAGGCTTACTTCAGATGGTCCAAGAACTAAAATTTTTGGAGAATTATGCCTCTAATAAAAATGATTTCTCCAATCCAAGCAAAAACCTTCTTGTAATGCCCTTTGTCTGCTTTCATGTAGTTACACCCTGGCAACTCTCATTACAAGGTGCAGTTGCTCAATATTACTTTTATATTACTGAACTACACAAAAATGTTCTTTATTACTGATTTTAACAAAACAACCCTGTGAAGTGCTATGGTACACACAGAGCTGTGCCTAATTCCACCCCTCCTAGAGCTGGTAAGAGCCTTCTGGAGTTATGCACATACTTTTTGTTGCTTCACTGCACTGGGTGCAGCTGAACTGAACTGGAAAAGGGTTATTTTGGCATGAAGTGAGTGATCCAGGATGGTCAGCTCTTACAGCTGACCCTGGTGAAGGCAATCAAAGAGAAGTGCACGTACATGTGGAGGGTCTCAGCATGTCCCACATCACTGAGAAAACCTGCACAGCTTTTCTCCACCAGCTCAGTGGGAGAAGGGCACAGCCTGTAATTTCAATAGCAAATAGAAGAGCATTGAGTGGCACCACTCATGTAAAGAGTAAAAGAGCAGGTGAGATGTTTGTTCCACACTGCTTGGGACAAGGAGCAGGTGAGGTAACCCCTGAAATGCAAGTTGCAGTTCAAACGTGCTGTGGCAAAAGCTCTTCGGGATGTAACACCTGGCATTATGTCAAAAAAGTTTCCAGGTAAAGTAGATAAAAGCTTGTTTATCCCAGAATTTAGGAGTGTTCCTAAACTCACTAGCATTGCAGGAGTTAAGATGAAAGCTTATAAAGCAGGGGTGGCAACAGGAATAAATGGAAAAGATGCTAAAGGATTCTTACATGCTTCTCTCCCTTCTTCGCACTTCGTTAGAGAAGACTGTGGGTTTGTACTGAAATCTCAGGAGTGCTGAGGCACTAGCAGGGCTGATGAGAGAGGTGACCAGCGTACCAAAATCCTTACAACTTTATTATGCATTTCTTTAAGCATTCAGGCAGCCTGTTGTTTCTCTCCTTCCCTTTGCACCCTGAACATCTGCCATTTTCACTTTCTACTGCTTGTCCCATTTCATGAAGTCATTAGATTTTTATGAGTTATTAACATATAAAGAGCTGCTCTAAGATGACAAGTGCTTTGTAAGTCACTGATGACAACCTGCTAGAAGGGCCATGCTTCTTTCGCTCTCTATGCATAGCTCTAACAATAGCTTGAGCAAGGGCACACTGCTGCTGGGCTGACTCCAGGCACCTCTGGCCATGGCTCAGGACGGGCCATCCAGGCCAAGAACCACCCTGCAACCACACCTCGGAAAGCAGCTTCATTTCATGTGTCTTCACTCTCCCATCATGTACACGTAGGTCCTGCTCTGGGTTGTTCAGACCCTGCCTCACAGAGGGGAGCACAGACCTCAGTAGGAAACAGCCCCTCCCTACAGCAATGTGCAGGGAAAGGGCAGGACTCATTCACAAACACTGCTTCCAAGTCACCTCCCTCAAGCAAAAGAAGAACTTAACTACTGTAAATGCAAAGACTGAGTCTACTTAAAGCACACTCAAACCAACCTATTTGATAGGTTGGTTTGATCCCTATTTGGCAGAGTACTTTTTCTTTACTTGGTTGTTTTTCTTTAAAGCTGGCAGAAAACCCCAGAAAAGCTGGGCTTTTTTGTAAGAATTGGTATGTTGGGAAACCTAGCCCAAATGACCCCAAGTCTTGAAGATGGATTCCACCCTTTGCTCCCATAAAGTACAATGAACTTCAGGGCAATCTGAGTTTGCACTTATATCCTGGAGCCTGTAGATTTGCTGACCATAAACCAGACAGGAATCCTAAGTGCAAGAACAGCAGAGCTAGTTCCATAATGTTTCAAAAGATGTTATTGTGATAGAAAAAAAAATTTTTTTGAAGGATTGAAAAAAGGGTTGAGGAAGTCTAGAAATCCCCAAACTTCATTACCTTTTCAAGACAACTTCTGCTTTCCTTTGAATCTAATCAGTATTTCAGTTGTTTGTTTGGGACAGTCAGTCATTTGGGCTTTCTACACATACATCTGCTGGCCCTTGGGTTGCAGAGAGAGCCACTGCTTACAGACAAGCCTTCACTACAGCTTAATTTTTACACTCAGACCACTTTTAAAAGTTACACTGTTGGACTATAAGCAAGAGAACAGAAAAATGAGAGATGTGAAAAAAACGAGGTCAAAGGGTGGACAGCTCTCAGCAAGATTTTCCACATATGCAAAATCTAGACTTAATGATTTCCAAACAACAATAAAGAGGAAGATCCAAAGGGATGTGAAGAAAATTGCAGTGTTGAGAGGTTGTGGGGCTGTCATTGCAGACAGACAGACAGGAACAGTAGTGAGTTGGAGACTAATGGAAACCTGAATCAGACTAAAATTAACTGTTGCATTTTTGGGCTTGTTGAGTACAGTTTGCTCCAGGTTAGCTCTGGATGTGGCTGTCACAAGGGGAAAGGTGTCTTGATGGCCACAAGCTACAGGAGAGGAGGCTGGTGGCTGCTGAGTTGCACTCAATCCCACTGTCCATGTCACTGACAAAAATGTTAAACAAGACTGGTCCCAAAACCAACCCCTGAGGAACAGCACTCGTCATTCATTTACTTAAAGTCTAGTGCTTGCATAAACACTTTTCTAGGCTCCAGGGAAAGAAGACCAAGAAGCCGAAAAAAGCAAATCAAGGACAGCAGAAATTCCCAGAGAAGATGAAAAGTTCATAAGCCACAGGAACAGACAAACTTTCCCAGAGAGAGAACAACTCTTCCTTTCCCCAGAGGACACTTGTTCTGTTTATCTGAGGTTTTTGGTGTGTGCTTTCAGCTGTCTGCATGTTTGGGGGCTTGTTTTCATTAATTTCTGAAGTGAGAGACTTTTAGAATTTTGATTTGGGTTTGTTTTTTTAAGATCTCCAACTGTTTTTTTTTCCTTTTAAATGAAACCTGACTTGTTAAATATCCCCTTTTTCAGCAGAAATAGGCAACCTTGGAAATAGGATTGTTTTTGTAACCAGGTGGGGTCCCACCCATCTGCACTCAGCATTATTCATACTGGCCCTCATCCAGAATCTTCCCCAAGACTCTTCAGGGTGGATTTCATTCCTGTTAAGCTCAAAACAAAATGCTGTGGCCTGACCTAGCCTCTTGTCTCCTCTCAGCTCTCCTGGTTCTTCCTGAAGGACCCACCATGCACCCATCATTCCCCTCTAAGGAGACTTGCAGCTTTTCACGGTCCTAATGACAAACACATGGTACAGACAGAGGGCTCAGGCAAGGAGAAGAGTTCTGTACATTCTCAGAAGCTCTGCATCTTTTTCAGAATCTGAATCTTTTTCTGAAGTATGAATACTTTTTTCCCCTTCCAAGAACCAGATCTTTTCATGTTCCAAAGGGTATTCTTTTGATAATGCTATGTATTAACAGAGCTGAGAATCAGTGAGCTTCCTAACATTTTCAGATATTTACTTTCTTCAGCCTGATCTCTTATAGCCAGTGACAAATCCAGTAATTCACTCTATTCCCCAGTATGGACTGCATTACATGAATAAATCCCACTCTCCAAGGGGCAATTTCTTTCTGTTTGATCTGTGCTAAGATGCAGCAGCAGAACTGCATCAGAGTGGCCCCTCTCCAGCTCAGCTCCTTAAACCACCACTGCCTTTTGTGTTATCTTTCCTATTTTCAACTCCTGCCATTTTATTATCTCCTCACTTCAGCCCACCTTGCTTTCAGGGCTGAAACCACGTCTTTTTGTTTGGTCTGACCCGCAGCACGGAGCCAGCTGGTTTGCTGCATCCTCATGAAGCAGGAATCCCAAATAATGACACAGGAGTCAGCATCTCAGACCAATTCCTGCTGGCAGCTCTCCCTCTCCTCCTCATCCTGCTGCTGAAAGGGGTGTGCTTAGGGCTTTGGACTCTGGAAACCCCTCTACCAAGCATTTGTGCAGCCGTGGTGCCTGGCTGCTGGAACCAGAAGATGGACAAGAGGCAGTACAGTTTTGGGCAGGCTCCTTCAGGTCCCTCAGGTTTGCTGGTCGGTGGGGCAAGGACTGAGCACTGCAGCCACTGCCCTGCCCAGTGCCAGTGCAGCAGCTGGGGCTGTAAGACCTGGCAAACTGACAGAGCACACGCCGAGGAAAAACACAAAAGCAGTTATTTCCATAACTAGCTAGCCAGTTCATGTGATTTTTTTTTTCCTGACAGAGTAGATAACCTTTTGCTAAACGTATTTCACATTTTATGAGCCTTTTCCTTGCACCTGCTATTGCTAATTTCACATGGCATTTCAAACTTCCTTGCCCAGATCTAGTATCAAGATGGCTTCTGCCAAGAACTGGATGGTTAAAAACCACAGAAATTACAGATTTCCCTGCTGTTGGCCATCAGCATTAACAGTTTGAAGGCCTTAATCTTTTACTTAAAATTATAATAGTACATTTATTTATTTATTAGCAATTAGACATTTTTCTCAAAAAACCTGTGTGACAAAGGCAGCTCTAACATATAACCTACACATACATACACACAGTACTTATTTATCTATCTACATCTACATATTAATTGTATATATCACATATACACACAAGCATATCACCATGAAGGCAGCTAGAACTACAGACACAGTAGCAATTCTGCCTGTCCCCATTGCTTCTTGCTCTCCCAACTACCTGCCAGCAAGGACTGTGATTTCTACGAAGTCAGGCATGAAGTGACAACCTGTCAACCTGTCACTGTACTGAGTCCAGGAAAGGAAAGTAAGAAAGTTCTGTCTACTGCAGATGGCAAGAAAAAAGAGAGCAAAGGAAACTGAACTTGGTGTGACAATGAAACTTGGTGTGACAATGGAAAAATGTTAAGAGCACTAAATGTTTTAAATTAAAAAAAAAACTCTATAACCAGACCAAGGTCAATAGGGGAAATTAACCAAGCAAACACAAAACCACTTACAGGGTGTTCATCATGCTTTTCATGCTGAAAACGGAGATGTTGCAGCTGATCAGCCGGCCTTGGCTGCTACATTATGAACATGCCTCTGGAAGAGACCTAGAGTAGCCTGTAAAGGCACACATGATTCCACCAAAAAAGGAAAAAAAAAAACAGCAAACCACTTAATGTGATAAAGCTATGTTATTTCATATAAGAATCAGAGAAGTCTGGAAACACCTATTTATTCTAAAACATTTACCTGTGTAGAAAATACCTGAATTATTTTAACTGCATAAATTCCTTTGTAAAAATAATGTTGAGGATTAGAATGGGACTGGAGAGCATCGCCTGAGAGAGGCTGCAGCTCCAATGGCTTGTGAATGAGTTGCCAGTGCCATTGAAATGTAGTGAAAGTCTCTTCCACCGCTTTACAATCATCATCTTTTATTAACCAGCCCAACAGCACAGGGCAAAAAAAGAAATCTGCCTACAAAGCTGGCACATATGGGAAAAGCTCACCCCTGGTTGTTTTATTTTAAACAAACCCTACAGTAGCTCCCATTGTTTGTTTGTTTTTCCCCCCAGACTAGACAGCATGTGGCTTATGAGCCACACTGATAGATGTGATAAAGCTCCTGCCAGATCTGATTGATGACGGCACTAGGAAGTACTGTGAAGGTCACAGTGTAATTCTCTCTTTGCAGCTGCTTCCGGCAAAAAATGGTACAGGAAAATAAAATCTGGATCCACTAATTGCTAATAACAGGGAAAATCCGTCCTTACCTTGCCTTCTCCTCTCTTCCAATTTCAAACAGGAATGCCACAAGCATGTGTAACTGATGAGAGATCACATGAGTTTCAAAGAGATACTTAAACATCCTTTAATGGACAAAAAAAAAAAAAATAAAAAAAATCTATCCACAGCAACTGGCCGAATACTGAGCCTTTATACTTTGAAGACAGTGCAGGGCAGTTTAGCATGAAAGCTGCATGTGAAAGAGCTTTTACTATTTGCTCTTCTGCAAAGCTGAGATAACATACCACTACATATTCCCTGTGAAGGAGTGCTATCTCTGATAATGTGAATATTTGAACTAAGCTCCTTTCCCAAAGTCTATTAGTTTTAACAGAACAAGGCAAGCATGCTCACTAGAAGTGGCTACTAGCAAGCCAGAGCATCAGTCAGTCAAGTAGGACACCAAAATCCTCTTTTTCATAAATGTTAAGATGTGATGAGGACACTGATAAGAGACTTTGGGGAATTCACAAGCATGATATAATGACAGACCCCTAATGAATAATATATATTCAGTGCAACTCATAGCAATTACCTCACATACACAATGTTGTATTTCTTGGGGGTAAGATGTTGTTATCTTTGACACATCAGCTACATTACAGATTAAATTTTAAACCACTTGTGTACTCTTTTCTGGCACTCACTATTAACAGATGGAAATATTTTTATTCAGCATTTTGTACTCATAAAGATTTTGGCACAACAAGGCCATTACCAACATCTGTCTTAAAGAAAGATAGTCTTTATCACTCAGCTCAAAACTACAAAATGGCAGAGAGGTATTGGCAGCAGAAATCCTTCAGATAGTCAAAAAATCCCACTGCTGTGTCACCATAAAAGGTATAATACAGTGGTTTTTTTTTCCTTTTTCAGTTTAGGAAAGAGATTTAGAGAAGACATGCCTATCAGTTTGCTCCTTTTACTGCCAAACATATACCATCAATTTTTAAAATACCAACACATGTGAAGAACAGTATCAGTACAAAATCAAACTGATAAAAACAAATCCTCTTAGGAGTTTCTTTCCTAGATTTCTTGATGAACACTGGCAAAATATATAACAGATAATGATTCATCCTTTTCACAGCCTCCTGTATTCTCCAAGGGATACTCTAAGAGAGGTAACCACCATCAGCTCATTTGGACATTGCTGTGTTAAGGGTGCTCAGCACCTTTAGCAGTTAAACCTTACTACCATATGTCACGACAGACCTTTTGCTAAGGTGGCAAAGGGGAAACTGATGGGAATTCTGCCATTCAGGTTTTAATTTCTTGCCATATCTCTGGCAAATAGAGATTATGTCCCAAAAGGCTGTTACCTGCTATGAGATATACCCTGCTGCACAAACCCAAGTTATGTTCCTGCAATACTACTCATTAGCATTACTCACATCAACATGTCTTTCATGGCTAGGAGAGTGTCATGGGTTTGTTCATAACCGGGCAGAAACACCATTTAATGTAGCGGTTTCACATTCACCTGCTCGCCTGCTCACACCAGGCGAGAGTGCAGTGTAGTGGTTTCATGAGAATAAGAATTAAGAGAAATGCAAAACAGGCCTAAACTTCAAAGATAAAAATAGTTTATTAACAAAAGACAACAAAATCAAAATCAACCCCCAGGTGGTTTCTTCTTCCCCCCCAGCCCCCCACCCATGATGGTTCTTTTCTCCCACCTCATTTATCTTCCTTTACCACCATCCTTCTCACCAACAGCACAGAGAAACAAACTTAGAAAACCCCTGGTCAATTTACCACTCTTGAAATAGGCTTTCATCAGTCCAATTGGAAGAAGAGTCTCTCCTGTCTCACCATGGAGATTTTTCCCACAAGANGGCAAATAGAGATTATGTCCCAAAAGGCTGTTACCTGCTATGAGATATACCCTGCTGCACAAACCCAAGTTATGTTCCTGCAATACTACTCATTAGCATTACTCACATCAACATGTCTTTCATGGCTAGGAGAGTCAAGAGTTAACTTCTGATCACAGAGTATCATAGAATGGTTCGGGTTCTGAAGGACCTTCAAGATCATCTAGTAGAGTAAGAGCAATTTAATCCACATAGTGTTTTAGAGCACTGACGCACGTGCACTACAAAAGGCAGACCTTCCCATGTGCACAGATGGGCTGGTGCAGTGAGACAGCTGTGCTGGTGTAACCCCTGCACTCTGAGCTCAGGGTCAGCCCCGTGCCATTGCAGCTACGTGTCTTCCTACCTGCTCACACTGTGCTGACAGACTGTTCTTGGTATCCCTTCATGCAGACACTCCCCAAAAAGACATCTGGTATGGTCTTGAAAACTTAAATTGCTCTAAGGTCAGCTTAGGATGCTTCGTAGTAGGAAAACTAATTCTTCCTAGACAACCTTTATAGATGTAGGAGTACATTCAAGAACTGGCTTTTTCAGTCCTTCACTGAAAGCTCAGATTTCACAGTACCTGCAGTCCTCTGGCTGGCTTCCACATTTCTGTTACTCTTTTTGGATTTGACTGTTCCGAGTTCAATGTGAGCCTAAGAACACTTTACATGAGAAGTATATGAATCAGGAACAATACCTGTGGAGTGTGTAACACACGCACCCGCCCAGCCCAGACAGACAGTTTCTGTACTGATGTACCATTGACCATGATTTGTCAATGAACTGACGAATCAGGGAAGTCAGAACCATACCAGCAGCTAGGTGTCATTCACATATAAAACCAGTTGAACTGCATAGCTGGAAGGGATGCATAATTTTTTTGAAAAATTGCCACAGTAGGCTTTACTGTGACTAACCCATAATAGCATAGTGGACTAAAGTGTACAGGAGTTTGGAGGTTCAAGTCCTTGCATCCCACCCACCCACTTCAGCAGGAGATCTCCTGCAAATGAATATAAAGTAGATCCCTTCCTCCTCCTCCATGACCCCTCCTCACAAAACAAAGAGCACAGCTTTGAACAAAGCGGTTAACCAGGCGGGCTCCTGGATACCACACTCCCACTGACTGACCTATCAGACACAAAACTTTTGAAAATGGATGGAAATTAAATCAGTCGACTCCAGACAGCATCAACCAGCCCTGAACCACTGGCTTTGTCCTGAAGCACTGTCACAAGGGAGATGGCAACAAGCAGCAGGGCAATATAATTCCTGGTCTTACAGCAAGTTGTCATTGCACCACTGAAAGGAATAGAACAATTAGTCACACATGTACCAAATACAGCCTGTCTCCTTTGATACTTCCATATTTGATTTTGGGTTTTATGTCTCAGACAGTATCTCTGCAACTGAGAGCTTTAGGAGAGGAAAAGGAAAATCTTCCTTCACTAAGATTGTAAAATTTTAAAATAGTGTGATTGGTTGATCTATCTAAGTGTTGCATTTTACCCCCTTCTTGTTGGCACTGCTTCAATACTGCAGTTTCAACCCCACATATCTTCCAAATCCCTTAATCTAAAAATCTACCCGAGACACAGGAACACAACATAACACTTTGACTTTTTCTCACAAATTTCCCAGGAGATGCCACTCACCACCAAAGGCAGTGATTTTCTGCTCATTGTTCTGTTTGCAGGCTTGTCACTGCATTCACTGGCTGACACACAAAGAAAACTGTGGATCCTTCTTTTTCGAATCCATTTCAAATTCCTCTTAAACCCATGTAGCGCCCTGTAGCCCCAGAAAGACAGGATCCCCTCCCTCTGGCTCTAACGTAGCATTTGCTATTCTTTTACACCAGTTCTAAAAGGAAAAATGGTTTGCTCAAAACAAGACAGTAATTGTGCAGTTCTTCCCATGGAAACCACCAGGAGGCATAAGGGATGACGGCAGGGCACCAGGTGCCCATATAGGAGAGCATTGATGGAGAGATCCATCTGGCTGCCAAGCTGTCCCCCTGTGCCCCTGCACCGACCATTCTCAGAAAGGCAGACGAAAAAGGTTAATAATACTGTTATTTTCATGAACGAAAAGAGTGTCCCTGTAACACTCGGAGCAAACAGTGGCAGAGCACCTGCAAGGGCGAGACACCAGTTATGGAATAGTCATTAATTGTTATGGATACCTCTGAGAATTGAACCAAGCCGTGCTGTGACATTCTTTCTCCATGGAACAAAACAAAGAACTGCACAAAGAACAGCAGAATCTGTCATCTTAAGAAGCCCTGAAGTACATTATTTAATTGGATCTCTCTGGCTTTATCATTTCATAGTTGGATCTTAGCCGCAAACTTCAGTAATATGATAAACAGAACAGGCACAGGCACACCAAGCGTTTGCATCAAACTGATCATAAAGACTCCAGAAGAGAGATGAGCAAAATACTCATCTGTTCCTGACATGTGCCTTGTCTTGCCTTTCAGAGCGTGCATTAACTCAGCTGCACTGTCCTTTAGGGCAGGAGAATGCCTGGGTTGCCGAGGGATGCCTGCCTGAATCCACTCACCTCCTGCCACTCCAGAGCTTTCAGGTTATGGAGCGACTCCGGCTTCTGGCCATTTATCTGGCTCTTTTGCCGCCCATTATTTTCCTAGTGCTTATATCTTTGGCAAGTTTCCCCTAACCCGTCCACACAGGACACATACCGCGCGTAGAACCAACAAACTTGAGTTTCCAAAAAACCTTTCAGTGGAAGAAATCGAACCACGTCGCTGTGACCTGTCCCCCCCAGCCTCCAATGGCAGGCTGCTCCTCAGCGCGAACCTCCGTTCAACAGGAAACCAAGGAGCGGGTCGGCCCGGGAAGCCAAACGGGATGGATCTGGAAAGATGGTTCTGTTCGCCTTTGCCCTGACTGACTCCAGGACCGTAACATGATGCAATCTCCCGGCTACGATGGAACAGGATCAAATGGCCAAGCCTGTAGGGAGACCACCTCTGTCCGCCCCAAAAGGCAGAAAATAAGGAAGCTCGCCGCGGTACAAAGCAGCAGCGCGGCTGCCCGGCCGGTGCCTTTACCGGGAGGGGATGCGAGTTTCGGGATGGCGGACAGAGGGCTGCGTTCCGGAGGATCTCGTTCGGGTTCCTGCCCTTCCAAAGCCCGGGCAGGGGCCGCCCCCACCCGATAACCGGGCTCCCTCCCAGCTCTTTCCATGTGCTGCTCCCGGCCAAGAAAACGAGCGAGACTTTATTTTTAAATTTTTTTTTTTAGGCTTCCCCCCCCGCCTCCTCCCTTTCCCAGTAAAGCCCACAGCTTTCCTAGCACGGGACTGCCTGGAGCAGCAGAGGACCAGCGGCTAAAAAAGCCCATTTCCGAATCCAGCCCTTCCCCTGCCATTCTTCTCTCCTGTGCTCCCTCTCCGCCCGCGGAGCTCGGCAGGGATGCTGCCCGGGGCGGGCGGGGAGCGAGCGGGGCCGGAGCCCTCCTACCTTTGCGGCCGTCCTGCGGCGGCTGCCGGCACAAAGCGGCCGAGCGCGGCTCCTCCCGCGGTT
>VZTR01005693.1:1603754-1652210 GCA_013400775.1 Chaetops frenatus | reverse complement strand
CAGGATGGGGCAGGTGGGCGCAGTAGCGCCCGGGGAGGGGCACGTCAGCCCAAGCGCTCCTTGCGAGGCAGAAGCTGGCAGATGAAACCTAGGCTTCTCATCCCAGAGTAAAGCCTCTTGCCCCAGAGTAAAGCCTCCGTGGAGTCGGGGGCTTGTTCCCCGAGCAAATGCTGGAATACTGCGGTATCACAGCCGTAGCGTCAGTGCAGGCTGTGCCCTCCCCATTCCTGGCCAGGAAATGCTGTGACCCGAGCACTGAGCAGTAGGGGAATAACGTGGATTTGGGGCATAATGATCATGTCGGCATTTATCTAAAATTTAAGCTCTTTTGTTGAAATGGTGTAAAATCACGCACAAACCCAACACAGATTTAACACCGTGTTCCATCATCTTAGTTTAGCTTGATACAAGCCAGATTTAAATCAAGGTGAGACTAAGGGTTATATCGATTAAACCTGCAGGCTTCCATTTGGAACAAAATTGGTGAACCAGGGCAAGCTTGTATATGGGCAACCTGGGTAAACATGTTCCAACTTTGACAAATTCATTTCTTTTTCTCCCTGTCCATACAGAAACTAGGAAGTCGAGGTCACAGAAGAACATCACTAAAGGAAGGACATTAGTTAAGGCAACAATATGTCTTTGTCTGTAGTCCAACTGGGTGTCAAGAACTCCTTTAACTTCAAATCTAATAGCTGGATGCACAAGTATGCTCTTGTGAGAAATATTTGGGGCACATTGTACATGCAAATGCCTAATTCTGTACAAACTTGTAGCTTACTTTATACTGTAGAGTATGCAACTTAAGCACCTTAAATTTTGATTAATAACATTTAGTTTGTTCTGGCCAGGTTTAATGTGTTCTTCTGTCCTGTTTCATTATCCTCAGTCATTCCAAGAGAGTGATACCCAAAGTAACAGGTTTGACCAGGGAAAATTCTATTTAGTCAGCATGTACACTGTGTGGCCACTTAGGATATGCATTAGATCTCTGTAGCCTAAAACAGGAAAACTGAATTCACAGCCCAACCTTTTCAATATATATTACTTAGCCTAAAATCTCACTTTGAGCTGTTCACTTTCTTGTGTGCCTCTGGGTATGGGCAGGGAAGGACTTGCCTACTGGATGAGCTATTACAGCAGCAGCCTGCTCCTACCTGTCTTTTTGTATTCGGCTTGTTGGGAGTTGGCAGGAGGGGGCTTTGGAGTAATTAGAAGTAGTGACTTTTCAGGCAATAGTAAAGTGCTTAGCCAGTCTTGAAGAAATTAAACCGTAGCTCCTCTTCTCCACAGTTCAATTGCTTGCAGCTATTGCTCTCTTTGAGCTACTTAATTTGTATCGTGACCTGTAAAATATGATCTCTAGGGAGAACAATCCAGAACTTTGCTGTAAAAGCACAGCCCTTGGCTGCTGTGGTGCATGCAGGATAGTCTGCACAGTACCACTGATTTGTATGCTTGCAGTGAGCACTTCCAGGATTTGCTGGCTTGACTGCCCCTAGTTTTTTTTGGGGTTTTTTTGGTTTTTTTTTTTTGTTTGTTTGTTTTTTTTGTTTGTTTGTTTGTTTGTTTTTGTTTTGTTTTGTTTTGTTTTTAATTTTAATGCACACATCACATTAAGTAACACCTCAGCCCCTGCCTACCCTAAAACGTGCTGTGGTCTGTAAACAGGGCACTTGGTTTTAGCAACACTTCAGAGTATTTCTTCCCCAGAAATGTCCTAAAGAAGTTAGGAAGCTGATCAGCAAAGAAACGCAGATGAGAGAGTCATCACAAGACCAACAAGAAAATAAGCACTTTATGCCCTCTGTCAGATACGAAAGTAAGATAACTTAATGGTTTGTCCTTAGGCTGTTGGAGAGATTGGTAAAGACTTCATGTCTTGTGGTGGTAACTCCATAGGGAGATAATGGGCCATCTATCATGGAGACAATCATCAGACAGCACAAGCTCTTCCTCATGGACAAACTCTCTCTTAAGCTGAAGGGCTCAAAAGGACTTTTTTCTTTTTTGAATTCTTAGTTTCCACAATGCTACACTTTAAAATGGGATTACTCCCCCACTTTCTAGTTTGTACATATGCATTCCATAATCTACTTCAGCTGCAAAATACAACTTAGTCATTCATTGGATTTCTTTCCCATGAGTGTTTAATGACACTACTTAAATACAAATTCTATTTTGTAGAATTAAAAAGAACAGTATATAATTCACCTAAAACATGATATCATCAAAATAAATCAAGTGATTCCTAAGGAATTGCTTCCATGGAAACTGAAGTCACATCATTAATAGGAAATCTGTGGCCCACAGTAACTGTACATCATACTTTGCACCAAATAAACTTCTTAAACTAATCATCTTTCAACAAAAAGTAGCAGTAAGTAAATCTGTGTAAATGTCCCTATTTGAAATACATGTCCTCCAGCTTGAAAAAGCACTTTTTAGCTTTAAGACCAAATATTCATGCAATGTTCCAAACTGGCTTTATTCTCAATAATTCACTATACAGTTCCACTCTATCAAGAGTAACTTCATTACTGTAGAAATGGTCTTCACAAGCTTTAGACAGGCCTTGGTGAAGCTTAGTCATAGAGATCCCTTATCTTCCTGTCATCTTCTTAGCACTGGTTATCACAAAAGAAAAGAAAATAATCAGAGCAAATTAAAATATAATAATCAAGTAGTTCCAGAGACAAGGTATCCAAACAAAGTCATTTACAAGACTGGGACTTAAACCATCAGATAATCTGGAGGGAGTTGAAATAGAAAAGTCGTGACAATGATAGACCATCTTTATTATCTATAGGATCTGCTTAAAAGAGTTATTTATGCATATTTTAAGATACTTTTTCCCTTGGAAAATCAACATTGGATGAAATCTGAGAAACGCAGTCATGAGAAAAAAAATCTCCAACCGTTTGCTGTGATTTATGTCTTGTAAGGTGCTCCAAGCAATTTGGATTTGGCTCACTTAAGTAATGTAAAAAGGCAGGAAAAGAGTACTTTAGGCATTTAGAAGTATGGGTCAGTTTTTAAAGATACCCTCAATTCCACTTCAAATCTGCCTTGGACTGAGTCCATAACTTGACAACTCACTAGTTTAAAAGACCCCAAAACCTCAGCAACATCCTGTTGATAAAACAAGTGTAAGAAAACATATTGGATGCTGTCAGTGATGACTGGTATTCCCTGAAAGACTGCTCAATACTTTCCAGTAAGACCTTTCAAGGTGCCTCTACAAGTGTATGTCCTTTTTTCTTCAGTACCTTAAAGTGAAATCATAGCTGTAAGAAAAAACCTGTATATTCTTGTTATTTGGTATCAGAAAGACAGTAAAATATTTTGTCTCTTTGGATTGATTTTTTTTTCTTTCCTTTGAAGGGGGGTTGAGCAGACAAAAAAAGCCTACAAATGGCAAAAAGCTGACTTCATGTGAGCCCCCACACTGCCCTGTGACACCAGTGTGTCAGGCAGGGGAGGTGAGGATCCCCAGAGCAAACCCTGCTGCAGCTGCCTCCTGACGTGTCCCATCTCCTGCCCTCCCATCATGTTGCCAGGGGGGAATGGATGGTCTCAGGGAAGAGAGAAAAGCAGGCAAAAATACTGTGCAATCTGGACTGTCAAGAGATGGAGTGACACTACAGCAATTGCCACTCTCTGCAGTAAAACATACTGATGGCAGGATTTCAAAAGCAGAAGGCAAGTTCTGGCTTTTTAGAACAGAAATCTTCTTTTGTTACTTTGAAACCATAATCTTTCAGCAAGGAAAACATCAGTGTTTCTGCAGTTGTCTCAGACACTCAAGGCATTTACAGACTAGGAATAAATGTCTTTTACAAACAGAAAAAAGCTCTTGATAAAGATGGGGTCTTTTTCCCTTTCTTATCACATAGTGTGATCCTGTTACAGCAGAATCTATTAAGAACCTAATACTCAGCATCTCTTTGATTTTTCACAAAGAGTATCTTGTTGAAGTATCTTTTCAATGAGTTATTTCTTCTTGGGTCCCACATAATTTCCAGGTCCACTGGGGGAAAAAGTAATTATATTTAAGATCCACTTGAAAAATTTATTTCAGGAATCTTAGAGTGCTGAGTGCATATAAGTCCCAAAAGGACTTCTTATACAGCAGAAATGCCATTCACCTTTCTGCAGAAAGCAAATTTGAAAAAGTGTGCATTCTAGAAACTACAAGAGGAGGGATTATGCTGCTTTTCTATAATGAACAGGCCTGTCCTTACTCTCTACACAGATAGGTCTTCTGTGTAACAAAACTATCTGCAACTAAATTCATAGAGATGTAAAATATCTTTAATTAGATTCTTGATTTTGAATTAGGGCAAAGGAGGAATATATAAAAAAGGATAGTATACATTTTATAGAATCTTAATGTGCAGGTAAAAATAGTTACTTCCCACTTCTATTCCCCTGTTGAACTAAACATACGCAAACAATTCTTCCTTCTGACTTCAGTTTTGGAAGAAATTCTGTATAACCTGACCTTTGTGCTCTGGTGCAGGTACAAATGCCAGTGATTTCAGTGGGATTAGCATTTAGTTACTGACATTTTCAAAATACTATGCTAACATTCTTTTATTAAATGAATATTAAACCCTCAGAATCACTGAAAAGTATCTCTACATTTGGGTATTACTAACTTGAAAGAAAAAGATTCCCATTCTTGTAATTTTAAATTTTATATTAAATTTGAATGCAGTAGGGGAAGTTTTCCTCTGAGTCTTGCCTCCTTGCCCCTGCTTTCTTTGAATTCAAGCAAGATTGGGCAGAAAATGGAACCTTATTTAAAGATAAATTTTAGCTTCTATTCTGTATTTATACTGTCTCAAGTGCCATTTAAAATGAAGTAAATTATTTCAGTAGTCTTTGATTATTGTCTAATTTTTATTGCACTATAAAAATAATCAGTTATCATATTAAAAAAAGGAATTAAGACAAAAACATGCAATTTGAAGAATTTGATGCTTATACAGCAAATCATACAGTCCTCCTGGCACTTCCATCTGTCAAAAACTGTCAGATGAAAATGTATCGTATAAAATCGGGAAAAAATGGGGCGCTCTAAGTGTTCATGCTCCGCATCCATTACTTGACAGAACTTTTTTTTTAAAGTCTGATGAGCACAATTATCAAGTAACTTGAACAGTTTTAACCCTGTTCCTCAATTGAATTATTCTAGGTCAGAGAACTGAAAGATAATTCAGATAGACCATTAACAACCTCAGTTGTTTAATCTTCTATCAATCATGGTGCCTTCTTAATTATATGTTAATAGAAAAAAATTTATACTAGTAGTGTGAGAAAAAATAATGACTCCTATGTCAGAGTTCAGAATCATGTCCACTTGGATGGAAAAAAAAACCCCAGCAATTTGCAAGAGTGAGGTTAGGTCAAGCAAGGCTTTTGTATAATGTAGATTTGTAATAAAAAAAGTCAAAGACATAGTTCTCTTCTTCCCCACCTCCTCCCCCCACCAAAAAAAAAAGTTATAGTGCTTGACATAACATGGCAAATAGGAAGCCTTCATTCTGTCAGACCATTCCTGAACAAAAGGTACAATGGGCAAAGAAAGGTTTTATCTTGAAAGAAATAAAAAACATTGTAATTTTTAGCGGAGAGATGAGGTAGAGCATGTAATAAAATAATGTATCATAGCAGATGGAGAAAACAGGTCAACAGCAAATCATCTGTAACACAAATGTAACGAGATTTAAAACCAGAAATCAACGGTATCCAGACTTCTAACAAAAGGCAAATACATAATAGCTGGGACTGTAATGCCCAAATTATGATACATTTACCTTTGTGGGACACATTGCTTTTGTCTGGTTTTGGTTTCCTCCTGATCACTGTGGAGCTGCTGCTTGTCCAGTCTGGCAGGGCAGGACTGGCTGGTTCCAGCTGCTGCAGACATCTGTCCAACCATGACAAACATATGGAACCTACCTACTTACACCTACCTGTGTGCACAGATGTCAAACACCAAGGGAAAGGAAGAAAAGGTCCTAAATCACAAAAAGTAGCAGCATTTAGAACTAAGTTCTGTGAGCCATAACTCACAGAGATGGTGGTTGAGAGGAGAGAGTAACAACCTGCAGCAATAACCCAACAAACTGCAATTTGCTGTGGGTGCTTCATTACCTGGGAGGTAAACTGCTGAGATCTTGCACTTCAAGGCCATGCACTTTTACTGAGTACCACCTTTTCTAACAGGGCTTTTCACAGAAAAAGTAAGAAAGTACAAAGACTCAGAAAGCCAGAGCCAGCACCTCCTATGAGCCTTTTAAGTATTTAGCCAAACCTCAGAGGCAGTTTGGACATGAAGGGATGCAAGCCTCCATTATAAATTTACATGTACAAGAGAGTTGCATTTGTCATTGTGATATTAATAGCAGTCATCTTTTTTTTTTTCCCAGATACTCAAGATATATGAAAAATGGTAGTCACAGCTGTGACCTATCAAGTAACCACATTGGTCAAAGGTCAGTTGAGGTCTTAGAAAGCTCATAAAATGACCCCATGCTTTTCCTCATGCAGAAATCAAAGGGGCAGGAGAACATGAATGTAAGGACACTCTGAAGCTCATGCACCAGACAGACAGAAGTGCATGGGATCTCATCTAGCTCATTTGCAAATAGCAGAACAGCATTTTCCTGCAGATATGTGAAAAGGTTAGTAAAATAATTGGTCTGTCTTGGTCACACTTGAGGAATGTTAAATAGATGGCTCCTCAAAATCAAAATGGGGAATGTAAGACCAGGCATCTCTCTTGGTCTGAACTGTATCTTTTTTGTCCATGTAAAATTAGCTTTGTCCCAGAGGGTTGTTAGATTCCAGGTACTGTCTCACAACTATGTATTTTCTTGTTTCTGCAATTACAGGTTTCAGAGTTCTCCCCTGAACCACAAGGAAAAGTAATAGCAGAAGGTCAGACAAAAACGTCCAGCCTCCTCAGACAGCTGTAATGGTAACCTGGCATGCCTGGTTTCCTATCTGGAATTGTTGGTCAGATATTCCTTCAGCAACCACAAAACCCCACATATTCCTTTGTCTCAAAGACTTTGATGATGAAATTCTGGCTCTTTCATAGGTGAGTTTGAGACATGTCTTCTTTAAGCAGTCATCTCTGAGAATTAGGTCATACATAGGGTTGACATGAGCAGCTGAGAAATACAGCTCAGATCCAAGAATGAAAATGAAATTTCTGACAGAATTCCCCTGCTTCTTCTATGCATATCAAAATAAGTTTCTCCAAGACCTATACTGATGCTTTTCAGCTGCATAGACACATCCATACTTACGAAAATGCTGAAAGGCAGCACGTCCTTGAAAACAAGACTATAGAACAGTAACTTAATAACTATAAAGAGCATTATCTGAAAAACAGCCAATGATTTGTCGAGACTCAGTTTTTTACTGCCAACACTAGACTACACTATCAGATGGAATATTCTGGCAAAGTCTTATCTCATTACTCTGAAACCTATTAAAATAAACCGGAATGTTTACTATGCACATATCAGTCTATCCACATTTAATTAGACAGTTAAACTTCCTGAAAGAAAACTACAGGATTGAAATTCCAATTTGCAATTTTTAAACGGGGAGAACATGATAGATTTTAGAAACAGAAATCTTGTATTCTCTGCTATACCATGGTCTGGTTTATGGAGTTTAGATGTACAGACAGCTTAGCAGTGAAGTAAATTGCAATGCTACTCACTTTCTGGCCCTTTTACACTGGTATATTTGGCTGGTGCCAAATCCAGCATACAATAGGGTACTGTAAATGTGAAATTAGTTAGGCTAGAGAGCATAACTGAATAGGTCACTGCACCATATGACAGTAGATGCTTTAAATATAGAGTGATACACTGGCATGTACCATGTGAAAAAATGAACAGCTTACAGAGCTGTGCCACCTTTCCACAGAACAGACATCTACAGGCCATTTCAAACTTTCAGGGAAATGAAGTAAGGATACACAAGAGTACTTGTTCATCTAAAGTTAGCAAAGGTTTTGTGTATGGAAGCCAAAATTCCTTTTTGGTTTTGGCTGGTAGTAGGAACGTAAGTTGATAAACTGACTGTCTTCTAAAACATTTTTGCGTGTTTGGCATTGAATGCATGCCTGTTTAGTGAATAGTATAATGAGCACAAAAATTTACTCTGTTAGGGCGTTTTGTGAGATCTGTGCAACTCAAAGTACCTTCCTGATTGCTTGAAAGTGATTTGGTAACATGGTCTAGGAACTGCCAGTGGTTTTAAGACTGGTATTTCACCAACTTGGTAAAAACTGGCTTATTTCCCCCAACAGACTGTAGTAATAGAATTAATTTCATCCAAGATTAAATAGCCTGCAGTGTGTACTTCTGCAGTGGGATTGCCTTTCTTTATATTCAGTGGACAGGAATATGATAGGGGCAATTCATCTCACATTTTGAACATTAGGATGTGAATGAAGAGCTTTTTTGTCTCTTCACTGACCATAAAAGGAAGCACAGAATGACAAGGGAACTTGTGAGCAAATATAGAAAGAGGATGGGGTACAACTCCTAACTGAGTTGGGCACTGTGATAAGAACTGATGCTCGTGAGCTAAAACATCTAGATGGGGTATGAAAAACAAGAATTGTACCTGATTTAGCTCAGGTAGGACAAAGACCTTCAAGAGACACCACTGAGGCTCGACATTCTAACACATTGTAACAGATTATAACTCATTATAACAGATGAACTGTCCCAAAACAGTGTAAATGGGTCAAACAGCTCCTCACTTGCCACCAACCACACATCTGCTGGTGCATAAAACAGCAGAGCAGCACAGAGCTGTTGATTGCCTGTGGTGCTCAGTAATGCACTTTTTCCTTACAGCATATGTTGGAACCTACACTAGTACAACAGCTGCTGTGGTTAAGAAATTTTCAAATTATTTATGAAAATCCATACTGAACCTGATCTGCACCGATACATGGATTTTTTTTGATCAGCCTGCTATTTTCTTAATTACTGAGAAGATGCCTGTAATCAATATGATGTCCCAGGAATTTGTGGATGAGAAGAGTGGTCATCACCAATGTCAAACTCCTTCATAATAGTTCTCCAACCAATTGTTCTCCTGGATTTTGTTTTTCATAGTTGCAATGGACCCTGCTGGTCATGTTTAGGATTGGCCCATTTCAATGGGCTGCCAGTTTTCACCAAAAAGAAAGTAACAAGCTATTCTGAGGTTGAAGAGCATTATGGATGTTGTCTACATGTGATCAGGAGCTCTCATCTAAAACTGGCAAATGGTTCTCTGCACAGGCTAATGGTTCTGTACATCGCCAGTGAAGCAACATTTGCTTGGTGAGATGTGCCAGTTGCTTAATGGATTGTTAAAATCATGACGAACTTTACAGTAACCTGACATTTAGAGGTACACTCAATGCTCTCCTCAGTGAGCAAATGTAATGCAAATTAGACAATATTTACATTGACATCATGGGAAGACCCTATCCAGAGCTGCAATACGATCTGAAAAATTATACACACATTAACAAAGTCATTCAGTTATGCCTTGGTTTTAATGAGTTTTTTTAAACATTTGTATCATCAGACAAAACATTTAGGTCATGAGAAAATATTTATTTCCAACAGCATGGACTTTGAAAGTTAGTTGGAAGAAGGCATGTTCAATGCTATGATTTTTCCAATGCTGGGTCAGTTGAAACAGTGTGTTGTAGTGCATATATTAACCAGTTACCTTAAGGAAATGAGAAAAGATGTAGTGAAGTAGGAGGTGAGTACAAACACTCAAGGCAGTAAAAATGCAGAATACTGACACATGGCTGAAAAATGTAGTTTTTGTAATGCTCATTTAGTATCACACAAAACTAGCAACTCACTTTAAAACATTCTTTGTCAGCAACCATACCTCTGACCATATGAAACTATTAAATTTAATACAGTCTTTCAGCTGGAAGAGATATTAAGGTCTAACACTTATATCAAATGCTTAGATTTTGTTAGCTTCGCTTGTTAGTTAAGATCGTTTCAAGGTACTGCACCAGTATCACAGTTTGCTTTTTTTTCAAATTGACTTCTACAGAAACATGCAAATAGTAATGCATGAGGGTTTTATGTATTTGACTATAATTTTCTGTATTATTGATAGAGCACACCAAGCTTTTTTTGTTACATTTTATGCTGAACTGTTCCATTTCCACATCTACCAAATGCTATCACAGTTCTCATGGCTCATTATGTAAGCTGGAAAGTTGAGAAAGTAAGAATGCCTTCACTTAGGACATATATTAATGAAAATAATTCTTTTATAGATAGATATATCTATCTACATAGTAATTAAGATTACATGGTCTTTTTATCAGCATGAAATGTAAAAAAAACATTCTTCAAACACCCCAAACTAGTAGGAAAACACAGTCAACTGGCACAATACACTCTTAAACCAGTTTTGTATAAGGCTTCAGTTTTCCTGATGAATAGGACTAAATCTTAGTAGGTCTGTATACATTTTAGTAATTATAACTGCTTTATGTCACAATATATTCTTAATAAAATAAAAACTCTGGTGTTGTAATTAAAGATAGCTAGTTACCTTCTAGACAAATATGATCTTTTAAAGAGTACGCTGTGTTTAAATATAAGAAGTAGAATTAAGGTGCTTCCATATTTCTGCTTTCATTCTTAAAAAGTACCACAGATAAACAATTGCAATAATTGCTTGCGGATATGCTTGTCTTTGGCTTTTACCATATTTTTAATAGGATCTGATGCCCTGCTGGAAAACTTGTACATTATTACTCGATTTTGTAAAAATTGCATTATAAAACTGAATGGAATAAAATGTTGGATGCATTTCCTGTGTCACAGCCACACTTTTTTCTCTTCCTTTCAGAATTCCCTTTTGCATCAAGCAACAAATGCAAGCAACAATAAATTTAAAGCTAGATTTTTTGCACATTGTAAACTGGGTAGGACCAGGAGTTACTGACAAAACCAGCTGGAAATGCAAGATTAGCAAATTCTCTGTATCCCAACACATTACCATCTAATCTGTCTTGTTTCCTCGACACATACTAACACAATGAAGCTGGACAATGGTTCAACAGCAAGTGCATGTGATAGTTCTGGCAAGACTATTTTTGTTTTGATTAAGCACATATTTTATGTGGGACGGTTTAGAAAAGCAGGGCTTTTTTCTTCAGGTCATTCCGCTTCCAAAGTGCCAGACGATCAAATTCCTCAATACTCATTTTGAAGACTTCCTGGAACTCTTCAGGGGACAAATGCCTCTTGAAAATGAAAATACAAAAGATATCATTAAGCTTCTCTGTGCACAGGAATATTTCTGCCCTTCCTAAGTTTTAAAACACACCACAAAATAATGCATTAGGGTTTGCATTTAAATTCCAAAATTGTTTCTGGAAAAGATTGCATCAAAACCAAATGAGCTCAGAGTAGCTGGGAAATTAAATTATTGATGGCAGTAATGACTTTTGAAAAAAAGTAATCTTTTCAATATAGTTCCAACTGAGCAGAAGCTATGGTTTTTGGGAAGAAGTATGTGTTTATCCAGGGTGCCTAATGACACAGCACACTGATTCCAGGACTTTAAAGAGACTGATAACAATGTAATTTTAGAGTTGGATTTGTTTTGCCTTGATCTTTAATGAGAGCAGTGGACACCACACTAATAGAAACCTTGTAACAAAGGAGAGAGCACACTGCTAAATTCTGAAATCCAAAATGTGCTTATCCATCAGGAGAGACTCTAGTCAGAAGTTCAAGCTGGATAAAAAAAAAAAAAGACCTTAAGAAAAAGGGAAGAAATACAACATAAAGAATTGGAAGGAGGTAGGATAAGAATTCCCTAGCATTTATTAGCATATTAGCATCCCCACAGAAAAGGTAGAAAAGTTAAATATGTGAATGAGAAATTAATATGTAAAATTCATCTGATAATTGTGGACTAACCCTTGCTCAAGTATTTCAGCAGTATTAGTTATGCTTCCCTGTTTCTGACGAGTTAAGCACACACCTTCTAAAAGGGACAGACTCAGCACAATGAGAATTAAATTGCAATTTTTAAACATGGACTTCCCTCTTCCACAAAGGTTTCCTTGAAATCTGTGACAAGTCCTGCAATCTAATCCTCTCCTCCCCAGCCAAGCTCTTGAAGCTCACCAGACACAGTTCTCCTTAGTCCCAGCCTCAGCATCTCAGTATCTGCTGTAGTACTGCATCCAAAAAACTAGGTGCACAAAAGCTGCTAAGCACAAGAAATGCTTGGACACGCTTACGACAGCAGAATCAAACTCTTCACACGTTAGACAACTGTGTTATTTCAAGAGAAGGATATTGGCCCTTTTCTCCCATCTCACTGCCTCCTGGTTGCAGGAATTCCCAGGGGTAAGAAACCTTGGTTCAAAGACCTCCTCGCCCGGAGGAGGCTCAGAAACACCATCTAGGCCACATTGCTCACTCTCAAGACACACACACTGGCAGGGTAACATTTAAAGGACCATTCAGTCCTCACAGATGTGAATAATGAACCAGCTACCAGCAAACACCGAGGGCAAAGTGCTGGAGGGAGGGGGGAGCACAGCACGCCCAAGGGAAGGGGAGCCATGGGGTCCCTTACACTCTGTACTGGTAATTTAAATAGGCCAAGGCTGTCCAGCATTTCAAGCAGATCCCATTATCATCTGGAGAAGTGCTAGCCTCTATCAGCCAAAATTGTGGCAT
The DNA here is from genome assembly GCA_013400775.1 of Chaetops frenatus. Classification (NCBI taxonomy): domain Eukaryota; kingdom Metazoa; phylum Chordata; class Aves; order Passeriformes; family Picathartidae; genus Chaetops; species Chaetops frenatus. The sequence continues at coordinate 1,639,440 of VZTR01005693.1, read as the reverse complement.
GGGACATGCTAACATGTCCTGGTAACCCCATGATGGTTTACCTGACCAGGACGAACACAGCCCCCTTGGCTCTACTGTGCAAAGCTATTTTTTGGACAAATTTGGAAGTAAAATTTTACTTCCCACTTATTAAAAAAGACTTCATCAAAGAATCATTATATATAATTACTCTGAATGCTTATCATGGGTCCTTGCTGTTTCTTAAAAAAGGACAGCCTTGGTTTTTTTCCCCTGAGACTCCTCATATTAAGAACATCAGTGACTCAGATCTTGGAACTGAGCCTTCACTTTTCATTTGACAAATGACAGCAACCCACCATAAGCACTGCTTATAGGATGGAACAAGCACACCATGCATATCTGGCAAAGGAGATAATTTTTCACATGAAAATGAGCAACATCTGACAATATATTTTAGAAACAATCTCTCACTGACACAATTTAATTCTATTGGGCTCAGGAGGAAAAAGTAACTTCTCTCCACATTGGTTTTTTAAGAGTATTTTCCTGGTAATCCAGTGGAAAAATGAGAATAAGTTTAACTTTAGCAACTTCTCACAACAAGGAACATGTCTGTAAACTGTAGGAATGAGCAAGAAATTTGGATGAGCAAAGTGTGTAATATTTTATTTTATTTTACTTTCTAGATTGTGGATAAGACTTGAGACATCTCCTCACTCAGAAGAAAGCAGTGGCAAACTGTAGTTCCTACTCAAAGAGAAAATGAGAAAGCCTATACCCTTGTAGGTAAATCCACTGTGCTAATCTTCCAAAACTCTAGGAAATTACATAAAAATTTAAAAGGATTATGTTTTCACCACTTTTCTTTTCCTGAGCTACTTTACACCATGTATTATGAGAAAATGCTGCAGTCTCATCAGGTCTGTTCCAGTACTGAAGGTCTATGGAAGAAAACTCAAGGAGCCCTACATCACACCCTTCCTCCAGGGTGCCAAACATTTGCTACATCTTCCCCCCCCAATGAAGCTTGCCACCCATCCCAGTACAAGCTGTGCAATCCCCACTTCCCTCTCCACTGCTGTACTTTGCCATTTAGCCTTTTGCTTTGCCCTCAGGTTTAGTGAGCTTTTGATATCCATGTGCAGATAATCCAAGTCAGAATGAATTAGCTGTGCACTGTGCTCCTCTGCCTGTGTTCAGATGACACCACCTTCATTCTTTGCATATATTCATTTTCTACTTATTATACCTAAGTTTTGGTTTATAACAGCACCAATTTTTTCCTCCTCAGAAAAGGTCTTATTTGGTGCTTTCTGGTCCAAAAGCAGTTGATATTTTCCAGCTCAGGGACAAAGTGGCTGAGATGGGAAAGGCAGAAGCTCACTTATTTCTACAACCATTCCATTAGAGAGTTTCTTTGCTTTTAATTTTCTTCCACATATGCCCTCATCTCAAGGACTAACAAACAGAGTGCAATATTAGCAGTTTCTTATTTCATCAATGCATTATCCACATGCAAAACCATTCTGGTAGAAGGCGACATTTTCCCTTTGGTCTGAACTCTCTCTGAGAATGCCAGGCTGTGCCTGGTGTAACAGTTCCTGCTCTTGTCCCTGCATCTTAGAAGTTTTCACCATACCCTTCTTAAGCACCAAGGGCTCTAGATTTGGGACTGACCCTAGAAGCAGCAATGACCACAGTTTAGCCTTCAAATTTGGAATAAAACCTTGATCCCAGAAAGATGTCATCAAACTGGCAAAGCTTCAGATAAAAGAAGCAATCATGGGTTGCAGTTTGATTTATGAGGAAACACTAAAAGGGCTAAGTATGTCTAAGCTCAGCCAAATGATGACTAAGGTAAAATATGGTAATGTCTACAAGTATTTGAAGAGTCTAAACACCAGGGGAATATAGCAGTTTAGTGAGAAGTTTATGGTCACACTTCTATGTCTATGTGGTGCTAAATTTTGCCTGCACTATTGTTGGGACTTTCCTAATAGCTTTCCTTAAAGTTTTAAAACCTAGAGTGCTTCCCAAACCTAAAGGCAGAAAAAATGCACCAGTAAGAAATCCTGGACTGATTTATCTTTCTTCTCAGCTAGTGGAATATTAATTTGTCTTAACTGAAGCATTACCTTCTCTCATTAGTCAAGAAAAGAAGAGAAATTGAAAACTATGAGCAGGGAATATGAAAGATATTAACCTTGAAGTAAGACAGAATATGTGTGAAGCTATGCTTTACATGGCCAAGAACATGATTTCCTTTTCTGTTTTCCAGTAATGGATCAGCCTAAAATATCCACCTATGTTAATAATGCATCACTGGGCTGTTAAAGGAAGGAATGGCCAAACTTACCAGTAACAGCAACATTCGTTCCTTTTTTTTTACTAGAGTTGGCCTTGTTTACATAGGAAGTCTGGGTGTTTTACAGTGTGTTAGTGATTCCTAATTCCCTTTGTGACAGTTTGGCCATATTCAGGCAGCTTAAATCAATCTCCACCTCTGCTCTGCATCAACAGCAAGGCTGGGCATGTTGCGGACACTGAAGAGAGCAGAGAGGACCTATCAAGGTCCTGTTCTGCCCCCACTCACTCTGAACTCACTCTATGGAAGTGAGGTCATTTTGGAAGCTCCATAATGATGTTAACATGATGCTACCTGAAAACCTTGCTAAAAGATAAGGTAAAGAGTTTGAAGATGATTCTTCACTACAAGGACTGCTCACAGCATCAGAATATCAGCATTTGTGATATAGTTAAGTGTGATATTGCTACAATAGAAAGGACCATGGCATTGTGTTGTTTTGATAAAATTCTATTAATCTGAGGCTTTTTTTAAGATATTGAAAACAAAGCAAGGGCTGAGCTAAACCTCTCCACTGCATTGCAATCACTAGAACAGAAAATCCTCATCTTCTACGAAGCATGAACATGAAAATGAGCAGTACAGACATGTCCTCATTTTTTACTCTCTCAGAACAAAAGTAATTAATTGCACATTCAAATACTTGCTTCACAGTGTTATCTCAGAAAGAAGTGATGCTTTTTGCTATAAATTAATGAGGCTTGTCTCTGTTTCTGTGGTCTGCTAAAAAGCCAGTAATAATTCTAAATAGGGTTATAATCTTTATTTAATTCAATGAGACTTCTTTTCCCCAAGAATAATTGAGTTTTTAATGAAATTCAGAGATGCTCAAAACTAATACATAGCGTCATGGTTTCACCCCAGCTGGCAGCCAAGCCCCACACAGCCATTCACTCACTTCCCCACCAGCTGGATCAGGAAAAGAATTGAAAGGGTGAAAGCTGGAAAACTCATGTATTGAGATAAAGACAGTTTAATAGGGAAAGCAAAAGCCACACACACAAGCAAAGCAAAACAAGGAATTAATTCACTGCTTTCCATGGGCAGGCAGGTGCTCAGCCATCTCCAGGAGAGCCAGGTCCATCATGCATAGCAGTTACTTAGGAAGACAAAAACTCCAAATGTTCCCCTTTCCTTCTGCCCCCCACTTTATATGCTGAGCATGATGTCACTTGGTCTGGGATATCCCTTTGGTCAGTTTGGGTCACCTGTCCTGGCTGTGTCTCCTCCCAGCCTCCCATTCACCTCCAACCTCTCTGCCAGAGTGGAGATGAAAAGCAGAAAAGGCCTTGGTTCTGTGTAAGCTCTGCTCAACAATAACAAAAACATCTCTATATTATCAACCCTGTGTTCAGCACAAATCCAAAATACAGCCCCTTACCAGACACTGTGAAGGAAATTACCCCAGCCAGAGCCAACACACTTAGGAACATGGCATTAGCATGAACAAGTCACAGGAAGAGAAAATTGCAGTTCACCTGCAGCCATCCTGCAGCGCATGGTGACCAGAGGGTGCTTCACAAGCACCTCTATTCCATGCCAGTAACTGGATGGGAGTCCTCATGTGAAAACCTGCTGATGTAGGAAGCTCATAGGACATCCTACTTCCTCATGAGTCAATATTGAACCAATGAAAGAACTTTGTGGATGGCAGGAGGTGATGAGTTAAGACTAGAAAAATCAGGGTCCTGATTCCTAGAGGAATTTAACAACTCAGGTTTATTTCTCTTTTGCTTTTTTTTTTTTTTCCTATATTCATGGGAAATGACAGCTGAGCACTCACTACACTGCCTTTGCTTGAATCTGTAGTGAATCTTTCAGCCAGTCTCTCTCTGAGGAATTACTGTGCACTCTGTTTTATAGAGTATAATTTTAAGTAGTTGTCTACTTCAATTCATTTTTATCCAAAGTCCTTGCAACACTTCCAACTTCTGATTCACAAAATTCAGACATAAAAGCTACAGAATCTTCTCCAGAGATTTCAACATGAGAAATATTCAAACTAAACTGGGATTTATTAGGAAAGGTTTATTCACAGGTAAGTGAGCATACCTGTAAATAACCAAGCCTTAGCTCTTCAAGTTGGCTCAAGAAGCTTTGCTGCTGAAACACAATATTTTCCTACAGTAAGATTCATGATTGTAGAAGTATCTCGACACTTAGAAAATAATAGCTGCTTCCCCTCTCCAGTTTTTCTCTTTTCTTCTCTGCCCCTCCATTCCCTTCTCTCATGCCTCTCAAGGTTACTCCAAATAAAACTCTCAGATGGCCAATCAAAATTTTCTGGAATTTTTTTTTTTGACTCTTGAATCCTCATTTTGCTTTCAGAAGATTGTACTCTTCACCCCTCTTTCTGTTGCACTTCTGGGGCTCAGCAGGCTTTTCAGAGGTTTCTTCTAAGCCTGCTGCGTGGCTAATTACAAAGCTGTAATTAGCCATGTGCCACATTCCCAAGGGAGTATTGAATGTTATGCTCATCTACGGCCTAATTAAGCTTCATGCTCAATAAATATTTGAAACTATTAAGTAATTATGTGATTGGGGAGGGAAAGTTAAGAAATGGCATGAATTGCCCCCAATGAACTTTTGAAGGTATCAAAAGATCACTAGGGCAGCTCTGCTGATCAGAGGCTAAGGCAGCAGGCACCTGCAGTTACTGTGGATGAGGACAATTAGTCCCAACACAAATCATTACAGCCCTTGTGCAGCCAAGCCTTGCAGGAGCTGCAGATCCCCCTCCACACAGCAATGCAGGTCCCCAGAAGGGTTACCAGGGAAAGCAGTGTAATACAAGCAGTGAGGAAAGGAGTCTGAGACCCTTCCCATGCCCAAATCACCCCAAGAACCTCTACAAGGCTCCTGGATCTGGGGCTGTATCTCGTTCAGTGTTTCAGGGTACCATGAAGTCTCACAGAGAAGCTGTATTCCACTCAGCACTACCACTTCCAATCTAACCTCTTGGGAAATATCTCAAAACACACAGAAAATATTCTGTAGGAGCATTGTACAGGCAGTATTTTTCCCAGTTGAGTCATCCATAAAGACACAAAAAGCTGGGAAGATGTAAGTATTTCTCTAAGGTATATGAATATATTATCTAAATAGCATACACACAGAACATCTCTGATGATAATCTATGCCCACATCCTGTCATTCAATCAAACAAGCTTTTTCATTACTGACATTGACATCAGTCCTTGCCCTGAGCCAACAGCTGATAAAAAAATCTGTATAATTAAGAAAATAATTCATAAATAAAACAAAACCTTGGACTAGATAATAAATTATGAAAACATAAAGAAGATAACAAGTTTCAAAAAATTCACTTGTTTTAGGCACAAAATACCATATTCTTAAATCAGATTTTCCAGTTTCCCTTAGTTTGGACTTTAGTGCATCTGTAATATAAATGATCCACATCTAATCTCTGTTCACTCCTACAGTGTTTCCACTCACACAGAAATTACTTTTCACATCACATCACATCAATTATAATGCGTATTTTCATTTTATAATGTCTCCTTTTGTAAAGGCTTTGAAATCTGATATAAACATGCATCACTGATCACAACACAAGCACATGCCTAGAATGAGAAACACCACACATGGATTTTTCAGGTTAAACAGTGTGAAGTAGTTCTACTGAAGTCAGTGACCCACACTTTTTCACCCCAGGTCATGAGCTTTATTGTGAAGTGAGCCCATAACCTCAGACCCAGCCCCAAACTACAAACTGCAAAACACACAGCATTCCAGTTTTGCTCTCGTTTTCCTCATCTGAGCTCCAGAGGAGGTGGGACACACAGCATTACTTGTATGAATGACACGAAGGAGCTTGTGCTCTTAAAAACTCAGGCTCAATTGCTGGAAACAAGTTCTAAAATGTTTGAAGCCCAAATGGCTGGGACCCAGGGTGTTTGTTGAATGAAAACTAATGGAAAAAATGTTATCCCTAAAGCAAATCCAGACAAGCAGTTCAGGGAAAAAGGCATGTTTTACTCAATGTGAGTGCTCTGTTCAAATAAGACCACACCCATGTTTAAATCTCTCATTTCTGTTTACACGAGAACAAGGTGGCAAATGAAAGTTTGCTACTTGACATTCCAGAGTACTTTTTCCTTAGCAATTGTCTAGGTTAAACAAAGAAGGAACAGGCTCAAACTAAAAGTGGAATAATTTACTTTCTACTGCCTTTGATAGGCATGAATGGGAAATGCTGTTAAGCCTTGACATTCAAAATAAACAGCTAAAAAAAAAACTAAGATACATTAAGATAAGGAAATCAAATGAAAACACTAAAACATGGTTTCCAAATGGAAGATTCTAACTATGTTGGCTTTCAAAACTACCAGCCTGTGATCACAAAAGAAATCTTATACTCTGTGATAAAAGCAACTGCAGAAGGAGAAAAAAATATCATCTATGCAGTTGGGCATGAACTATCATTTTGAATATTCAAGCACTGAACCACACTGTTGTGACTGAAGAACAGGCAAACAATATCCAATCTAAGATAAAAGTATCAAGTGCATGCTTTTAGGAGCCCAAGGCTCAAATGATAAAGGTATTCAAGTATGTAAAAGAGATTTCAAAATATTTGAAAGTGTCCATAAGCCCAACTTCCTTTGAGAAGCAGCAGTAAGGAATGTGTCAGTGTGTATCATCCAAAGGTGATGCCTTAGTCCTGAAAACTCAGGACTTTAGTTGTCTAAAATGGGGAAGTTTGGCCCATTGATCCAGGACACTTATATTTTTACCGTTGCATAAGAAAAAAAAAAAAGATAAAAAGTTCCAATACAGACCAAATTTTGTATGCTATTGCAGCAAGTCCACCAAATAATCATGTTTTCTAATTATGTCTTCACATAATATAAAAATCTAAGCAAATTAGAGACTTACAGAGGTCTTCAAAGCAGGACCAACTTTAAAATCAGTCCATGTTCCTCAAGGCCTTGACCAGCTGTGTTTTGCATGCCTTCAGGAGTAGAGACTCCACAGGCTCTTGGGCAACCTGTTCACTGCACTACTTGTACAGCAAGGATCTTTCCCCTCATATCCAATTGTAACTTCTCCTGCAACTTGTGACTGTTGCCTCCTGTATTTCCAGTGCCTTCTTCTGGGAAGGGTATTTTCTGCCCTATAATCCTTTTACTACGAGGGGTAGTAGAGCTGCTGACTCCTGTTCAGCTTGTTTTCCATCAGCATCATCAGGTACTTTTCCTCAGAGCTGTTCCCTCCATCTTGTTCTGATCAATTGTGTTACTTGGTCACGAGTGCAAGAACATGGACTTATTCTCACTGAACTTCAGGAAGTCTGGCAACCATTCCTGCAGCCTGGCCAGGTCCCTCTGAACAGGGGCTCTGCTCACCTAAGCATCAACTGCAGCTCCCTCAGGTTCATGTCATCTGCAGACATGGTGAGGGTGCAGTTCCTCTTCTCCACCCAGGTGGTTTAATCCACCCCTCTGTTACTGCTTTGTTGTTCTGCAATGTTATCTGAATGAACCTTTTCTTCACCATTTCCTGTTAGAATAGCTCATGGGAATGCTGCTCCATTCACCTAACGTTACAATACACAGCACTGTGGTAGAGAGAACCCCCAAGAAAAATTCCTTGGCCAAATCCTTATCTACTGTAAATTCCTTGCATTTCTAATCAGCTTATACAGAAGTGAGATCCAGGCTACTTATTCAAAAACCAAAGTGCCAGTAATGTATGTAAGAAACAGCAGGCTGCTCATTATAACCAGTTCTCGGTGCTACATGTATTAGTTCACTGTTGGCATAAACACCTCCTTGGAAGAGCACAAGGAACTGGGTACTTCTGTCTCACTGCTGAGTTAAGACAAGCAAACAAAAACATGCTGTTTCTATGCTTAGATACACGTACTTTTGAGGAAAGAATGACTTATTTGAATGCATTTATTACCAGTTGAGCCTTCCTAATCTCTAGATACCTCTTGGGCTTAGAAAAATATGCATTTTTACAAGAAAATATTTTTTATAATCCTTAAAATAAATTTCCTGCACAACAGTGTAATCTAAAAAATACGCATAATGGCAGCAAAGTTAGGAAAACACTACCACCCATTAAACCCCCACCCTCCTGTGGTCCTTGAACATTAGCCAAGGTTTTGTAGTAGCCTCCCTTAATTTGACCCCAGGAGCTGATACCATGGACTTGACTTCACTTTTCATGATAGGAACACTCAATATAGGAGACTTTTCTTGGAAAAGTGAATCATAGACAAACAAGAGTGCCCCTTCCATTACATCTATGACAGATCATTCAAAGTTCACAACAAACTGTTTCACAAAGAGGAGGCTGCTTCAAGTCAAATGGTGAGGTGGCTACCAAATAAATCTACCTCATGCAAATTTGGACCAGGAAATCAGAAACATCACATATGAGAGAGATATTTTGTTGATACCAGACACATTAAGACTGTTTTCAGGTTTGACAGCTGATATGAGGCACAGCAGCTCCAGGTCTCCTTTCACTGACACCACCTGTACCCTGGCCACAGCCATCACACCCAGGAGCTTGCTCTGATTTGCAGCAGTGACAGCAGGGTGAGGCTTCAGCCCACACAAATAATCAGAATAAAAGTAGTGCATTAGAACACAGGATTTTTTTCTTAGAAGATTTTCCAAGGTTGATCATTCTACAGTTTGGATAATACATGGACTTAGCACTGCTACCATTTCTGTAGGCAAAATCCAGCCCTTTTACAAGTGAGATTGGATGTGCAGGATGAAAACAGAGCATCAGCTTGCAACCAATTCAAATTGGAAAGAACACTTGCCTCTTAGAGATCCCAAGCACTGAATCACACCCTCTAGTGAGCTGTAAAATGGACCTCAAGAGAGGGTGAAGTATAACCTTAGTACATGCTTTCAGTATTGCCTCTGCTGTCCTCAAAAGCTTGAAGATACCAAGTGGTATCTCTTGTGGGCCCTCTATTACCAGATAGCATGTTTCTATCCACATTTCTAAGCCTGGTCTGCTTCTGTGAAAACCTATAAACCCACCTAGTCCTGGGTTCACTGAATCCTGGGTCTTGCCCAAGCCTGAAATCTGCTAAGTGCACAAGTCAATAATTAAGTTACTATCTTCTACTTCTGACACAAAAGGGAAATAATGATAAGCTGCTTTTCTATGCAAAGTTACTTATTTCCAGCAATTCTGTATTACAGAAGAAAGGGTCAAAAAGAGGGGATCAGGCCAGCAGGGAAGCCAATGGTTTGTGCCTGTCACTCAACTCTGCATATGGTTTGAATGTGTAGATGAGCAACTGCCTCTGTTCTTACAGTAGTTACAGTGCTATTAAAACTGCTAATTAATTGTTTAAAAAACTACCAATCCCTATTAAATGTAAGACAGTCTACAAAGGAATCTTTCCTGCACACGTGTTCAGCATAGTGCAGCAATCAGCAGGATTGGCCTGATCCCCACATTGCTTTTCTGGTGCAGGTTTGAAGCAGATCTTCTTTATTGTTCTTTTTTGCAAACCTCTGTGAGATCTTTGATGTGGTTGGGCTCCTTGAGCCAACAGGCCCTGTGCTGCACCTGGTGTGAGGCAGACTGAACAACTCCAAAGATAAACAAACAGCAATCCCAACTGAGGACAGTGTATGAGTTACAGATAATGGCAGCCAGGGCAGGCATGATCCATCCAAAGCAAACTATATGTTGTCTTAAAAAAGCAATTTAGAGCTGCATTTGCTATTCAGATCAGTCTGGTGTGTTTAAACAAAGACTCTATCCTTTAACACACACATACACACGTGTGTATATGTATATATATGAGAGAATTCTTTACAGGATATGTCCAAAGGAGCATCCTTCCAACTCCCTGCTCCTTTTTCCAGAATCATCATGCTTTTTAGTACTGCTGTTCTGCCTTGTATAAACCATGCTTAAAACAGCACACAATTGAGGCTCTCTTTTCCTTACAACCAAATCAACACCACTTGTTGGGTAATCAGGTGACAAGCACATTCAAGTACTCAAGAACAAAACACCAATTTCAAAACATACTACATGTATGTGGATTTGGTAAATTGTTTTTAAGAAATGATCTTTAATGAGGAACTTTCTGCTTCTTCAAAGTTTTTCTTATTTTCTTGTTTTCAAAGTAATTTTTCTTTCTTCTTTTCTTGTCATATTATCAAGTTCAAGATACAGTGAATTTATTAAAATACAATTCTCCCCAGAAGTCCAATATTGTTAACACGTATTTTTTATTGAGCTATCTTTTCTTCTTAATAGTAGTTCACAGAAAGATACGTTAGTTGAGTCTTTATTCAGTCCTGTCATTGCTCAGTCAAAAAAAAACCCAACCTTGGGAATTTTGCTTGAACATCAACTTCAGGATTTGATCTTTGGAAACTAAGCTTTCTGTTATGATAAATTACATCTGCATTTCTCTGTCTTAAGTGAGACATGGATGCTACAGCAAAGCTGTAGCACAATGACCACAGATCACACAGCCAAAGAAAAGGCTGAATAAGACAACGGACCAAATATAGGTCCATGTATTTTCAGGATAAATTGAGCTTTTTTGCAATATTTAGGTTATTCCATGAGGATGCTTTTTCATAGGAATTAAAACCAAAACCAACTCCATGATTCCACACTCCCCACCCAAACCTCCAATACCCTGTATATAAAATCATCCAAAACTCATGGGTTTCATCTCTGTAAAATACCATTTGATCAGACATTTCTCAGGTTTTTGGAAATCTTTTAGTTAAATTTTCTACATACTGATTTTTTTGAAATAAAATATAATACATAATGTTACTCCTCTCTTCTCTCTTCTTTATTGCTATTCCTGAGGCACAGGGATATCCAGGATAGTAAGCAAACAGGGGAAATGCTTGAGAAGCTGTCGAGCAAATATCATTCCTACCTCCAGCCTGGTCCTGTCCACATCCTTAGGCAATTTGACACGAACTCGGTTTGTTACAATAAGTGTTTCATAAGGATAAATCTGTTAAAAAGACAAGAGCATATGAACTATAGCTGAATACAATTCTGAGGCATGGAAATGGTGGTGTGGGGAACTTACTAAAAAATGGTACATACTTGCATCCTGATTTGACAAATATTTCACTGGGACAAAAATTAACAAAATAAAATAAAAGAAAGGAACCCATGTAACCTTGCTAGGAAGTGCTGAATCTGATTGTTCTTCCAGTGTTGGAAAAGCCCTTCTTACCTTGTATTCTGCAAAAGAATGAAAACAGGTTCACAGTTTAGAATTTATACCCTTCTTTTGGTGTCACCACAATGAACATTTAGGTACATCACAAATGTGCTATGCTACTACAATTCTCTCTTCTCAGTAGTTGTTGGATAACTGCATGCATAGTAAGAATTTGACCCCCATGCCCTGAATGCCTATAACACTGTCTATTACCAAAGCAATTGTCCTTGAAATCAATGGCTTATTACAGAAAATCCATCTCCCGGTGCCATTGGGTTACACGGTGAGTTTGTCTGGCAAAATTGGGTATTTCTTTATACAGGAGGCTTTTGTGCAGAGTTAAGTCAGTCTGTCATCCAAAAGTCCTGCCCTTATTGTTCTTTACTGAAAATAGTTAAAATATATGGATTATTAAAGGCATGTCAGTTTGGAAACACATATGAAAACCACTGAGATAATACAATATTACGAGATGCAACACCCTGCACTTGGGCTGACTGCAGTGGGAATAACAATAGAGAAGAAAAGATGATTTGAAAGCATAGTAACAGTGACTCTTTGATCTACACTAGCACAAGGGCATTCTACTTAGGTCAGTGTATGACTATATATGATATGACTACCACAATGTTATCTATTCACAATGGTGATTAAACATGACCAGGACAGGCAAAATGTTTTCACAGACCTTTTTATGGTCTGAAATTAATACAGAGATTGTCTACTTTTCACAACCTGTACTTTAACCTATTCAAACATAGAGACAAAGATTTTTATCAACACAGAGTCATGAAGTGAAGCATTAGATTTTAAAAATTAGTTAAAGTGTATTGGAAATAAAATTTTTCAGCTCTTTTGAAAATTCCAATCCAAGCTCCATATTAACTGCACAGTCCACTTAAACTGCAATAAAAGAAAATAATTCAAATAAATTCTGCTTCTTGAACTCTGGGCATTTTAACCACACTGTAGCACAACCAAGAAGCACAATGGACTTTTTCCAACGAGACTCAAAGGAGTGATTATCTTAAATTTCCTCCTGGCTTTGATATGAGATCAACACCACAAGGCTGCTGCCACATATCAAGGATCCTGCTATTGACTCAGCCTGGTTGCACCACCCTATGATGTAAGACTCCTGTCAGGCCTTTAGGTTGGGCTAAGCAAAAAGAAGATTCTCTGTGATAAGCACAATACTGAGCTGTGTCTCTGGCTAGTCATTATTATGTGAACTGCAGGAAGAGCTCAGAATAGCAACCTTTATGGCACTATGTTAACAAACATCCTCAAAGGGTGAAAACACAGAGGGGAGTGGATATTGCAAAAAAAATTTGTACCTTTCATCCCCCAGCTTGCCTCCTGGTCTGTTTCATATTGGCCCATAGTTTCAGGCTGACAGAGAAAGAAAGAAGCAATGTAGCAGCAAATACATAAATAAACCCATCTGAACATTGTTGAGAGAAAAAATGAAAGACATAGAACCGAAATACAGATCCTTGAGTGAGAGAAAGAGAAACAAGCCTCATTCAAATTTGACCTTATTCCTCAAGTAAGCAAGGTAACACTGAAGCTATCACATTTCTGTGATGCAGATGTGTTAGTTATACTGCCATCATCACAAATCACTTCTGCTGCACTGAAACTTTTCTCCTTTTGCTTTCTGCTTCAGGCTGCTGATGCCACTGACTGGGGAGAACTCTATATGTGCCATATATCTGCTTTGTTTGAACCACTGACTTCTTTCTTTGCTGGCAAATGCTATGATGAAAAACAGGACAGGAAATCAGAAAAGCACCAGTATATGATTTTTTTTTCAAATCTCATTTTTACTTGTTTGGTTATCAGTGGTGTGTCCAGCTATGCCCACAATAACCTGCAAGGCCCATTGTTGTTTGCTTTTGGATTTTTTTTTAATGCAGCACTAGAAAAGCTGATTAAAAATAACAAACCACAAAAGCTGGGATGAACTTACAATCCAAACAGAGGACATCCATTCTGGGAGGAATTTTGGCCTCAAGGATTTGACCATGAGCAACCTTTTCAAGCCTTACATGGGTTTGTGACTCTTTATGTGGGACAGATGCTGCCATCTGGTGCTTTCCCATCACATTGCAAGGCTTCCTGAGAGCTTTGGCCTCATCTCTGGGAAGCCTTGGGATGGTTTTGGTGCCACCAGTGCAGTGGCTGGGCACAAGTCAGTGTCCCTTGCTCACTTCAGGTTACTGGCAGCATCTATTCAGAAAAGTCAAAAATGCCCTCTTAACTCATAGGTGGGATTAGGTTTATACAGACCCTGTCTAATTCCTAAATTTTATTTGATAAAATATCAGTGTCATTCTTTCTTCAGAAAAGAATTCAAGCAACCAGGTATCGAAGCAACACAGGCATAATTAGTCCTGTAATGTTAACTCAAAGGAATGGACATTTCAGCAGCTACCAAATAATCCATTTAGCTTCTCCTTGATAATTTCTTTCTTGTGGCTCCTTCCAATGACTCTCAGTTTGACTCTTATCACTGGGGAAGTTTAATCCTCCTCATGTGCTTTTGCAGGTTTCACATCTTCCTCTAGAGAAAGAAGCTGAATTTGAACGAGATCCTCTCCATGCAATTTGGACACAAATCAATCTTAAAATGTAGGTGCACTTGCACCTATGTATTGACAGTTCATTACTATAAACCATAGTGGTTTTCCACCTAATAGTATAAGCCATGAACTGAGAATTCCCAATGCTAGATGCCAGAGAGAAAGAGAGGGCACATTGTCAAAGCTCCCTTTTTATTAAAGGCTAATAAAAGTTGAAAAAAATTATTAAAAAAAAATTCCTAGTCTGTTCTGATCATATTTTTGGGCAATTTTCTTTCTTTCTAGATTGCTGCTTGTCATTCAATCTTCATTGATCCCTCCCTGCCTTAAAAGTACCATGGCTGAGTGTGGATACAGACACCACACATCCATACTAGAAAAAACAGAACAGATGGTTCAAGGAATGCAATGGTTGTGGGCCATTCCACCTTTGCTGTAAGGTCATTACCTGCCTAATTATAGGCCCAATTGTCTCTATCCTTAATTCAAGCTGCCCTATGATTAATATGTGCAGCCTGTACATTTTAGATCTTCATTTATTTTGGGAGGAGAATCAAGATTCCCAATGCTCGAGAAGCCTCAGTCAGTCTTGGTCTTGCAGAGACACAAACTGTAACCCACACAGGGAATGAATCTGTCAGACAGGGCTGGCAGCCAAAACACCTTTGAAGTGTTATTACTGTGTAGATTTTCAACTAGTTACTGAGTTTTCTCTTTATGAGACATGATTTCCTTAGAGAATATATTAAAATGTGTACTTACCTGATGTAAGCCATTCTTTCCATAGCCAGGTAGAGAAGCAGATTTAGAATATGGAAATCCTGTAAAAGTCATAATATATAGTTATATTTTTTGCAAACCTTTTACAGCCTACTAAAACAGAGAATCCAAGAAAACATCCAGAAACAGCAATTACAATACCAATACATATATTCTATCAATGAGATGAAATATAACTGACCTATGCTCATCTTTTCTCCATATTTCATGCACATAAAACATGTGTAACAATGTCTAGAAACAGCAGCATGCCAGGGGCACAACATGGACAGAGTTGTGGGACTCACTTATGGAAGCTTCATGCACCTATGTGATGCAAAGCTTGTGACTTGAGAGATTGAGAAATCTCTGCCCTCCAACTTGGTATTAAATCATGACTTGAAATTGGGGTAAAAGGGATATAGATCATCACTTCTGAATGTGCTATTTGAGTTCTGGGTTTTGGTTTTGTTTCTTATAAGGATGGGCTGATACACTACCACTTAAAAAATAAAACCTTTTTTTTTTTCTTTCTGTAAAATTCTCTTGGAAAAAAGAACAAATGAAAGTATAGCAGTAGATAAAGTAAATCAGCCAGAATATCTACACCCAAATGAAAAAGTGTTAAGATGCAGAAAATTGGCAAAGTGTTTTTACCGTGAATAAATGATGCAACACAGTGATGAAAACGTGTGTGATCATTATGAGACTACTAAAATGCGTTACTTTTAGTATTAAGACTCTAATAAGAAAGTTTAAAAGTTAAACAGTAGAAGAACAAACACATGTGCAATAAACATTCCTGATTCCAGTATAGGAAATTATGTAAAACTGATGCAAATTGTTACAGAACTCACTTAGCTCAAAGAACTGAATGTACAACACTTCTTTCTGTGAAAATAGTTAGCAGTCTGTGTCCAAAGAGAAATGCAGGAAGGGAATTCAGACCCCACTGGATTAATAAATGCCCTTAGGAGATTATTAGGAATAAGCATACAGAAACAAAAAACAAAAGTTGGATCAGCAGAGGGCTCACAATGTGCTGAGATAAACTGAATACTGCCAGAAGTCAAGCTGAGTTAAACACTGAAAATGATATTAAAACAAATAGCAAAAGTTTCTCCAGCTATCCAAATAAAAAGAGAACAAGGAAAGAAGAAATGGGATCACTGGGAGTTGCACTGTGTCAATACTCAGCACTCACCAGAGGTGAAAACCCAGGTAGGGCTCAAGCATTGAAGGAATATTTCACTCACTGAAGGAATATTTCACTCATGGAACAGAAAGTGGAGTACTGAGCAAGGATGAAAAACTAATGGAATAAGGGTAGGCCAGTGAATCACTGTCATGATGGAAAAAAAAAATTCAAAGCACTTAATGTACTTAAACAGGGAGCAATAAGCTCACATTGAATTGCAAGCCAAATACCTGCTACCATTTGGGAAGGGCAACTACGGATTTTATACCTAAGATTGGGCAAAATAATGAAGAAAACCCCTTATAATTGCCTGTACTGTGAATGGTAGTGCCATCAGAGAGCAAAGACCTGTGCGACAGAATGCCAGTATCTGCAACAAAGCTGTCAGCTCAGCTCCTGCCCGGAAAGAGCTGCTGTGTTGGACATCAGCATGGAGATCAATCTCTCTGCCTTTTGGCTACAGAGAAGGTGGGCGAGTGACTTTTGTTCTGTGGCTGAAATGACACCCAGTCCCCGAGGAGCGATGCCCCGTGGAGGCAGCAGAGCGTGGGCAGGTGCGGAGCTGCCCCGCGGCCGCCGGGAGAGCCGGAGCGCAGAACCGGGCCAGAACGGCCCCAAAGGCAGCAGCGGCACCCGCTGGCTCCGGGAACATTGCTCCCTAATTGGACACTATCTGAACACCAGCTACCCTCTGCAGGGATACGGCTCCTGCTTTCTCTGGTATTCACTCGAGTTTGAAGTTGCCTCTCAGCACGTCAGGGACACATGAACAGCATGGGTTACACATCTTCCTGGATGTCTCCTTTCCTAAATATACAACACTTGAAATCGAGAATTCTGGTAAATGATGAACTACTACACATCTACATACACTGAAACAAGACCCACTTTCACAAGTGGATGTAAGGAGATACAAGCTCCACTCTTGCCTGCTGAGTGGACAAGCCTCACACCGATTTGCTGTGTTGTTAGATGTGTTCTTCTGGGCATTTAGGTAGTGTAATGTGGCAAAATGTCTTCTAGAGCAAAACAACCCTTCTCTGGTTTGCTCACAGGCTGGACAGAAAAATGCAGTGCTTTTTGTTCAGTATATCTGGAAACACCTCTACCAACTCACAGCCTGCTAATTCCCTCCACTCTGCATGTAACCTCTTGGCACCAAACCTATACCTAAGAAGTTTACTTTCTCTGGCAGTCACAGACTATGCCACAGGGATGGGGCTGAAAGTCAGACTTCTCAAGCCTAAGTGCAAGAGGTAGAGATGCTCATCTTCTGTGGCCAATGGGGGCCATATGACAGACTATGAATATTCAGAACTAAATAGGAAAACATTGAATAGAGAAGGAATCACTTAGGATGTCCACAGGTATTAAAACTGTCAGGTAAGTTAATAAAAGCGTAAAGAAAGGAAAAGTGTAAATTCCAGGAAGGTAAAACTTCCTCAATGTCATTTCTGTGTAGCTGCCAATTGGGTAATGGGGCCAACTTTCTTGAGAGACAGAGAAATGCTGATAAAAAGCAATGGAAAACGAAAAACCTATCTATATTGGCACAAATGTGACCCTGACACAGAGGTGTGGATTATCTATTGCATTTCTAGTTTTAATAGTTCCATTCCACATTCCCAAGATAATCAAAAGCATGAAAGAAATGCTAGTATAGAAGAGTGACAGGTATAGCAACATTCTCAAGGAAAAAATGAACACCATATGTTGTTCCTGTGTAACACAGTTCTTGATCAGCTATGTACTCCTCCCTGCTTAAAATCTGCACTTAAGGATGTTCTCTCAAAACCTGTGTAGAAGAGCATCAGGTCTATTCCATAAAGTTTCCAGACACACCCAATGTGTGTGTGACAATGAAAGGTTTAGGTGTTTGTTCCTGGGAAATGATTTACAGATGTTAAGTGTGTGAGGTGGTCAGGCTTGGTTTGCCCAGCAATACACCTTGTGCACATGTTTGTGATATCTGGTGAGGATTCAGTTATCAAATTCCTTTAAGCTAGACCATCGAGACTGATGACCTAAAATAATTTTTCTTCTTTATCTTGTTACAGCCTTGTGACAGACTTTGTAGCATCTGTTTTCCTTCTTCCTTGCATAGCTAAGCCATAATTTCCTTAATATAAGTTGATGGAGCCAACTATCACATTACCAAAATGCCCACAAGACTGACATGCTAACCCTGCTGCCAGACATGCCTTGCATTGGGTGCATTCTTTTGGAAAACTGCTTCCCCAACTTGTTTACCCTGGATGACCTGCTACTGCTGCATGGTATAAAGTGGAGAAGGCATGGAGAAGAATGTTCCAGTTATCTCTTAAAATTCATTAAACTTATTTTTTTTCATTTATGTAACCTAAAAGTGAAATTCAAGCCCAATTCTGATGCTTCTGGCTTGCTGAAATGTGCAATGAGAAATGTGTAGAACATGCTTTTGGTACTGACAGCTAGCATGGGCATATGGTCTCCAGGCCAGTATTCAGCTACAAAATTATTCCCTTTCCCACCTGGAATATTTCTGTGACCTTATAACTTTGAGTGATAACAAAAAAAATGCCTAAGTTAATCTCTGGAGCAACATATTCTTTATGCATATCACAATAGCGAAGAAATGACTCCATCAATATTCAAAATACACAGTTTGTGTCAATGACTAATTAGCACAAATGAAAAATCTGCTTGATACTGCCCTCCTGTCTACTTAAAATAGGTATCATATAATAAATGGGCACTTTTATGAGGGGTGGGTTTTTGTGGTAAGTAACCTCTGCTCTCCAAAGAGACAACAGTTAATTTACACGGGCAATGCTGCTTCTTTCACTAACATGAAATTATCAAGAGTTTCATCACGGCAGTCTGGAGGCACTGAACGCTCACAAGCCCCGGGCAGGACAAACTGATAAATCAGTGTCCCTCTGGCAGAGAGGAAGCAGAAAGGCAGGCAGGGAGCTGTGCGGGGCCCTGCCCTCGGCAGCCGTGCCCAGCAGTGCCAGGGGGGTGCAGCACTCACGGGAGCCGCCGGCAGCCGTGCCCTCCTGCGCCCTGTCACTGCCGCCAGCCAGCGACAGCGACCGCGTCTCCGAATCCGGGGAATTGGTCCTGGTCTCCATCTCCCCTTTCAGAATCAGCCAGCTGGTCTTTAGCTGGAGAGAGGAAAAGCCTGTTATAAGATACAGGATTTAACACCTGAAGGCAGCTCTCCTACCTCGGCTGTCTCAGATGCCTTGTGAACTGCTTGTCTGTTTGTGCTCACTGCAACCTGCACCATCCTTTATCGAATTATAGAAGCTGACTATATGATGACTTAGACATCATAGCTACCAGAAGCTTTTAATTTTCAGCTGGGCTGAGGATAGTTTCTCTGTTCACAAAGCTGCTCACTGTGCCCCACTTTAGAAGATAAACTATGTAATTTTCTTATAATTAATCTTCTCTTGACATTTTTCTTCTAGGTTAACATGCACCCTAAATCTGCAGGATTAGCTGAATCACCCATGTAGATATTGAGACCGAGTGAAAATCCATCAGTTTATTGCTCTTAATCTCAATATCCCTACTTCTCTTTACTGTAGAATGTACATTCTAAACCTTTTGGGAGAGAGATGAAGCTTTTCTATCCCTTTTTGGAAAGACCTAAAAGGAGTAATGATTATTTCAATTGTTTAAAAGAATACCTTTAAATATGAATGTTTTAAAAACCAGTTGCTGCAAGAATGATCAATATTTCCTTTTGTTCTTTCTGATCATTACCTTCTTACTGTCCTGATCCAAGCTTCCATCCTCCCCTTCTGATCTTCTTGCTGCTGTAAGATTAAATTAATTTTAAAAATTTGAACAAAATGCATCTTAATTTTTGTCTTCTGTTTTGACCGTAGTTATGCTCCAAATATTTTTTAAGAGGGGGAGAAATTAAATTTAAAAAATAGTTTGACAGAAAATTTGATGTGTAGGGCTATGGTTTCACAGAATTAACTAAAATAATTTTGAAATTATTAGAGTAATACTCATCCTTTGTGTATACAGTGCATTTAGAGAATCTATTCCTGCTGGATTTTGAACCTGTCTTTTTAGGAAGAAACTACTTTTGGGGAATGATTGGTGGGAAAAAGAATTGTGCATCATAACTTAAGGACAAATTTCTATGGTCACCGCACACAGGGAAGCCATTTCCCCCTTCTGTGTTACACTGACCATGAAAGTATAACTAGTCATACAGATATTTTGTAGCCAGCACTCCTGGATCCCCTGGGTTCCCAAAGAGAGCAGGCAATCATGGTAAAAAAATTATGAACAAACTTGGCATTACCTCTTTATAGCATCTGCAAGAGAGATTGTGTCAGACTCTAAAACTCAAAATTCTTGACCAACCAATTTTTATGACTGTATTTTCCTCTTCTGCCCATATTGTCCTCTCAAAGAGTGTTTTCCAAAGAAGTTGATGATGTTTTACCATTGGGGCATTTCCTTTTCTGTAACTTTCTAACTTGCTGAGAAGAAAACTGAAAACCTATACGCTTTGCATTAGATAGTCCCCAACCCTCAAATGTGTTTTATCTCATCCTTTATGTCCCAGAGTATTGTTCCAGACACTGAGTTACACTTCAGAATCTTAAAGAAAGTTTTGTGCCAAATTTCACACAATTTCAGCTAAAACTTCTTAAAATCTGAGCCCTACTTGCCTTTGTATCCCTCTGGGTGGTTTGTGGAGAGTTTTAATGGTGCAAAACTGGTATAATGGAAGACACAGCATAACTTTAAGCCCATGAGAAGTGAGTGTAACAAGGGGGTGGTCTGCAATGCCTGAGAAAAATGGCCCTGTGCAATGCAATGTACCCAGAAAATCTATTTATTACTGCTAGAAAGAGTATGATAATACAAAAGTTAAAGCTCAGATGAGATTCTTAGAGCCAGAGATGGAGAGGAGGTTAAATTGTACCATTAGAAGTGCTGCAAAACTCCCAGCAAGCTTGTAAAAACTCTGCCCTCTCCAGTTCCCCAGCCATCATATCTGCAGAGGATCTGCCCTGCATCTAAACAACACAGGTGAAAGGCCACCACCAGAAGCATTTCAGTGCTATTCTGTTGCAATTTCTGATGCCATTATACGGCTCACATCCAGACCTTAACTGGTTTTGCTGAGGAGGTGGTACTTAAAAAATGACAAATTGCTGTAAGGAAAATATCTCTAGGTTAGAGGTGAAAATCTGTAACTGCAGAGGGTTTGGCTGCTTCCCCCCTTGCCTAAATTTAGTGTGGCAAAAAACCAAAAAAAAAAGCAAAAAAACACCACCAACAAAAAGAGCATTATGAAAAAACACAAGGTTTTCACAGTTCTCAGAGAATCCTGACAAGGGTATTTTCCCAAGATGGCAAGCTGCTTCTCTGAGGAATAAATAGGAAGGAATATTTAGATATGACAGATGAGGAATAAAGTCCCTGCACTGCAAGAAAGACCTAAGCCTGGTTCACAGATATTTTGGGAGCACACTCTAAATCACGAGTCAACAAGTTATTCCAGGTTATGTTGCTCTCATTCAATCAGAAATCTCTATAGAGAATCTGATGCATTTCTGGAAATTTTAGTTTTGTTTCAAGACACTGATGTTTGCAAAGGAAAAAACCCCATGCTTAATTCAAGATTTCTATTCAGAAATTTCAGAGTTCCACAAGATCTTGAGAGCATCTCACGTCAAAGAGATGCAGAAGATTTACAACCAAAATGAGGGGAGGCCATGAAGGCCAGCCCCTCCCAAGTTCCCAAGAAGGCTTTGTATGACACACTGCAGATAAATCCAAGTGCCCTGACTTTCATCTGTACTGAGCATTACCTTCACCACTACAAGGGATACTCGGTCCTGCCATGAATTCAAAACTTTTTAAGTAACTTTGAATGATGTTCAAGTATTTCTAAAACACAAACACACACATACACACACACTCAACCGTGCAGGCTCCTACACTCTTCACTTTCCAACCTCAGCTCTGAGCCTGATCTCTTCCATGTCCCATTTTTCCACCACTTTTTTTTTTCATTCTTTAGTTGGTTGTTTATAATAGAAACACAGAAAGTGTAGCAATAGCAAAACTGTTGGGTGCTGATGTAACTAAAAGCTTTTCAAACCAAATGTTTTGGAAGAGCTTCTTGCACTTCTTGTTTTAAAGAATATTTTTGTGCTTGTTTGTTCAAACTTGGTCTCTTCAACAAAGGAATGTTCTCTGGCTCCTTTTCAACATGAACTAGTTCAGTGTCCCATTAGTTTGAGGAGCTGAACCATCAGCTGTTCATGGGTTCTTGCTTTAGCTGGGAGTCCTTCCAGAACAAAACATACATCTTTTAAAATTTGATTGTAATTTATATTATTTTTATTGGAAGGAAAGTTTGTTGCTTTTTGTTGTTGTTGTTTCTGGATTTTATGGTTTTTGGGGTTCTTTTTAGCTAGAGTAAATTATGTTTTGCCATCCAGTAGAAAAAGAAAAAAGGATTTATTTCCAACACAATCTTTCAGAACATCTATAATCTGGAAAAGAAAGTTTAAAACATATATTCTTGTTAACCTATAGAGATTGCTGACTCGCTAGTTTAATTCTCAGCTCGGTCCAGTGATTCTGAGGACAACTCCATATAGCAGGGCAAAACTGACATGATCCAGACAGCAAACAAATATAAAGACAGACAGCAAACTGATATAAAAATGCCCAGTCCACAAAAATGAAGCTGTTGCTTAGAATCCTCTTTGCAAACCAAAAGTAAATTGGTTAAAAACAAAAAAAAACCCCAAAATTAAATGACACAGCCAGGATACAGGATACCAGAGTCCTATCATCAGCTTCTGTAAATGAGTGAAGCTATGTAGACTTACACTAGATGATTGTTACTTTGCATTTATTCATGATTTTTCCAAACACCGTTACAATATTCAACTTTTTTTGTTGTCTGTCTTTTGAATTTTTTTTTTACTCAGCCTGAGAAGTTGCCTCTAATGATTTATACTGAGGGGGAGGCAAAGAAGGGCAGGAGAGGGCAAAAAGGGCATGGCACAGAAGTTTGTGGGATGCTTATTATCAGCTCTGAATCATCACAACATATCAAAATATCATTATCCCAGTTTTGGAGAACTTACTGTATCCTTGGACATCATGTTATCCAAAATGCTGTTTAATTTTCATGTTATTTTTTCTCCTTTTCTATCTGAGATGATAGGGACATAATGAAATGCAAAGACTACAGCAAACGAATTTGAGAGTCAACACACACTTTTTTTGCAAAGACACGTAGATAAAACTGCAACAGAGAAAAGCAGACTGTACCATGCTGTTTGTAGATAGGAGGTTTCCTATAGATGTTATCTTTTACGCCAGTGTCTGAAGAAGAGGAAAGAGAAAGAATGAAAGAGTAAGCAAGCAGCTCAGATCACGCTGTTCTTGTCTCCTCTCAGCAACAGTAACAATGCAAAAACTTCATCACAGACTATGCATTCATTCAGTAGTTTGCCATTTACTGATTATTAAAAGAGAAGAGAGCTTTATCCATCATATGCTGAAAACATTTATACCTATGCAACATAATCCCCTCTAAGTCCCTCAAAATACTTAAGGACAAGTTGAATGGCACCCTTTTGGTGATATGTAAGTAACCACTTACACTGCACTACCAAGATATACTTCATAAACAGCAAAAAGAAACTAGCTACACTTGCCATTATTTATAATTCATATAAGAGTACAACAGACTACTAAAACGATCACACTTGGAAAAGGATTTTCTCCATTAATTACTAAAGTGTACACGCTGATATATAAGTGTTTATACTGGAAATACAAACTATTCTTTTACAAAATCCTATAATTTGTCTTTATTTTGAATTGTATGGCTAACTTGGCCTTCCAGGAATTTTCTGGAAGCCCTCAGAGGCACAGTCTAGGGTTCCCATACCACGTTGTACAGATATCAGATTTACCTAGTACTATGGACCTGAGCAAATACAATTCCTAATTGTGGTCTTTTTACAGAAACATTAACCACAGAAGCTAAATGTGAATAAACAAACTATTACAGTGAGGAGGTAGATGTGTTTAGCAGTCAAAAAGCTAAACAGTGTGGATGTAAGTTTAATGTGCTTATTGACTGAACTTGAAAACAGTAGAATACTTGTACACAGACCGCCACAAGGAGCCTCCTGCAGTTCTGAAGTCTTCCAGCTTATTTTAAAGTTTATATTAACATTACTTAAATTCAGATAATAGACTGATAAGCAAAAACAAACCAAAAAACCACACACCAACAAAAACCCCTTTAGTCATTCCTCCTGCACACAAATTCAATACATCTATGCAGTTATGGCACTATAGACCATAGGATATTGGAATCATTAAGGCTGAAAAATACCTTTACGATCAACAAGTTCAGCCACTAACACAGCACTGCTGCAACTTTGTACTCTTTGTAACATGTTTCATTCTGTGCCTCCTGTAAAGGCATTTTTTAAAAACACAGGTACATGAGCACACAGCTCTCTTATTTTTGAGATGAAGTGTAACAACAGATTTAGTAGACATTACTTCTTCACACACAGTAGACACTATTACTTCACTTAAGTAGACGTTCCTTCTTTCTGCACTTTGAAATTCACAAATCAGTGCCAAAAAAAAAGAAAATTACATTCAGAAGAGAATAAACAGGTGCCAGAAATTGAAGATCAAAAGCTAAGCAGTTAATGCCTACCTGGAATATGGAAATGCCTAGGAGCCTGCTGATAGACAGAAGGTGAAGATTTGCTGTCAGAGTACATGGATAAGCTTGGAGTGCTCCGACCACTTTCACTGCCTCCAAGGGGAAGAGCAAAGAAAGCAGATAAAAGAAAAATGGAAAGCAAAGTAGAGTATTTCAAGCATAAAAGCCTGTTCAGAATGACTTGTTAATCCAACAACTTTAAATATATATTTTTGTAAAACCCATTCTTTTCCAGCACATTATATCGGCTCAGACTCCGAACACCTCATCAAAAATTACTATCTGATAGATAGCAGATTAAGATGCCCTACTTTGAAATGGAAACTTCTCTTTTAATGATGCTTTTAAAAACAAAATCAAAGGATAAGAACATCCAGAATCTTGCAATGTGTTTTGCATAGCCTTAACTGAATCATCTACTGATCAAGTGTTTTAAAGTTTAATGCTCTGGCTCCTAGCCTGGCCCTCAAACCAGTAATAAATAATTCAGTAGTGTTTAAATTATCTCAAAGCAGGACTAGACCAAAATACAAACGTTATGGTTAAGTCAAACAATCCTGCATATATCAGTGACAAAAAGAGATGTTGAAATTTGGCTTTCAATTGCAAACTTTTCCCACAGGTAACATGCCACAGCATTTTTATGCAAACAAGGTTGGATTATCAAGTCATGGATCTATAATGCCATAGTCACTTCACCAAATTTCAGGATATACGTAGGACTGTTCCATTTCCATTTTTCCACTTGTTTTGTCAAATGCTAATTAGGTGCCATTCATCTCCTCTTGGCTTATTTCCCTGAAGCACACTCCATGGCATTATAGTGCTGCTTGGCAAACAAAAAAGTAAAGCTCTACTTTTTTGGGACTTGTAAAATCCTTTTAGTTTATAGCACTGTTAAGCAACTGGAAGCAAACATGACATTTATTCTTACATCAAATGACTGCTAATTTGCTGTTATTGTTTTAGTGTGGATGAAGCACAAATTTAATGGCTAGTAATGATGAAGTTGTAGCAAGTTTCTTTGGGGTAAAAAAAGTGCAGCAGCTCAGGGCATTAGATCTGCAACTGAGTTCTGCCTTCATGAAGGGGACATTTCATAACCACAGAGCTACTGGGTTACCAGAGCTGCCGAGGCCATGCCTGGGGAGGTGGTCTCTGCTGACAAGCAGTGGGAGCACGGCCATCCCACTGTCACCAAAGCCAGCCTTGCCATGCACCCCTGAGGTCAAGGGGACAGTGCCACCGAGCTCAGCAGGAGCAGAGACAGAACAGACGAGGTCAAAAGAGCGTGCTGTGTTATCTCATGACAATACATTAACTAATCCATCCTAAATTTTGTGTCTGTTGTGCTCACAGTAGACAAAAAATTAAAACTCCAAAGCTATTCAGCTGCAATCACTCAGTAAGAGTGATTTCGTGTTGAAAAAGTGTAATCTGGGATGTTGAGAAACTGAAATCCCAACTACAGGTGCTGATAGCCCATGGTCCTTCCAAAATGTTAAGGAAAAATTACTGAATTACTAAGAATCTGGTGCATCACCATGAGCTTGCAGGCAGGTAGTTCTCGGGCAAGAAACCAGACAGTTACTCAGTTTCTTGATTCCAAATTTGTTCTTGGAAGAAAAAAAGTGGTGACAGGCTTGCACTCCACATTTATGAATTCCCTCTTTCTTTGCTGCTTGCTGCCCAGAATCCTGCCCATCCCTATTAAATAGAAAAAGCCTCAGTGTCACTAGTAGATACTTATTAAAGAAAGGTCCCTTACACCTCCAAAATTCTTAAAAGTCTTGTAATGTCCTTCACTCAGATAAGATACTGTTATTGGAGTTTTCTAATTTAAACAGAAAATGAAAGTTCTCAAGCAATTTCTACAGTGTATTAATTCCTCATTTACTTAAAAATTAGCATATTATTAAAATGTCTATTGCATGAATAATCACTTCATTGAGCAGAGACCCAAGGTGCTGGTATCGTAGACACACAGAAAGTCATTCTTCGGTGATAGGGTAGAGTGTCAGCAAGGAATCAGGAAGAAGCATTAATGAAGAGGAATAAACTTGTAGGAACACAAGATATAAGTGCAAGTACCAGGGGACAGGGAATCTAAAAACTGCTCAGTGCAAGGATCATTGGCGTGGAGGAGTTTGCAAAGCCATCACCTCTAACTTGCTCCAAATGGAAGAATTAAGGACGAACTGATGGAAAAGGTTCTTCTTGCACCCCACTCATACAAACTGATGCATATTTGAACTTTAATTCTGACACTGATTTGGACAAACATGTGAGTAGTTGTATTTCACATTTTGCATACAAAAATAAGTGTTCAATAATAAAGCAAACTGAAGACCCATGTAGAAAAGTTAATGTGTAGGAGCTACAGACAGCTATAATTTAAATAGAAGGCTATAATATAAATTTCTAAAATGAGACTTTGCCAATAAACTATCTCTTTCAATGTTTGACTGGTATAGACTGAAGTGCTTCAAGTAAATTCTCAGAGAAAAGACAATTACCAGAGAGAGCAATTTTTCAAAATTTTGGGTTTGCCTTCTGCCATAAGCAGCCACAGGCTGTGAGCTTCTCTACTGATCAGTGAAGAGCAAAAAACCAGAATCCTGAACTCTTCCCTAGATCTTGTTTAACTTGGAAAGAATCTGGGAAGGCTTACTTTGAACTTCAGAGTAAACCACAACAATTTCCTTGTGTCTTCTGGCTGCTGACAGGGCAGGCTGCACTTTTAACCCCCTGTGTGTAGAGCCAACTGACCAGGGCTCAGACCATGCTCCATTTTCAAGGGACTGTCAGGAAAAGTATATTATTGCTTACATTTCCTTCTGAGCCAGCTTTTAGCTTTCCTGTGAGGATGGGAAATTTTATAAGTTACAGTAAGAGCTGTGTAAGCTCAGGACTGAAGAACAGAGGACACCGGTCTAATGAGGGAGCTGTCCAAGCCTACTCACAAAACTGGACCCTTTAATATCTCTGCCCATGGTGCACTGAATTAGAAAAAGTCTTTTGAAGTTTGACGACTAATTCTTTTCAAATTTTTAAAGCCAGAAAAAAAAGGCCTTTGAAAGCTGTGCTCCTGCACTGGAAAGGCAAGATAATTTCCACCATGTTTTAAGCAAACATTTTTTCAGCAGGGCTCAGCACACTCGAAGATTCCGTCACCTCAAGAGGGACTGCTACACCAAGCAAAGGTGCTTGGAGTGCCACACCTATAACTTGCAAGGGCATGAACTGGGAAACTTCCTTGAAGTGAGGTTGTCATAGGTCTTATTTTGAAGACAAAAATCCTTAAAAGAGCACAACCAAATCATTTGCTTTCATGATAAATAACAGCTCATCCCATAACACTTCACAGGAGCTAGACTGCAGAACACTGCTGGAAGAACAGGAACTTAGTAATCATATTTGTCACTGGAAAAAATTATGAACCCTGTCATTCTCAGGAAGAATATGAGGCAACCTCACTGAAATCAAAAGGAAGATTTTGCTTCTCTTAATCTCCCTAGGGTAATAATGTATCTGTCTACTGGAAGCTTAAGGAAATATCTTTTATGACATATGCGGAGTGCTGGTTTTACAAAGATTATTTCTAGTATAATGAAGCAGTGTATTATTTTTGGATTTTATAATTTTTTTTTAAAGTAAGCAGTATTTCACTTTCTTAAAACTGAAGTGGAAACATTAAGGTTGATCTGGATACAAACCAACTACTGCTGCAAACCCTCTCTTCCCACATTAACCACTTTGAAGAGAAAAAAGGAGCACATCCACGCCATCAAAAGGCCCCTCAAGATAAGGAAAAAACCACATTCTGGAACTCCAAATTCAGCGACCTTGAAGAGGATGAAGTAAATCTTCTGACTCATTTTGGACAGAGATCTTAACTCTGTGTAAACCAGTGAATAATCTATTCAACCTTGGCAGGGCTCAGGACTACCTACTTAGGAAAATTATAAGAAAGTTCACCTGCCTGTAAGGTACACAGGCTCTGTAAGGTACTGTCTGCAAAATATTTTAGCTCCTCGATAAAAAAGTGCTGCAGAATTGCAAAATATAATTTTGATCACATTACTAATAATTATTTGGGCACAAGGAGCTACCACTTAACAATTCCTTCATCTAAGCAGCAGCACTCAATAACTGCTTCTGCTCTGAGAAACAGCAGGTAGCATTGAGCAGAAAATCATTTGCACACGAGTGCTGCCAAGCAACTGCCAACGAGACTTAGAGAAAGAGCTTTCCCATACAGTGAAATCATATGCTGCAGCACACCAAAGAAGCTTCTCTTAGTCAGTACATCAGGTTGGATAACACCATCCAAATTGAGAGGACAGATAAAAAAACACAGTTCAAGCAGTGCCTCAGCTACCAGGGACTGTGCCAGCCTTTCAAGAAATGTGTGAGAAGCTGACTGTTTCTGGCTGTGGAAAGGAGCTTTGCAGGTACACTGTAAACAAACAGCTTGATCTCATCAGCTCTTTCCTCCAAAATTTCTCTCAAGGATCATATTTGGATGTCTCGAGCCTGATTCTGCTTCTTTTTATCCCAGTGAAATTCAGCTGACTTCGGGCAGCATCAGGGCCCGATGAAGATGCATTAGTGATTATTCCAAAGGCCATTCACCTGAATGTGCAAGTCTGGCTCCTGCAGAGGGTCATTCCCTTTTCTTTAATGCTTACAGTCACAAGAACAACAGTTTTACTTTATTAAATCAAGCAGTACATGAAAGTCAAGGAACAGGCATTGAAAGTATTTGCCATTCATGTGTCTTCACATTGTTACAAGATAAGACAGACTCAGGGGAAGACAAATGTGGTAGCTGAATGTCTTCTCTCTCTGACATTTAACAAACTAACTAAAGAAAAGCCCTTGCCTCAAAGGTTCTTGGCATTCCTCAGCACTGTCTCATTCACAACATGGAGGTCACTAGAAGTTAAATTCACTGCAAAAAAACTAACAGCAAGAACAGATTCAGTTACTCTGTTTTACAAGATACAGCACAGATTAATTGATAGCCAGTGCAGCTGCACTGACGTAACCACCTGTGATAATTTTTGGCAATGCTACAATATGAAGAATACCTAAATGTAGGTTGGAAGGTTAGATAACTGATTATCCTATGTTGTATCAAATGTGTAAGCTTATTATTGTACTATTTAGCATCACCAAAAAGGGTAAAGGTATTTTAGAACTAACAGACTTTTAAATAATTCCCTTCCTCAGTTTCATTATAAAAGCTAATTGCTTCCCTCTACCCCTTTGAAAGACACTGAACACTCACTGAAAAAGCAAAAATAAAAAAACCCCATACCCACTCAGTCTGTAAAACTTACACAGTACATCAAGGAAGCACTTGCACAAAATTAAGACAAATTTTATCCAAGTGGAAGCCATGCTTGCACAGACATCAAAGTGAAACACAGCTGAATAAATCTACATTATCACAGCACGGTTTTGCATTCCTGGACCTTACCTTTGAAGAAAGGGATGTAATGATGTCTGAATGTAGATGTAAGGCTTGGGTGTTGGGGCAGGGAGATGCAGCTACTGGTACCAAGACTGTGAGTACCAGCTGGGGGCAACAGAGAGTAAGTGAAAATAAACTATTTAGTTCACTTACTGAAAGCCACAAATTACAATGCCATCCTTTTTTTTTCAGGAACATTTTCCTCCTGATGCTTAGAAAACATACAGTTTATATTTAAGACTTCATTTTTCTCTGATATTGCTAAAAGCATGACAGTGGCCACATCATGGGGTCAGCCAAGGGACAGGGGCTTTCCGCAGACAGAAGGGGCATCACCCAAAATGCTGTAACTGAAATGCATCAGAAAACATTCCAGAAAAGGCACCACAAAAAGCATGGCTGCACTCAGGGGAAAACCTGCGTACTAAAAAGTTGCAAGAGGAAATGATAAATGCTCATAATGGATCTAATGAAATGAAATGGGAAGAGCCTTGTCTCTGCAGAGAACTGTGCCACAAGCAGGTCCAGTTCCCACTGTCGGCGGTGCACACTGGTAGGATTTAGTTCTCAATGCACCAGGGCACTCCAGTGCATGGCTAATTTAAGTATTTGAAGAAACATCCTGAAGTTATTTAAGCTCTGAAAGTTAGACATGTGATTAAGCACCTTGAAAAATATCCTCAAGTAATCTCTGCTTTGCTGCAATAATGTCCTGATAACACAGTTTGGACTAGTGGCAATTATTAAAAATGGTGATTATGAAGATTATTTTCTTCTAGAAATTTTAAAGCATTAAAATTAATTTGGAATTCCTTTTGTCTTTCCCCTTTGCTTTAACAATGTGCTGCTAAGATTAGGCATGACAGCTACCAGACCTTCAGCAGAGATTAATGTCTCTCTCTCTAATATATTTTTTTTTACTCCATCTCATTTCCATTTTGTCAAAGCCTTTGTGCAGTGCAAATATTCAGTTTCTGTAAAAACTGTTTGTTACCTATAAAATTTTCATTTCTCCCAGAAAGATTAAGAACTTGCAAATTTCTGAACTAGTTTAGAATTATAATGTATCCCCAATGAAATCAGAAGACAACAAAATAATAATATAAATGCTCTGTGTTCTCCACCTGAGTGACAGGTTGACAAAAAATACAATTAATTTTGAGCAATTTCAGGATTATTTCCAAGGATAAAACTCTGTACAGAGCCCAAATATGAATGGGGTTTTGTAAAGCATTCCCATGCAAAGATCAAAAGGAGATGATCCCTCCTGTCTGTGTGACAACAGCACCAACACAGCTGCTACCACAGCCCAAAGCTGCAAAAAACACTCTGTAAACTTCTCAACTAGAGCAACTTGGCTTTCAAAATCCAGCCATCAGAATTAGTCATTCCTCCAGCTCTTGCACTGTGGAGAGGGGACACGAACCATGACCCTGTGGTACAAGAACTTCACAAAGTCACCTGATCTCCCTCTTGGCTTTGGGTGCATTCACTGCTACTGTGCCACACCTTGGAAGAGCTGTGGATTGAGTATGTATCTTCAGGTAGGATGAGACCAGAATTAAGTCCCTTGAACTCTCCTACCTTGTGTCTACATAAAATCAGTTTTTCCTAAATGCCTATTTCTGTTTTCTTGGATGCACGTTCCTGAAGCACTTGTTTCCTTTCTCCCCATGGGACTCGCCGTTCATCACAAATAAATCACTCCAGTGAACTGCTATTCCACCTTAAACCCCCATCCACTGGAGTCAATTCTACTTACAACATAACAGAGTAACAGAAAAATCATCTAGAGAATAAGTAAGGCTGCTTTTCGGTTACCTGGTCTGCTGTAATGCTGAGGAGAATGGGAGGTGGGGGTGTACCGACCATAGCCCAGGGAGCCAGCAGAGCTGGGACTCGATGTCCTGTACTGCTTGAAAGATCTGTCATCTTGGTCACCCTTAGAGGAAGAGAGGAAATGCATGTCATTAGGGAAGAGAAGTAACTTCTCAAACAGGCAGAATATGCCATCTCAGGCGTGTCTGTGCTGTGCAGATGGGAGTTGATGCTGTCCTAAGATCCCATGCAATCCTAATGAAATGGGATTTTCAGCACCTCCACCCGCAGTGTGACTGAAGGAGCTCTGCCAAGTACCAGAGAACGGTCACGTTGCCAGGAAAGTCAGTACAGACATAAATTTAAAATTACAATTGCATTTGCAAAGAACTGTAAAGGTGTTGTTTCAGGGCAGTTGAATTCCCTGAACAAAAAGAAGTGGGTGGAAGATGAGCTCAGGTCAGCATGACAGTATTACGGTCACTTTGTACCCATATGAATGGATGCATAATGGTTACAGACAAGACAAAAATCTGCATTTGCTGCTTTAACTACATCATGAAACTGACTGTGTATAAATAGCCCAGGGTACCATACTGCAACATGGTCATTACCCTAAGAAACCAATACAAACACTCATGTAAGATTAGCATTAATACTGCAGCATTGTGCAGAGCCAATTCCTACCAAAGCCTTGGCTTCAACCAGTTAAAACCATGGGTTTTTTCCAAGTCTCTGATTTTCTACAGCTAGTTAAACTGCAACTGCAGTTTGCAAGTAGGGTCTTCTTAACAGTAAAAGCACTACTGACTGAAATAGAGGTGGAAGTGACTTTGTGTAAACTAGCTATTAAAGCAAATTCAAATTTCCTCCTTTTTAGGACAAGTGAGAATTGACTTGAGTTAACTTCAAATTAGAACAAATCAATGTAACTTGCAGATGCTCTTTTGTGGAAAGTCATACTCCAAAAAGTCCTTCCCCTCTCCAATACCAGTAGGAAGGAGTGAAGATCTGCTATACCATAGCAGGTGTCAGTCACTTATCATGAATATGGGGACGCCTTTAGGACTCTGTGTTGATTCCCATTGGATCATTTATAATTTAAACAAACTGTACATCCTACTGAGCCCTACCATCATCTCCCAAATTCCTATCAGAACAACTTAATTATGTCCATACATTAATCTTTAGATGAATTTGGCTTCTCTGGGACTATCCTTGACTCTACAGAGGTGTACAATATTCTCACATCATCAGGTTTTTCCTGTGGACAAGGTATCCGCTGTCCCTCCAACGTCACCCCCGACCCACCAGCTGCATTTTCAGAAGTGTAAAACCAGTTTAGTGTAGTGGCCAGCAGCATTCTTGCTTTAATATCAAGTTCAGAAGTAATTATACAAAAAGCAGTGAACAACTGATGCCTTCCCAAGCATGCAGTGTTCTGTAGGCATTCTGTCACTAACTCCTCTATGTCCAGCTCAAAATTTTTCCTTCCCAAAGTCCCTACATTGTGTAATATCCACTCCAACCTTGTGAAGAGAATTAAAAGCAGTATTGTAATGGCTCTACAAAGTCTTGTGATGATATTTAAATATCATAAGAGTGTCAACTAATGGTCCGTGATGTGTCCAATTGCATGATACAGTCGAACTCTCCTCTGACAAAAATCCCTGCAACAAAACTGGTGAAAAGTTTGCAGATGATGATGCTTGAGCACCTGATCATAGACTCCTTAAAGAGAGATAGCAAACACAGAGAAGCTGGATAACATGGGAGTTTCCACAAATCATGGCAGTCCCAACCTCCATTCTAGTATCACTTTTGGAACTTAATATTGGCAGCTTAGTAGCTGAATTTACAGGAAATTATTATAGTCTTCCAAAACACCAAGTTTTCATATTGTTTCAGACCTTACCTTTCTGTACCTTGTGCCTCTGCAAGGAACAGTCAACCTAGTTCATATAACCAAATATTAAATAAAACACACTTTTATTTTTAGATTATCAAATAAATTACATCTCTGCTGGTTAACTTCTCTATTAACCAGTTCTTTAAGTGATTTACAGTCCTTAATTATCCACGATTACCAAAATTTGCAGTACATAAAATTAGGATAATGGAGAAATTAGCAACACCCATGATATGTAATTGAGTTACTATCTGGGCAAATATATGAAATGCTTTCACTGCTTGCCAAGTGATGTTTCTTGAAACAATGACTAGCTTAATTAATGCACAAAAAAATACACAGACCTAGAAGTTCAGGTATGTGTAAATTATTCAAAAGTAGGTGTACACAAATAGTATAAGTAGTTTAACTATTTGTGGAATGAGAAAATGAGAAGAAAAAAAGAAGTGAAAGCTACACTGAGCATTCATTCAAATCAGCTCACGTTCACAGCTTTAAATGTGAACATAAATCATATTTCCCAATATAATTTATTTAGTAGAGCTTGAAGAAGTGACCGCCATACAACCTTTATTTAGGATAGCAGAAACATGGATGACAGGGGAGACAGATACATACAGATGACAATCCAGAAGCAGAGCACATACTGAACACAAGTAACACTCTGAAAATCATAAATTATAAACCCCATGCACTGTAGAGACAAGGGGCAAACCCCACATTTCAGACGCTGCTGGTTATCAATGTGACCAGGTTTATGCATCACAAAATGGGTCAGAATAAGAGAACAAAGGCATTGGGGATTACCTCAGTAGGTGTTGGAGAGAGCAACTGAGGTGACTGCAAACAGCAACACACAACAAATTAGTGATACAAATTCATGCATGATGTTACTCGTGAGAAGAATTACTCTTAAAATACCACTATCCATGTATAATACATGATACAGTTAGGAAAAACACCTGTCAATTAAGTTAGGGCAATTTTTCTTATTATCTGTTTTTAATTAAGTACATAAAGACTAATATATAAGTAATCTCATATTAGTCTTCTAGTGGTTTCTCTACTACAAAATCCTGGGGTCTGGGGAAGCCAGACCTGTGCCACACAGAAAGGCAGTAGTGAACTCCCATTTAAAGCAACTGCCTGAAACTACACACAAGCCCTAATTAAATCTGCATTGAAGGACCTCCCAAACCAGGACCAGAGCTGAACGTTGTAAGGGAAAGCAAAAGTCTGCATGTTGTGGTTTGAAGGACAACAACTTTTTTTTCTCCTTCCTGGGGGGGTTCTTTGTTTTTCTACTTCCGCCGGGGCACAGTTTCCAGCAGAGGTGAGGAGCCCACGGATTGGCTAATTTTAAGATGGGCACTCCATGTAGCCATTGAATATTAGGGGCGTCTTTGCGAAGCTTACATTTTTAGGAGCGGGAAGTTTGAAGCCCTCTTTGACTTCCGCCCACGGGGGAGGTAACATCGGCGTGGCCCAGGCCGGCCGCTCCGGGCCCCAGGGCCTGGGGGCCGTGCCGGGGCTGCGGCCGGCTCCCCCTTCCTCCACCTCCTCCCTGGCAGTAATGCTGCTGTGGGGCTGCTTTTGCTCTCCCTCTCCTTGCCTGAGGGAGAGGAGAATGGAACTCCAGGAGGGGGCTCCCGGCCCTCCCCTCTCCC
>VZTR01005693.1:1550098-1603591 GCA_013400775.1 Chaetops frenatus | reverse complement strand
TAATATCCTTTCTGGGCGGGAGTTTGCGGTGACATGAACTCCACGAGAGACTTGTGCTTCTTGTGGGAAAATCTCCATAGTGAGACAAGAGAGACTCTTCTTCCAATTGGACTGATGAAAGCCTATTTCAAGAGTGGTAAATTGACCAGGGGTTTTCTAAGTTTGTTTCTCTGTGTTGTTGGTGAGAAGGATGGTGGTAAAGGAAGATAAATGAGGTGGGAGAAAGGAACCATCTTGGGTGGGGGGCTGGGGAAGGAAGAAGAAACCACCTGGGGGTTGATTTTGATTCTGTTGTCTTTTGTTAATAAACTATTTTTATCTTTGAAGTTTAGGCCTGTTTTGCATTTCTCTTAATCCTTATTCTCATGAAACCACTACACTACACTCTCGCCTGGTGTGAACAGGCGAGCAGGTGAATGTGAAACCGCTACATTAAATGGTGTTTCTGCCCGGTTATAAACAAACCCATGACACTGCACTATTTAATTTTCAAGTAAATGTCACATAATTTGACAATTTGCTTCTCATTTTCCTTTCCAAATCAAATGCCATGTTTGGTTAGATGAGCAAACCTACTGAAAGTATTGCAGCTGCAGGTAAGAAGCCAGGATGCTGAAATGTGGGGGACAGGATTTTTATTTTTTTTCCCTGGCAATATCAAGGATAATAAATATTTGGAGCACTAGGAAAATATACATGTTGGATTGCAAGCACAGTTCATGTTTGGTCTGTGCACAGCTTGGTCTGTGCACCTCTGCCAAGCCTGGAGATTGCCAGGCACTTGAGGAAGGCTACAACCATCACCAGCACCAACAAATTTTGACATAGAAAGGAAGTGCTTATGCTCCACAGGTTCAGGATTAGGCAGCAGCTTTTGATTTTGTGAAATCAGAAGCCTAAATACCATTTAAACCCTTTACCAAATATAATTTTAATTCTTTCTGAATACCTTAGAATGGAGCCACCATGGTTCAACACTGTGCAGAGACAGCTTGGAAAAAAGTCTGCAAAACCTAATATGTGCACTGCACTTCACATGACAGTGGTACTAAGACTTTGGTGGTGCTGATTAAGTGTAAGAGTTGCAAGTGATAACATGAAAAGGATATTACAAATATCATGGCTATTAATTATAGCATTTCTTTCTGCCCATTCACTTAAACCTGGAGAGAACAAAGCAGCCTTCCACACTAGCCTGTATGTATCTTGCTCACATCTAGCATATTGAAGAGGTTTAATTTGTAAAAATGTAGCTAAAATTATAAAAGAAATCAGAAAGTCAAATGAAAGGTAGTTATGTTCAGAGAAGAAAAGCTAACTTGCATGACAGGAGTTACATACAAGTGTGTTTCACAAAGCCCAGAATTACTATTAGTTATTAGTATGTTAGCATTATATTAAATTAGATTTCATTAGCACAAACTGTATCATATTAGCTCTGCATATGAAAAGGCTGAAGTGCATGCATGTCACAAGGATGAAGTTTAGTAACAGACAGTTGAAAGAAATTTGTACACAGGAAAGTGTTACCATTTTTGTGTAACCAAAATAATATGGTACACTTTGATTTAAAAAAAAATCATGAAAGACATTTGGCTTTGCTTCTCATTTTTGCAATATAATCAGCAATGGCTCCTGTTTCCTACCACATGCAGAACTACTCCCATGGAAAAACATTTTAAATACAAGTCATGTCTTTAAAAAATGATCATAGAAAGCAATTTTTTAATTACCACATATTAAAAAATTAAATGAACAGGAATGAACATCTTGGATTTGGTTGTTGTTGGTTTTTCTGGGGTTTTTTTTGGAAGACATTTTGAATGAATGGATGACATGACTCAATTAACTAAAGCAATAATTATTACATTAAAAAACAAAAAGTTATGCACATGTTAATAGTTTTCAGCAACATGTTCAGTGATGCATATAAAACCTGAAACTCATAATAGAAAAATACCCATGTTTCAGTACCTCCCCGTAACTATGCCTGTCATCTGAAGAGTAACTGATATATGGAGAATAGGAGATCATATCTGGGCGGTCAATGTTATAGATGGCTTTATTTTTAGGAAGAGCAGCCAAGTCCCTGTAGTCAAGAATTTCATCTCCAAGCTTTGCCTAAGAAAAGGAGGAAAGAAAGCAGTGAGAATAAGAAAGAATATGAGCAGGATGCAATCAGATAAGGATAGATAAATGTAGGTAGAAAAGTCATAATCACAATAAACCACTTTTGGTGTTTGTGAACATTTAAATCTCCAGTATTTACTACACAATGTTAAATATTACAGCTGTTTTCTTTTATATACTGTTGCTTTCTACCTTGTCACTGGCATTTGGCTAGCGGGAGTAGCATGGCATCATTGCAATTCCCTGGTTACATCCCACTTACTCATGGATGCACAAACAGATACAGGGGACAGATAGTGTCCTTTTCAGGCAAAACACACTGAATTTTGAAGTGGTTTCAGTGTGCAGAATTCCCCTGCTGTAAGCAGTAGTAAATAATCAAATATGTGCTTCCAACATATACTCTCCAGATGCTGAAAAGCATTAGTCAGCTCTTTCATCTTTCCCATTCAGTCATGTCCCACAGCTTCACCTCCTGCCCTGTGTCTAAACAGCCCTTAATTATGGGTCACAAACCAGCAGATGATGGATTTGCACCATGATGGAAGATTATAGGTGCCACTCAAGTAAAGTTCAAATCCTCTCATGACACTCACACAACCAACAGAGGGAAAGGGCTGTGCTGGTCCCCGTTCTCCTCCTACTACACATATTCCGAAAGCGTAACTTATTATCAAGCTGCCACATTTGCACAGATTATCCTTAGGATAACTGCACCAAAACTGTATCCAGCATAAACTATGTTGTAGATATGATGACAAGTTGGCCACATTGAGAGTGGAGAAATGGGCAGCATAATTGTCTCATTTCCGCTTTAAATTTTGCAGAATGATGAGCTCTTTGTTGGCAACAAAATGATGATTGAGACTTGCTGTGTTCTGAAAATCTCAGTATGATCAGCTATAAAACTGTAATAATGTTTTCCACATGCAAAATTACAAAAGTATCCAGGATTGATGTGTGCAGTAATTCTGTTTTTTCTTAGTATGAGCTATGAAATTTCAAGATTTTTTCCAGGGAAGTTTTGTATCAGGTTAATAATCCAGGAAAAAGTTAGTCTGACAACTTTCACCATTCTAAAACAATGCATGAATTTGTGCAAACATAAACTACATGAAGAAATACCTTAAGGATACAGTTGCTTTATTCCAAACACTCAATTCCCCAGATAATGAGTCTACGCTGTAGATTTATTTTATTTGTTTCACCTACATTCAATTAAGTGAATGGAGTTCAATTCTGCTCGGGAAGGTTCAAATTACAGCTGAGAGGCTTTAAGCATTTCTTCAGTAATTTGGTATCCTGGATTCTGGTAAAACCATGCTTAAAATACAGAATATTTAATTTGGAATATGTAATTTTACAATCGTATAATTGTGAATACGATCTGTGTAAAAATATAGTGTGATTTGTATTCCTATCTGTACAAGAGCACATATGACACAGCTATGTAAACTAACATAAGCCTTCCAGTTGGATATATTAGGTTGGAGCACCTAATTCTGTCTCAATAACATTTAGCAAAGTATAAAGCAGGACTTTTATTTAAGCCTTATTTAATGGCATAATTTAGAAATCAACTAATTTTTAGTTAGAGACTCTGAGAGGTTCTCAGCACTAGGGCAAATTTCAGTCTGGATATAATAAGTCATCCCTAAAGATCATGAAAAGATGCCCATTACCTTCAAAAGGCACTGGCCTATTCCCTCTCTCAATGCAAGAAGACACCAGAGTCTGTTATCAGTGGATGAAGTGGTATGGCTTTAGCAAACCATCCATGTGAAGCACGTTCAGGTTTATGTCAGAACATGCTTTCCCCTCCTTTCCCTATGTGCCCACGCCACCATGGCCCAGAACCACGCCTGCCCTGCAGTGGGGTGGTGGCCAGGATGATGTTCAGCATTGCTCTGATTCCATGGCTGTGGCAGGATCAGCACCATGAACTCACAGCTCCTAAGACTGAACTCTTCTCTCTAAAGTCTTTTGCCCACGAAATACTTCACAGAGCTCACCAGCTGGTAAGGTACAGTTTTACAATGGGTTTTAATGTTCTGAATCTATGCTATTGCTGAAAGCTGCTGCCCTGTGTGCACCATCCCATCCTGTACTGCCTTCTATTTTAGCATTAGAAGTCATGTAGACAGTTGGAGGTTTTTTGGGGTTTTTTTTGCATCTTTGGTTGTCTGGAGGTTTTTCCTGGGTTATTGTTTAGCTCAGCTTGGTCTCAAATTGGACTGCATATCTCTGAGTACACAATAGTATTAACAGCAGAGATGACATGGCCAGAGAGGGACAGGGCCACATGTGTGTGGGACCTTCCTTTCAGGGGCAGCAAGAATTTAGGTTTGGCAAAACCAGTCACAAAAGCACACAAGACAAATCTTGAGCGTGTCTGTATGTCATAAAACTCCTGAAATAGAAAATATGCAAAGCCAGATAGCCAAGGGACCATTTGATAACACAGAAATCAGTAACATGTTTTTAATTCTTTTTACCTTGTTTGTGAGAGCCAAAATAGGATTTAATCAATCAATCAAAATAGTTTTGACAATTAAGCAGGGAGAGATGGGACAGACAGAACAAGAACTTGCACTCCTCTGTGGAATCTTTTTTTCTGACTGACTCATATTTGCTAGACAACTTTATTCTTCCACAGTCTCAGCTGTATATTACAGTAACAAACATTAGAGTTGTGTGCTGATTTAATGATAGCCTTTAAAAAAAAAACATAAATGGAAAAGGAGAATGGAGGTTTGTCCTTGACTTTTAACAGCCTGTGAAGCATATTTGAAGCTGTAACCACAAACATCAATAAAAACTACCACCCTGCATTTAGATAAATGTCTCCAAAAACATATAAATCTTAGGAGAATTCTCATGCTTAAAATCAAAATGAGATGGTGCATGCCTGAAGAAATAGAACTCATCTGACCAGAGAAAGTGCTTACATGATAATAGGCTCCCAGCACAATGACCTGTCTTCATAATGACATTTCTTGACTGGTAATAAACCACTGGTATTCACCAGCATTCGAGCTCAGGATCACTGATAAGCATTTAGAGAAGGGGCACTTGTCCCCCTGTAAGTTCAATCTTACCCAGATAAAGGGTATATTGTATTCAAAATAACTTTTATTTGAAGAAGAAAGACCATTTTGGATCTCTTTTGGTTTTGCTTGTCTCAGTGTAGGAGACAAAGGCTCCTAATATTTGTATGATATTTGTATAATGACTTCTCTGGAAGTCATTTGCATCTCCAGCAATTTTCTCACTATATGGTTCTAACTGATGAGGATGACCTGCATACCTGAGGGATACTTGGCCAAGAAAAAGAAAAGCCCTGGAAATGCTGAAGCCCTGCAAGATATACTTGTATGCATCATACCATACTTGCATTTTTTAATCTATTGCTGGTAGCCTTGAGAATTTGGCCACAAACACTACACTACAGCAATTTTGATCTTGTATTGAAAAAAACCCTCAAACCTAAGATTTTATCATAATTGTTATTTTAAACTCCCTCTATGAGCTTTCTTAAACCATAAACCCATCAAAGCTGCTCTGAGTGAGGGACTGGCATTTGGCAAGGCCAGAGCCCTGCAGTCACACCCATGAGGGTTTCCATAAGCAATCAGATGCAGGCTCAGGAGCTCAATTTAGACAAGTTTTGTTCAAATCTAAGCTTGTAATCTACCTGTGGGCTGCACTGTTTACTTAAACTTTTCTTTTCAGAAACCACTGTGGTATTCTTCATGCTTTGGTATAAGCCAGCTCTAGTTGTAGTGTAAGAGCTATAAATACTCCACAAAAAAGGAGGAAAATGCCAGAATTCTGTTACAGCAAATGCAGTACTCAAGTATTTTAAACTTGAGAAAGTAATTCCATTTTAGAGGAATCACCAACTGCAGTGCTTTTGAGACACTAACTTTCCACATAACGTGCTAAATTGTAGGAGGAAGCACGAGGTTTTCCCCATCCCACAGAACAAATTTCACTGTGAAATACTCACATAGATCACACGGCTTGGGGAACCTGATGTACTTGAAGCAGGTACAGAAATAATACTCTCAGAGGAAGTCCTAATTTCCTATGGCAGGAGAAGTGAAATAGATAGGAAATACAGGAGAGTCAAAGGTAATATAGCTGTTATTTTAAAAAGAAGCATACGAGACATTTAATTTAATTCAATCTTTACCACTCAAAAATTACATATTATAGAGAGCTCAAAACATGGGAGTTAAAAATAAAAAAACACTTGAGGACAATCAATTTAACCTTATAAAAATGCAAGAATCATTTTATACACGGCTTTCTCTTCCCTGCTCTTCAGAACAATATGGCCCAGAGCATTCCTGGGGTGCCAGGACAGCTTTTGGGCACGATCAGAGACAGGACAAGTTACAAGAGGATACAGTGGCAACATTTTTACTCCGAGGTTATGCCATCAAACTACTCTACGCTGTGTCTGAACCATGTCACACTGCCATGCCATTGGCTCACAGCAAACACAACATGGAAAGGGACCTGGAGGTCCTGGTTGACATGAGGCAATCATGTAACACAGACAGTCTACTTAAACACCTCTTCTGCATAGTTAAAGCACTTCTCTGTTTTCCAAAACTTGTGTAAATGACACGAAGGTGTCACCAAAGCACTGATGTCATGTACAAACCATATTTCTCTTTAATGAGGTCCCTACAGGACACTCAATGCAGAAGTGAAAAATAACTTTATAAAACTGTGCAATGTTTTGGACCCTGTGTGAGAGACGGTTCGAGATTCATCTGCCTCACGGCCATTGCCCAGGACAGAGAATGTGGGACAGAGACTGAGACCCTGGCCCTGGCCTGACTAAGGTGGGATGCCTGTGAGAAATCCTGGCTCTGACCTGAGCATTGCCTGCAGGGTGGCATTGCCTGCGCCCTGGGATGTCTGCCAAGTACTGCCTGCCCCTGTTGGAGCTTGCCAAGCATTGTCTGGAGACCTGCCCGGTGCCGGCTGCCAAGCATTGTGTCCACTGGACCAAAACCCTGGTGCAGACCACCGTGATGCAGTTTCGCTGCCACCGGGATTACAGGACAGTTTTGCTGCTGAGGATATCCTGTACCTGCTCTCACCTGCTGTTCATGTATAATCCGCCAATGTGACAGGACAATGGTTACCAGCTTTCCCCACCTTTTTGGCCAGGAGCCCCTGGCCTCTGAAAAGACTATAAAGAGACCCTCTAGAATTAACCAACTTCGAGATCTCCCCACGGAAGAAGACGGATCTATTGGCAGAGGACCACGAGGACTCGTCTCTCCGTTGGTAGCTATTCGCCCCCTTTACTCTCCCTTTTCTTTATCTCTTTTCCTTTTTCTCCCATCTATCGCATTATTGATTTAATAAAGGAGTAGTGTTTTGATTCAACTTGAGTTTTTCCCTGTATTTTTGCACCCTGAGATCAGATAACGAACCATCACGACACCCGCTTGTATTGAGCGGATCGTGACACCCTGTTAAAGTCAAAGGACAGTTTTGGATTAAGCTCAGGATTCCCAGATAAACCCTCAGAGGCTATTTCTGTGTCCTGAGCATGGGCATGGGCATCTGGCTCTAGGCAGCCAAGCTTGAGCAGAGGGGTTGGACAAGGTGATCTCCAGAGCTTCCCTTCAAGCTCCTGCCTTTCCGAGGGCACACAAGGGCTGAGTCCTCCTTTCCTGACAGCCCTTGGAAAAGCTCAGTCAGGCCATTCCCTTGGCACCAAGGAGGTTACTGGAGCTCCCAGCACAAGCCTTGCACATTTCCAGTAAATGCCTCTCTAAACTGCCCCAGTGGAAACCAGTAACAAGTGGTGTCCTTCAAGGGTCCATAGTGGGACCAGTAGTGCTTAATATCTCCATCCACAGCACAGACAGTGGGACTGAGCAAACCTAGAGATGACACCCAGCCCTGTGGTGGGGACAACACGCTGGAGGGAAGGGATACCACCCAGAGGGATCCTGCTAGGCCTGGGAAGTGGGGCCATGCAAACCTCATAGAATTCAACAAGGCCAGGTGCAAGGTCCTGCACCTGGGTCAGGGCAGTCTCCAAAACCAGCTCCACAAACTGGGTGGTGAAGGGAGAAGGAGAACTCGGAGGATACTGGTGGCTAAAGAATTGGATATTAGACATTCCAAATCCCATATATGTTCTTTAACCTCTTCATGATCCACTACCCCTTTTAGCATCCCCATACATGCCTGCTGCACATCATCTCCCAGCTCTTTCAATAAAACCTCATACCTTTGTTGATTCCATTGCCTCTG
Source organism: Chaetops frenatus (assembly GCA_013400775.1). Taxonomy (NCBI): domain Eukaryota; kingdom Metazoa; phylum Chordata; class Aves; order Passeriformes; family Picathartidae; genus Chaetops; species Chaetops frenatus. The sequence continues at coordinate 1,595,173 of VZTR01005693.1, read as the reverse complement.
TTAGCTCGTTCTCTGCACTACACCTTCTTCTTCTTCTTCCACCTACCCCTTTTCCCTATATGCCTTTTGATAAACCTTACTTTCTCTTGCTGCTTTGATGTCTCCTGTCTTTTCCTGCTTCCTCCCTTCTGCTTAAAATCTCACTCTCCCATCATCTTTCTTTATGCTGTCACTCTCTTTCACAACTTCTTTTTCCCCTCCACTCCATCTCCAAAGTTTTGGAGCATGCTGCCACTTTCTCCTTTTGCCTTTGTCACCTACTTTAATTACATGCTGTTCATATATCTATATATAGGAAGAGATCTTAAAAACAACAAACTGCAAGGTCGAACAGCAAATTTCTTAAGCAGTAGATCCTATTCCAAACTTTACAATTTATGCTGAAAAGTTAGTTATTACTCTCTTTGAAACAGCATCCTTCCTTCTGGTTTTATTTTTTCAATAATGAGCATAAAGATCAGAAAATAGGAAAAATGCAAAGAAAAACTGCTTGGCTCAGGAAAATTCTTTTATATTGAGAGCTTGTCATAGAGAACACCAGAGCAGTCACTTCCCAAACACATGGGTACAAAAACTACAGCCAAGATCTCTCAGGGTAAAGCCCAAACAATTTTTTTTTTTCGAACTGTAGTTTAGTCAAAGTTGGGCTTTTTAACACACCAGATTTAGCAATCTTTTTATGGCTGCTGCCTGCTGCTCTGACTTGTCCCATGTGACTTCCTCCAAGCCCTGAACCAAAGAAGAGCTTTTCTAAACAAGGATACCAAGGGTAGCACTTGGAGCATCAGAGAACGTAAGAAGTGAAAAACCCACACTTGGCCTCTACATTAAATGAGATAGTTTTAACTCATTCCCACCACTTCAGAAGGACCATTTAATTCTTCAGGTCCTAGGGACAGCTTCTTTATCTGCTAATCTTGTAATTATTCAAGTTGCCAGAATTCCCTCCTTTTTCCCTTGCACACAGAGAGGTGCACAATCATCCAACTTAAGGAGGTACTTAAAGCCAGAGATTAAATTAAATTGTGGCTGGCTTGCCAACATTTTAGAAACAAATAATAAAAAAGAAACTCCAAGGAGATTTTTTTTTTTTTAAACAAATAAAGTGAAAGTCCTCTGATCTTTTAAGTTCAAAGCCACATGAAAAGAGAAGAGGTCATGAACTGATCACATCATAATCAGACAGAAGTTAAAACTTAACTTTTTTTTTTCTTATTCATATTTCACATTTCTTCCTTGTTCAGCTTATATGTATATATAATGCTTAGGTCCACATTCTCCCAAAGCTGTAGTTTTAATCACTGATCAAAAGCAGAATATTTATATTACATGATTACATTTCATTAGCCAACTAGATTCCCATCATTTAAAATTACAGTAGTGAAAAATTTCCAAACCCTTCCACCCATGCCTGCTGCAAAAAAAAAGGATAGAGAATAATCTGTCAATCGAATAGCACTGGGTAAAAACACAGTCTTTTTACCTTGTTTTTCTCTTCAGCCTTTGCAGCCTGTCTACAAACTGGATGCCAAATGGATGTTCCTGTAAAGTAAATTTAAAGTTCTGTTTAATTCAGTTCCACAATAAGAACCTTAAAAATCTCAAAATAAGAACCTTATTAAAGCCTCCTATAAGGTTTTATAAGACATAGGTTACTGACAACTGCCTTTGCTCATGCAGGATACATTCAGAGGTCAAGATGACAACTTCTCAACACCAGTGAGCCCGATCACACACATTTAACAGACTTCAAAAAGCTAGGTTTACTTCAATATGGGAGACCAACATCAAAATCTGAGTCCTAAGAAGTGTGATATGGGATCTCTGGAGCTCCTCCAGTCCAGCCTCCTGCTCAGGGCAGGTCCCATTACAGCAGGCAGGGCTGTGTCCAGCTGGGCTCTGCTTGTCTCCAAGGACGGAGATTCCACAGTATCTCTGGGCAACCTGTTTCATGGTAATTTTTTCTTTATATATAGTTAGAATTTCCTGAACTCTTATAATACATATTCTTGAAATAGTCTGGCTTGGGTCATACCCAGTAGCACACTGTGGTGGGATGGAATAACATTGTGCCATATAATGAAAATCCAGTCTCTCTATGACTTATTCACTGTTCCAATCTTGCACTTCCCATACGTTTGTCTCTTGTAAGTCAACTACTAAGGCACTGCATAAATTCAGGGGAACATCCATCCTGGAGAAAGCAGAAGGTACTGAGTGAACCAATTGTCTATTGCACACAAGTTTTGAAAGGAGGATTTTGAAGAGATTAAGTAAACAATGAGTGTGAGATAGAAACTTGAATACTTTTGCAACAGTCACAGAGGAAAAAAGTATTTCAGAAAGTTGAACATGCTGTTCAAAACAGCGTTCAGTGGAAGTGGAATGCGTATAATGATATAAAATAAAATCATTATTTTCAAGTTTTAATAGTAAGAAGGAATCTTTATGTTTATGTCAGCCTGAGCTCAGACAAGCTAAAAATTAAAGCTCCAGAGTTAAATAACTTGAGTGCACTGCAACTCTTGCCTGACTAAACAGGAAGTTGAGAACCTTTGCATGATAAATATTTAATGTTTATTCTGGGTGGAGAGCACCAAGAAGAGTTATTGGAAATGCTTTGTTTTCACAGCAGTTTGATAGTTTTCTAACTAGTGGATTTTGGAAACAAGATAGAAACAGATAGTCTATTTCCCAGAAGACAGATGGAGATCATTAGAATTTATTTCACAGAAATAACCCAGATGAACCCAGACTCCTGAAGTGAAAGAGTACCTATAAGTACAGACCAGATAAATTATGTATACTAAGTTACTGGGTTTGTTACTGAATGACTAAAACCCATTTTTATAGCACCTTTAAATTTAATTCTAAGTTATCTTCCACTTAAGAGTGGATCTGAGCTTGCCCCATTTGTCCCATAAATTGCTGTAAATTATCCTAAGATTTAAGAAGTACTTAGATACCTTTGCTTTTTTTTAACTGCTCCTGCCTATAGCCAAGCAACACTGGTTGGGAAACTTTTTCACACTGGAGAAAAAACATCCTTTCACCCAAAAGCTGTCTGTTGGATAACCACTGAAAATTCCTACTAAGGAACATGCAACACTCAAAGGAACTTCACAGTAGTTTATGAAGAGGATGAAGAGCATGTTATAAAACCCTGGGCTCTGACATTTTTTATTATTTAACAGGTTAAGCAGCCCAAATAATTGATCATAGATCCTTCATGGCATTAACACCAGTTTCTAATGGAAACTGCTCTCCACGTGAAAAAACGGTATGACAGTAAGCTGGTAAGATTGGAACACTGCAGGCATCAGAAAATACAGTAAGATGGATCCAAATTAACAGAACCTGAGCATACCTTGCTATTATTTGAACTAATAATTAGAACAAAATCTAACCAATACCCACCCTTACAACAAGTGGAATTCAAAAAGAAGATTGACTTGCAAACAAGTTCCAGAGGATTTGAAATCTATGAACAAATTTGTAGTTTGATGTACTTTTTTAAAGCATTGATTTTGCATGGGATTTTAGTACTGCTAAGATCCTTTTCAACTGAAGAACCACAGCATTTTCTGGCTCCTAAGGGAGAATTCATGAGCACAGACAACTATCACTATGCCCTTTAATGAGATAGTTCTTGTTGCAAACCAAAGTGGCAATAAAATTGGCATTTAAAATAAAGTACTAAACCATAATTAGATCTGAGACCATTGTTTTTGTTTTAAATAAAGTCTAACTTTTCCAGCTTAAGGAAAAATTTCAGTGTACACTTCTAGAAAACGATGGACAACTACAAAGTTGTAAACACAGATCTGGGCAGGCATGTGATTTTAGGATAATACATCAGCTTTGCAGTTCCCACATTCTACCAAGTTTCTCTTTTCTGTTTTTCTTTGAAAAGACACTGCCAGTCAAAGACATATGCAAAAGCCTTAATTTCTCTGGTGTTTGCCCCTGTATTTAACTGTGTAGGCAGTTTTCTTTGATCAGTTTAGTAGAGCTAGAAGTTGCTACATATAAAGGATTTCAGCTCATATTTATGTTAGATGGCATTTTTTCCCCATTGCATAGTTTATTTCACAAGTCCTTCTGTAACACTGAATTTCTCCTGTGTAAGCCTATGGTGTGAGGAAGCAGGTGTGGGCAAGAGAGCTAAGTGTAACTTTTATTTTTTGTTTTTTTGATTTACCTTGGAGATACATTTCTTCTCCTTCTGCAAACATCTGATTGCACCTGACACATCGTGCGCAGGTTGGGTGATAATGCTTTTCTCCTGCCTGTTTGGAAAGAAGGTACAGATGATTAAGCATATTGATCAATTTAGAAGTTTTTCTTCCATTCTCTTGAATATGATTAATTTAATTAGTAAATGACAGTTAGTTCAACAGTCTCCTACAACCACAATGCCAATTTTTCATTCTAGATAATTCATGGTTTAAAATGTCATTATCGTCTTGACTACACAAAGCAAAAAAAAAGTTCCTGCACAATAGTTAAGTCTCTGAATTTAAAGGACAGAAAAAAAATTATGCAATGAACACATTTCCCTGTAAATCAAGTGCAGGGTAGCTTAGGACTTACCTGCATGAGGAATTTTGGAGGTCATAACCTTGAGCACAGATTTGCAACTCAACCATATGTTCATCATGTGTCAACTGAATATATAATCCTAATGCTCAGCAAGAACCATTCTGTGCAAGGGATGTTTGTAGCTGCTTTGAAAATGTCTTGCAGGTAACTTGTACTGTAGAGTTTCCATGGGGAATGTGTGTAGCCTGCCTACAGGACTGGAAGTTCAGAGCTGGCTCTTCTGGGTACTGTGCACTGACACCCTCACACAGATAGGCCAAGAGTTTTGCCATCTGTTCAGAGATTAATCCACATATTTTCATACCACCATTTTCATTGACTGGAATGAGAACAGGACTGAGCCCTCAAATCACTCAGATGCTTAGAAACTTACCATTTTTCATATATTTAAATTCTCAATTACCTGCAGCGTTGGCATGAGCCAGTGACAAAATTAGCACTAAGGGAGTTGTGCTCTGCTGAGTGAACAACATGGCCCAGTTCCCCCAAACCACACTCCTACCCCATCACTCAGATGGCACTTACAAAACAGAGTTCAGCATCCTAAAGACAGCTCTTGCATGCGCTCCCAGAACTCCTCACTCTTCAAAATCCCTACATAACTGAAAGCCAGATCTTGGCATCTCCTTTCTTGTTTCTGACCCCACACTCTTCCATGCTAGACAGAATTGCCCATGGTTTAAATGGCTTAAGGTCAATGCCACTTCCATTAGGAACAAAACTCAGGAGACCAAGTAACTCTACAGCTTAGAGCTAAAGTAAAGTAGGTTTAATTTAAGATTAAGCTAAGTCTGACTTCAGCATTACTTCTCCTGGATCTAAAAACACATGAATTCTGGTCCATGTAGAATGTCTCATAACCTGCTTACCTGAAAAATATTCAAAGTGCTACTAGGATTGAGTCTGCCTTTAAGATACTACTATCAACTACTGCCCCACTGCTTTCAGCATGTAAACAGGCTCTCACAGCACTGAGCATTAAATCCCCTTCTATCAATCTAGAAATTTAGCCCTGTTACTACAAAGGTGACTTTTCTAACTCTTTCTTATTCACTAAATTTCAAATCTTTCAGAGGTATTTATATTGAAGGATGTAATGTGTTTTTATGGGGGCTATTTTGTCATTCACAATACCAATCATGGGAGTGCAGAAAATCTAGGTTAAAGAATCTCTGGTTTAACTGCATCAGTGTTACCTTGATTCACTTCTAAAAACCTGCTGCAGCATTTCAGATGGGCAATAAAGAAAAGCAACACATCACATCAGAACTGCCATTTTGACAACAGCTCTGCTTCAGTTCACTCCTTTTATGCTATCACTTGTGCAGATTTCAGAGTGATTTTTGCAATTTTAGACATGGAAGATGGTCATTACTATCTGTGATTACACTTTTAAAGTTCCAGACCACAAAGTATAAGCATTGACCTTAAACTTAAGGTTTAAAATTGCTTGCCTTGATGCAGCTGTTTAAGCACAGAAGGGTATTTAGTTATCACCAGGTAAACTTATGTTTGGCCTATCAAACTGAAAAGAAATATAATTTCCACTGGAAGTTTTGTACTGCACAAACATTGCTAATGGAATGCATAGCCTCAATAACTCAACAGATTCAGCACAGCTGATACAATTCCCAGGCTAACATTCTCTAAAGGAACTCAATTGCTTCTTTGCTAAAATAAACTGCCAGGACAAATTCTCAGATAACCTGGATGCATCACAGAACAAAGTCTATTTCCCCTATAAAGTCTATAAATTTAACAGTACAAGCAAATACATAATTTTAATCCAATTTGCATAATCAGTAATATCAACTACATATAGAATGGCACAGAAAGACTTCTTTTATAACTTAGACACAACTATAACAGAAGAATTAGGGGAAAAAAGTGTAGTGATGACAACAGGAGATCACAACAGGAGAACTCCAATGGATTTTGCATACTTACCTCTGAATTAAAATAGGATGAACTCAAAAATTTTCATATAAGTCTAAGTGCTGACAGTTGCTTTTGTCACCCCTTTCTAATTTTTCTTTTTTATTTTGTCCTTCTCCTAATCAAAGCACAGAAGACAAGACATTGCAGACTCTTCATCACTTGGAACTATGCAAAAAAGACCACATCATATTTCTAAATGAGAGGTGCTAGCTGAACCTGAGGCTAGGCAGCTGATGCAGGAATTAACTAACACTATTTACTGATATGTATATGCAGTTACCCTGATTAGATATTATAAATTATATTCAAACCTAGGTCCTGAGTCTGAATCATAGAGTCCCTTGGGTAAATGCCAAGGAGGTTTTCATCAGTGCCCCTTTCTCCTGTCCCTGCAATCTCAGGGCCTTGGTCTCATAGATGAACAATTGGTTCCAGCAGAACCCAGATATTTTATAAGCTTAGGGCAGCAAATATTGTATGGTTTTGGTTTAGTTGTAATGAGGGCCTCATCATTTTTTCCCCTTCTTGCTTATATTGATGTGAGGTAGTCCAATGCAGCAAACAAATTCCTAACCATATGGTTACTACTACTTGCACAGTTTGAAATTTTAGTTTGACAGATTGTTGTCTCAGTGTTTAATAAAATACCAACATGCACACAAAGCACAGAAGAAGTGACATTCCTCTCTGAGACATCTCTTATGGTAGATTGTAAAAAACCTCCTCAATATCCTACATCTGCTTCAAGACTGCACCAGGTCTGTGTGCCCAGGAATCCACATATGAAGATAGTATTGTTGTGAAGATCAATTTGAAGACTAATTTTTAGCTGAGATTACTTCAAATCTGAATAGCAATGTTTGTCCTTAGTAATTACAGTACATTACCAACAATTTAATTTTTCTTGAACTGACTATGCACCAGCTTTCCACAATCACCAAGCTGCACTCTTAGTGTTTAACTTCAAGGGGAGTCAAAGCAGTCCTCAGCACTGAGACAAAGTATTGTGAGCTACTGCTTTCCCTTTAGGTATGAGAAACCCCTTTGAATGGGAAGTCTCCTCTGCAGAGAAGGAAGAGCCCTCTGGGCTGCTCAACATGAGGAATGTTTTACCAGGGGAGCCAAGGACCTCCTGCAGTCCTTGCCCTGAGCACAGGGACAATCCCAGTGCTGCAACCTGTCCCACTGCACATGGACAGACAAACCCATGCTTCACCTAAAGCAGGAAGAGAGAGCTCTGCAACAAAAGTAGTTACAACCACCTTTTCTCATTTCTCATCACTTGAGGGCTTGAACTAAGTAAAAGAAAAATAAAGCTGATGTGACAAATGTGAATTGTATCATTCAAAGCACAATTTGAAGGTAGTAAGGGGTGTTACTCCAAAGTCTTCAGAACAGTATGATCACTAGGCCTGGAAAACATGCAGTGCTAGCAAAACTAGAGTAGTTCATACGAAAAGGAATAACCTTAACTAGTTGAGTTTAAGTTTTAAATTAGCTGTCATCACTTAGGAAAAATATATTACATTACTGCAGACAGCTCAGCAAAAAACCCTGCTCGCTTTCTGGCTATGGCTGCCATAACTGATGAAGTGGTAGAATATATAAAAGATGATATGCACAATAATTGTAACTCTACCCCAATGACATTGCTTGTCTGGCCGTTTCAAAAACAGCTGGTCATGCTGTTTCTCAAAGTATGGTTGATACCATTTTTTACTGCAGTTGATGAGCAAAAACTGCTTATGGATTGACACACAAGATACTGATCAGCCTAAAGCTCAGAGCATGAGCTGAGTCCTGGAATGGAGACTCAAGATTTCTGATGTCTGATTCATCACTGAAGTCTAAATACATCCTATCTCACTGCATTACTCAATGAAGTAGCTAGTAAAGGGAAGACAGAAAGTACAGAAAATTGTTTAATATGCCAGATAAACTTACTACTATCTGGTTCTTTTCCTGAGAACTAAAAGAGATCAGTCAACTTTTTCCTGTAAAAATGAAAAATAATAAAAAAATCTATCTAGTTATCAAAATGCATAGTGGTAATTGACTTCTTTTATTGCTGGGAGTAAAGAGTTTGTGGAAGTGACAAACGGTTAGGTAGCTGCAATGATTCAATCATACCAAAGCATGTTTTCCATTCTGAGTTTATAATACAATATGGTTGCTATAATAGTTCCTCATTTCCACTAGGTGTTGTCTATTGAGGTTGATCAAAATCCTGCCAACCTCATACTCTAAAATCTCCAAATCAAGTCCTAACTGTATCCTATCCTGAAGAGAAATAGTGAAAATAGACCTACAAAGCACTGAGCTGGAGGGTATGCCAAGGCATGGTGCAGCTGCCTGGCCCACTAACAAAGCACACACAAGACTGGTATAAAGCATTCTTAGTTCAAAGCTTTTCACACGGAACAAATTTGTTGGAGAGTAGTGTCATCACCAGACAAGCACCTGTCCAAGCAAAGGGAAACAGAATAAAGCACAAAACCACTGACAGTCAATAAGCCTTTCCATCAGGCAGCTTTGCAACCTGAAACGATGGATTAAAGATCTTATAGAAGACACATGACTTGGCTACTGTTGCTTTTTAAGTGGAGGGAGGTTACTATTTGTATGGGATGGGAAGGGAAAAATACTGAGACAATGTAGGGATGAGTTAAGTGTAAAACTTTGATTAGACAATAAATTATTCTCTTTTCTGTATTTTGTCTGCATTTCCTGACTGATTTCCTTTCATGTGGACATTCCCACTTGTTCACTAAAGGGCACTGAGATTCCTTCAGGTAAAATTCATAGTACAGGCAATAGGAATATAATTCAGTTTAAAGCCAGGAAGTGTGCAAGTGACCACAGGATGATAGAATAATTCAGGCTGGGAAGGACCTCATCTAATCCATCCTCCAAAGCAGGGCTGATGCTCAATTCAGATCAGTCTGCTCAGGGATTTCTTCAGGTGAATACTGAGAATGTCCACAGATGGAGACTGCACAACCTCTGAGAATATTGCTCCCATGGTTAGTAGTTATTCTTAGTGATTCTTTTTTCTTTTTTATCCAGTCAGAGCCTCCCTTCTTTAAATTTGTGACAGTTGTCCCCTGCTCTCTGCCCCAGTAAGGTCCTCATCTCCACATCCTCAAGGGCCTCCTCACAGGTATGGGAACACTACTATCAGATCCCATTGAAGCCATCCCTTTCCCACACTGAACAAGTTCAACTCCCTGAGCATCTACTCAGGATATGTGCTCCAGCCCCTCAATTATCATGGCAGTTCTCCATCAAACACACATTGCTAGCTCTTGCACCCTGTGGAAGACTTCCTTAAAATCTGCTACCTCTGTTCTGCTCCCATTATCTATCATTCCATACCTGCTTCATTATCTAGCATTTTAAACTCAACATTGAGGAGCATGTAATTTTACTGGGAATATTTTTTTTTTTCAGAGTATATAAATAAAAAATGTGGAAAATCACTAAACTCCTTTAGTGGATATTTAATTCATCCTGTTTATACTTCATTCATTCCCGAAATGATTGTTTTTACTGAGATATTAAGGCATTATATGAAGGAATTGTGCTTTTTCTCAGGTGCCAGGAATGTACAGGAAACTGATAATGAAGCACAGATATAAAAAGGAACTCCAGGTATTTATCTTTATGAAATTTAATAAGGTTTTTGAATGAGATACAGCATTTTGTTGTTAAATAATCCAGTCAGTCACTGCACTGATTTATGAAGGCAAATGCACAATTTCTGTAAGTAAATGCATTTCCCTGACTTTGGCTGAGACAAGGTTTTAATTCCTGCTCCCAGAACTACATTAGATATTATCTAATAACTCTCTGACCTAACAGCACGGAACTGGCTTAGAAAATTTTTCTATCAAGTTATTCCACCAATTAGGCAAACCCAATCAGGGGTTGTTCTTGCTTATTCCCATGTGTTAATACAACCCTCCTGCTCTTGGCCAGCACTGCAACCCACATTTCACAATGTGTGTTTAGTCCAAAAGGCTGTGTAAAATCTAGGGCTCAGATGTCTGTCCTGTCTTTCTCTCAGGAGCACCATGAAGAAGGTGCACAGCACTGCACCATCAAGTGCTATCAATGGTGCACACACTGATAACTCTGGCACTGCACCCACATTATGGCATGTTACAAGGACTATACTGGCTTCCATAAACTGACTCCTAAGGGGTATTTTCAAATTAGAGTGAAACTATTCAGAAAATAACCTCTGTGCTTGGAATAGAACACTCTGCTCAGTTACCAGCTCTAAGTGGAATCACATAAAATCTCCATTCACATTTCTATCAAAGCCAGGGTTTTGCATATGCAACAGAAGGACTCGAAGAATTACTCAGTAATAGTTGCATACAGTAATGGTTAAGTTAGTAAACAGCTGTCATGTCATCTACTGGGTTTGAAGGGACAGGCAACATTGTCAAGGCAGAGGTATTTGGCAAAATATCTATTGTTTACGTCATACAACAGTGTTGAGGAGAAAAAAAGTGTGAGAGCCAGAAGTTAAAAGACAGAATTCTGTGGAGAAAACCTCTCACTAATTCTCTTAGTCACAGTGGACCTGACTCACCACTGAGTCACTTCAACAGCGTGCCAGGGCAAATGAACCGTTTTCATCAGGATTTACACCACTGTAAATGCAGTGTAATGTTTTGTATCAATCATTCTCCTCATCTCCTTACTGGATTCATTTATCATCTTACTGGATGCCAAGAAACAGTCACATGAAATGTTCACCACACACACCTGCAGCATTACTTACAGCTTTAGCAGTCTCACATGTACAGTTATTTCATGTTGTCTTGGTTCTGGCCCATCCTGCTGTGCTTTGCAGAGCCTTGAGAATTCCCACCCACATTTGAGTCATTTTAATTGCTTCCCACACACTCTTTATTTTTCCAGGTATAAGGTACAGATCAAGTGTACCAACAGGAGAATTTATCTCAGAATGATAACAACTTACTATAATACTGGACTCTCAGAAGAAGAAGTTTCTTATGGTTGTGGGAGAAAATAAAATAAAAGTAATTAAAAAACCATTAGGGGGATAATTGAGAAAAAAATAATAGAGGGAAAAATATCAACTGTAATCTCATTCTGTGACATCTACAAACAAGTTCTGGCTCAGGAACAAATTCAGCCCTGCCACAATCAGGTGATATCTGGAAAAGGACAACAGTGCATTTTTTTCTAAAGAATTTGGTAAATGTTCTTGTAAACCTAAACAGTCTGTCATACCTAAAACCACTGATTTTGCACTCAGTTGTTTCTGTTACGGAGTGAGTGATCTGCCTCTTTTGTCTTTTTCTTCTCAGCTTTGCAATTTTTCTTGCCACCCACTGAGATTGGAAGAGGCTTCTGTTTTCCATTTGCTCAAAAAATCTCCTTTATTTCTTTTCCACTTTTCTTTCCCACTCCTTAAAACCCATCTAGGGGCCAAGACAAGCTGCAGCTGGCTCTCACTTATACCAACTCTTGATAGAAGAGAGGGAGTGAAGAAGGCAAAATATGACTTGCAGACCTACTCCCCTCAATTTTCAACTTTGCAGCTGTGCATTTATCCCACCCATTTCAGATTGGAAGAATGAAGCTCAACCAACACTGAACAGCCCTGGAGAAGCAGCCCGATGGATCAGATGAAGCCAGCACAGCTCTTCTCATGCTGAAAGTGGTGATCTGGGCTGTAAACATCTAAGAACAGAAGCTGTGTCTCATTCTGTGCCTGAGTAAGGACTGCTACTCTGGATCAGATTTACCTGGGACTGGAAATGTTGCTGTGACATGCAGAACTGACATTAATAACCCTTCCTGAAAGTAGGAAGTTTCTACTATCAGACTTAATCCACATGTTTCCAGTTCAAGGTACCATTCAGAAATTCTTACTTCGGGAGGGGAGGAAAGAAATTTGAAAAAGCACAAAAAATGCTGGAGGTTATTAGGATGAAAAAAACCTTAACAAGCAATGAGTCGCAGGCTGCTCTCCTGCTATTAGCAGACACGCAGAACTGTTTTCACATGGGCCAGAGCCTCCTGGAGATACTTTATCTACAAAGGCAATTGGCAGTGAGTGCAGTTACTGCTGCCCCACTGCCATGGAGAGAGCTGGAGGCACCTGCTTGTGCTGCTGACTGGGTCACAGCAGAGCTGTGGGACACCAGCATTCCCCTGATGTGGGTCAGAGGAGCACCAGGAATGAAAGAATACTCAAAGTAACTGGATGAGGGACTGAAGACATGAAGTGCAATGTTGTCAGAACACTCAAATGCTGGCAAATAGCACTGGATTTAATGCATCACCACAGCAACACATGGCTTAGAGAGGCAGCGTAGCTGGCAGACTGTGCTGCTGGGGTCTGAGGCTCAGGAGGTACCAGGGTGACTACTGGGATCACTTTTTTGATCCTTTAGTCAGTCAATTCAGATAAGTTAAGATAGTTCACTGGTACTACATTTTTGCATGAGGAAAGGCAATGGACATCACAAGTCTGCCAGGCTCAAAAATCAAACTAAGCCCTGAAACTAAAACATACAAACCCACACAGGCACAAATGCACAGAAGCACTACTGAGGACTTTCCCCATACATGTGGGTGGAATTCGCAACAGAAAAGCAAGCAAGCAACTGGAAAAAGAAATTAAAATACTCCCACAAAACCTGCAACAGTCATTCTTTCTTCTCTATCAACCAGTTTCCCTCAAATCCTAAACTTTTCTGTGTTATTCAGAAACGGTTTGCAGAACCCCTTTGGTAAAAATGTTAGTGTTAAGCTACCATCAAACGGTACTCAGTGCTCTTCAATAAACTTAACAAATTATTTACAGGGTAAAAGCTATGCAAAGAGTTTGGTTTAATGTACAGTTTTCTCCTGACACATTAACAATTTGTGAGTTTTTAGTAGATAGGCATAACTTAGAGAGAAGAGGTGGCTAAAAAAGGGAAAGGCTGAAAGCAGGAGAAAGATGAGGTGAATTCATCTGCACCAATATAAATGGGCTATAGAAAGGCTAAAAAGCTAAGGAAAAAAAGCACTTTCATTGCTATTTATTTGCTTGCTGATAGTATTTTTAATTATGCTTGTTTTAAAACAGAAAGTCTAGATCAACTGCCAATTAACACTTACCCAGCCAAATTCACATACAATGCACTGATGATTAACCTGCCTTTGCAAGCCAGCAGCCCCAGACAAATGCAAGTGGCATCAAACCAGAGACCATTCCCAAGCTACAAAAATGCCTTGCACCTAGCAAAGACTACGCATTGAAAGGGCTAGTTAACAGTTCCTACCTTAGATGGTCTCCTTTTGAAAAAGCTAAAGCTGATTTATTTTAGATGTGTCTTCCCAACAGTTTTCTTTCTTCTCTGTTGAAGGTAAAAAACTGGCGTAGAGAGCAGTTTCTAAGGAAGGTAACACAGACACTTGGAGCCTTGTGCTGCTCTGACAGCCCTCCCGAGGTTGCCCAGGCTGCGGGGAAGCCTCCGCTCGCACCGGCAGAGCCGCCTTTATTGCATGCTTCACTATTAATGCCTATATAATAAGCAGCTCAAGCACCTTTCACACATCAGTAGGTCCTGTTGTTAATGAAACAGCAGGGTATCAGACATTGCAGAATGAACCATTCTTCCACGCTGCAGGCAGAAATTTGTACTCCCTGCTGTAAAGAATTAGTATCGTCTCTGCTATACTGAGACTCTTGCAAAGGGAAAGGCAATCGATTTACAAATTTTGTGGCTGCAAACAAAATCAGCTCAACCCTAGGGCAAAGGAAAAAACAAACTATGAAAAATAAGACTCATGTTTTAATTAATAAGCCACTGAGGTATAAGTGACATTTAATTGACATATAAATTACTGACATTTCTAGTCTGGTTCCTGCCTAGTGTCTACTGCATTTGTTCCCTTATTTCAAAATAACATATGGTTGTGATTCACAGATTTTAAAAACATATATTGATTATAGTTTTCTAGACATTTACACATACAAGTAAACTAGTAAAATGTTAACCCTTTCTTCTCCCACATAAACTGAGTGTCATGCTGCTGTGTTAGAATGTCAGATACTAAACATAAAGATGGTTCCAACTGCTGTAAGTGACAAGCCCTTTTCAACAGCACTTGTAAGACAAATTTACACCACAGCCATGTAGCTCTGAATCACAGGACAGTTGTAGATAAAAGTCAAGGGCCGACAGTTTTAGATAAAAGTGCTGAAAATAGCCCTGAGGGGTATTTTGGCCACTGATGGGATGCAGTTGCCTATCCAAGCAATCATGACCCCCTCACAGCCTATATTGTGTCTGCCACTATAACATCCCCAGAAGGTTCTTTTGGATATGGAGGCTTCCTCTAACAATGTAGGAAACCGTCAGATGAAACATCAGATGAAGAAAACTCCTCCCCTCTAAGTAATATCTTGCTATGGGCTGTCAATGTTAAAGAACTCACAGAAAAAAACACACCATGAGATATACCAGGAAAGTACTTTCTTTAGAACGAGTGGAAGGGGTTACTATCACTGCACAAGATAGTGGTGAGGTGTTGTCTGGAGTACAGTGTTCACCCATGCAGAGAGAAGATGATTCCAGTTAGGAATCCACAGTGAGAAAGTCCACCAGCATCACCAGAAAAGCCTGGAGCTGACTTTATGAGCAGAAGAGAACTGGGTTCACTCAGTTTTGCAAAATAAAAGTTGAGAGGAACTAAGACTGCTCTATATAAATTCTCCTTAGAATTCATCAATTAAAGAGGGGAAAATTTTTAAAAAGCTAAAAAATCAATCTTATCCAAATAATTTTTAACTACACATGGACCACTTTAAAATAGAGAGGTGCTGGAATTGAGATGATGTTTCTAAGTATCAGATGCTGTGACACAGCTTTGTCATGCACCTCAACAGCTTTCCAAACCTTTTACACAACCTGCTGTGTGGGAAGAACCGGGAGACAGACAACACATCTTGGCCTCCCCCAGCAAAACACTGCTAAAAGGCTTATTAAAAATGAGGAAACAAATGGAAAGTGTCTTATTGAATGAAAGCTATTTGCAACAGGCTCTGAATTACCATAAGAAATATAGTATATTAAAAAACAAAGACAATAATATATTTTTTAGGATATACTCATTAGTGCAAGTTGAAATTTTAACTAAAAGATTACTGCTTGTAATAGAAAAAAGGAGAAAAATATTTTTAGTGCCAAGTGCAGAGAAACAGATTGCAACATGACAAAAGGGAAATGGCTGGTCATAAAAATCAATGGCCTGTTATTTTAAAATGTGTGTTATTGCATGATCATAACTATTGCAGGATTGGCAGCAGAGATACAGCAAAAGCACTGAAATAAACCCTTTCTCTCCCTAGAGATTTTCAGTCACAGTGCATTTTAAGTCCAGTTATTAAAGTAAGCTCCAGCAACCTCTTGCTCCTCAATTAAGCTGGCAGGTTTATCAATAGATATGATGAGGAATAAAATAAAACTACTTCTAGGAGAATTTGCATTTATGAGTGCTCTGTATGCATCACAAACAAAGCAAATCTTGCCCATAAATGAACTGGTGGGTAGGGTTTAAAAAAAACCAAAAAACAACAACAGCAAAATCATTGCTTATAGAACTAATAAAATTTATCATTTCCATAAATTAACTGCTCAGCTCCTTTCATAGATTTTCTAGTACAAGTTCCCTGGGAGAGTGGGTGCAAGCCAAGGTGGACTGGATGGGAAGAAAGAAACTAGAATGCAATTATAAACAAAGCTATCCTGTGTTTAAGCAAATTTACTACATGGAATGAATCTGGCCCTCAGAAAATGGGCTGAGAGAAGAATTTAAGTAACTAAATCATCAATGTATTTGGCAGCCAACCTACAAAAACAGCCGTATTTTTGTAACTTATCAGTAACTCACACTAGTTGTCTCTCCCTTCCTTTCTGCTGAATAAACACTTGAACAAGTGTTGGAAAGGGGGACAATATTATAAAATGTGGGCACAGAATAATTGTGGAAGCAGCTGTCCTCCTGACATTATCACAGAAATCAGAGATGGAAAAAATCCTGTTAGGTCATATAGTCCCTCCCTTTGTCATTGCAGGAGTGCTCCCTAACGTAGATTTTCCAGTGCCTTGTCCAATCTTGTTAGAAGGCTTTCTAAGTGACAGTTTCCAGCAGCTCCCTTGGGAGAGTATTCCTCTGCCTAATAAGTACTGCTGTCAAGATTTCCCCCAGCTTTAGCAGCAATTTGCCCTATTATTTCTGTATTTGTCCAGATAATATTCAAGAAGGTAAAAAGAAATACTGATGTTTTGAAAAATGTGTCAGTATTCCAGACAATTCTACAAAAAACACCTACAACAAAAGAGCAGGCACGACTACTTTGTATTTTCTTCTGTCCTCCTGACCAGGAGATGCACAAACACATCAATCAGCCTTCTGGTGACAAGCACACATAGAGTTTGATACCAAGACCAGAGAGAGAGAAAAGATCAGCCCTAATTCCAAGCCTTTTGAACAAGTCCATCTGCTGCACACAAACAACAAATGCCTTAACCACGTTAGCTGCAGTCACGGTCTGTGCATCCTTTCAAATCTGTGTGCTCAGGCCATGGCTTTTTGTTTAGCTTCCCACTGAAAGGAGGTGTGTGCATTACCTCCTCATCCAGCTGCTCTCCACAGTCCACACCAAAACTCCACGGTTGCTTTAAGTGATCCTTCAGAGAGTTCCAAAGACTCCTGGAAATCCCAGGCTGATCACATGGAATCAGGCTCACACTGTGAGTCACTGCCTGTAAACAGGCAGTGGGAATGTACAGAAAGCTCTTGAGATGTCTCATGGAAAAACAGAGGGGATGGGAGAGGGTATCTTGGGAGGTGTCATGAGGAACAGGACCTACTGTGACAGCAGAATGCTAGGACATGTGACATGCACTCATGTTCAAGCTTCATTAGCTTTGTTGCACACAAACCAACATATTGTTTTGTACAATCCTATAGAACAAAAGTTTACAGATCATAAAATTTCCAGGTTGTTCTAACAAGTGTCCAGACATTACACATCATTGTAACCATTCACATTCATTGCCTGCTCCATCCTAACTTTCCTGTTTCACATTGATACTATCTGTGCTTTTACAGATGGTCAAAGTCCTTTCTCCTCATCTATTTTTTTTAAAGGTTTCAGAATCTTGCATCAGTATTTTTTTCCACAGTTAAATGCCACAGACCAATGAAAGTAGCTCCCAGGCTGAATCAGTAGCAAAGCAAGATGAGAATCAGTGCTACAGATCTGCCCTTAGAGCAACACTGAGGAATGGAGAGGAGAGGGACACACACACGCACACACACACTGACCAAAACCATCATATGTAATCTGTCATGGTAGAATTCCTGTAATAGGTTTAAAAAATTAACTTTTCCCAAGTTGGTTACTGGCCCATCTACAATAAAAACAAGGAACTGTCATCCTATCCAGTACACTCTCACCAAGCAGTCTGAAGAATCAACTTGTTACATGTGCTCCCAGGTCCCGCAAATGACACTTGGTGCTGTTACTATGGCAGATCTTTAAGACTTTTTTTTTCTTTTTATTATCATAGAGACAGTAAGGGCCCAGTTCTTAATCACATCACACCACATGCTATTGTTTAACCACACTGCAGGTAAAATATTACCTAATAAAAAGAGCATTTTTGCACATATTTCAAGGCAAGAACCAGGACAGAAAAACCCAATATTGTGAAGCCAAGAGTCAGTACAGAAACTGGAGCTCCTGTTCTTCTCCTATCTCAGTATTAATCATCCCTTGCAGACAGCTGAGTAAGTACACTCCAAATTTTCCATAGTTTTAATTCTTCTCTGCATTCATCTCTCTCTTAATTACCTTCATTTTCAAATCCCACCCCTTTCTAATCCCTTTCATTCAATGTCAAAGGCTGACACCTCTGAAAATATGCAAGAGCTTCCACTGGTCACCTTTTACATTTTTGAAGGTTTTAATATATTTTCTTTTGTTTTGCCTCTTCCATTTGAGACAACTGTGTGCAAGAAAGCGAGAAAGCTGTCTTTATACTCTTTCAAATTCCGTTTTAGAAATCTCTTTTCTGAGATGTCTGTAAAAGCATTTGTTAATGGAAAAGCCTCTCATGCCTAACATTAACACCATATCATCCCATCCAATACAGATTCCCATCTAATACTGACACTTGCTCATCAGCTCCTAACAAGTTATAATTGTCCTTAACTTAACTTGGACAGTTAAGTCTTTGTGTGACTCCAAGTAGATTTTTCTCTGGTGGAAGTCCTTTGGGACTTCTCCAGGCTTTCTTAGCTGATGAAGAGAAAAGAGTGAACTGAGCAAATCTTCCTAACTCCAGTACTGCTCGGACTTCACAAGATACAGGGAAAAGCAGAAAGAAAAAGTAGATAATCAATGACATTGACAGGGTAACAATACTCTTAGATCCAAGGACAAATTCTATTCAGATCAAAGGAATATATTAATTTCTGACACTGGGTCAGTTATATGGAAATTTATGCACAATGCATAAACATACACCTACACTAAGCAACCTCCTCCTTCTTAGAACAACAAGTGCAAAAAAATCTCTGCCACACAGCTCATTTCTGGGTGCAAGAATACAGTTCATATCATTCATTTTACTTTTCAACAGCTTCATCCTATCTTTGGGGAATATAAAAGAGAATCAACAGGCAGAAATCACGAATGAATTTAGCACAAGCTTTAAAATGTGCCTGATAACACAATCATTTATTACTTCTGCTGCCTGAACAATCTCCAGTACCATAAATATCCATTTAGGGACTCCCTGTATTACCAAGTCATTAACAGAACAAACAAAAAAAAACAGATTACAGAAAAAATTCCTGGTATTTAATAAAAGTAACATTAAGCTGTTGCGTTAAAAGTCAGTTGTGAGCACAGGACTAAACCCAAGAGAGCTACCCTTTTTGTACACTTTGAGACGTGCTTGAATGACAGGTTCTCCTTACCTCAAGCACTCTTCCTGTGATGTACTTCTCACAATTGTCACACCTGATGCCAAACTTGGCGTGATAGTCTGTTTCGCAGTATGGAACCCCATCCCTAGGGAAGAACAACAGGCTGGACAGATGTTGCTTTATGTAAGCTTACAGTTTACTGGGAGATCATGCATCTAAAATTTGTCAGTGTTTCAACATTTCATAGGATATTTATGGACCTTTCTGCCTCCTAAGTACTCATATTTATTAATATTGTAAAAAGCTGAATAGTTACTGAACAACTATTTTGGACCACTATTCTGCTCTGTTGCTAAACTCAGCCATCACCCTCGTAACAACACAGCCTCTGAGACCCTCACACCATCTGTTTAATCGTGTTACCCATCAACTTCTTCCACGTGTTTCCCTTCTGTGGAAAATATTGTTATTATTATTAAAATATTGTTATATTATTTCTACATATTACTCTTCATCTCTTTACTCATCATCTAATTAATCCAATTTATGTATCATCCGACACACACACATATATATATCCATACATATACATATATGTAATTTAATCCTTCAGCTGAGACTGCAAAGAGTAATTTCTCAAAGATCTTGTCTGTAAACCAAGTTTTGATAAACATTTCAATCTACTGACATTCTTGACTGGACTTGCTTAAAGACAGCCATGGATCAAACATCTTGGGTATGTGCTCCACAGAAGCCAGCAATGACTACAAGAATTCAGCCTGAGCAGCAGTGTGTTCATGCATGATGTGACCAGTTATTCTACTACCACAAGTGAGTTAAGATACAATTTAGAGAAATGAAAAATAAAAAAGAGAGTCTCAGCTTCTATTTTAAAGTATCAGGACCAGAACACTTGGGCCATTGCCCTGACGAGAACCTGTTAATTTTACGTTTCACAATTTTACTAAGTTGTACATGTAAACCATTAAACTGATGAATGAAAACAAATTGCTCTAAGAAGAAACTGGAGACTCTTCTTATGTTTCAAAGTGCAAGTTAAACAGAGTTAAATAAATTTCATTTGTTATACTAAAACAGCCCATGATCAGACAGATTTATTAGCAGAGGCATAATTTTATCAGACGTTTCCTTGGAGAAACATAGAAATTAATTTTATAGCATGCAAGCTGGATTTCTTAGAGACTAACCTATAAATTATCACAATAATTAATTGAATTAATTAAAGCCAGTATGTTTATCCTCTTGAGTTATTTTCTTTGGCATTCAACCTTTTTAAAAAGAAGATTTCACAATAATTATATCTTTACAATTTATGGGAGTTTATACTAAATAACAAGCAAAAAAGCACTGTACTAAATACAGCAGAGTAGCACAACACTGAGACAATGCAAAACCTTATTTAAGAACATTCTTTTTAAAAATATTGTTCTCCAGGACAGGCTGTGAAATTAAATGTTGTACTTGTGTTAATCTAAATCCAAAGAATTGCTGAAAGTCAGTGGGACAGGCTCTGTAACTCCATCATCTCTGGGCACTGGTGATTGAGTTACTGCGCTGCTGAAGAAAATTTCAATGTAACACACTTCTCTGAAGCAGAAATTAATCCCAGGTGCCTTGGCCAGTGGGAGGCCTGGATGGCACTGGCCTGATGAAAGTGTTGACATGGGACTTGCTCTGTGTGCATGCTTTGTGCACTTTCTCAGTGCTGTCATCACATTCAGTCCAAATATGACAGCACGAGGGTCTGGAGCAGCACAAAAGCAGGATAATGAACTTCTGGTGAACATTTCTGCTTTTCTAATATGTATATAAAGAACAGTACCTGTTTGTTGACATTCCAGCACCACAGAGAGCAAAATCATAGGTAACTAAGGGCATACCTTTGGGTCCTGGAAATATATTCTACCTGTAGCATAGCTGATTTGTAAAGTCCCATTCCAGGTAAATGGAAAAACGTGCCTTCTACTTTTCTCTGTTTCACTTTTTTAAATACAATTTAGATAATAATTTAGACAATAATCTCTAATATCTTATACCTCTCCAAACATATATAAACAAAAAATAAAGGGTATGCAATGATAAATTAATTATTTAGCATTAAAAGAATGCTGAAAAGAGCTGAAAATACTCCTCTACTTACTTGCTGATATACTCTGCATTCAGTAGCTTGCCACATGTACTGCACTTAAAACAGCCCAAATGCCAATGTTTGTCCAAGGCAACCAAGGACTGACCATTTTTTATTTCTGAACCACAACCCCCACAATCTGCAAGAGAAAAATCCAAATGAGTGAATCATATTCTTTAGGTGGTCATGCAACAGTTGGTTACTGCAGGACAAGGATCCATCAGTGTCCCAGTAACAGCTCACAAGGGCTCCCCAGCCCACTCCACTGCTCACTGATGGATGACAAGTGTTGCTGCCCTTAGAATGCTCTGACATTGCTACAAGACCCACATCATTCAAAGTAAAAAGCTGATTACTTCAGTTTCCTAGTGACTTTGGCTTTACTTTAATTCATTTATACTTTGTTTTAAAAGTATTAAGTTTTTCTGATTTATTTTTCAAGCATCTCAAATCAGACCAATAAAAGAAATAAAAAAGACAAAGAGTAAAACAGATAACTGATTCTTCATATTAGACTTTTCCTCTGCATTTGCAAGTTCTGCTTATTATTTCAAAATTCTTTTTGCAACCATGAAAAAATCCAAGCTGAAATTCTGATATTAAATTTCCTGTAATCAGGAATTACAGGAATACTTAAGAGGTATTAGTGATATTTCAATATGTGAAAGTGATGGCTGTCCATATATTCATTCTTTACAGAAATTCACTTATATAAACCTCCAGGAGATGCTAACAAAAAAATACATGTAAAACATGTAATAACTGCGTAACAGAGGTTAGTCTATGCTGGTTAAACAGGCTGTAGCTGAACTAGCTATACTCCCCAGAAAGATAAAAAGACTTTCTGGGGAGTTGATTTTTTGCCTTTTTTTAACAATGGAAGATTTTGACTAAGCTAGTAAAACCCAAATCTATGCTCAGTTTCCACACAAACAGTCCCCCAGTGAGTGCCCTCTTCAGAGATGTTACACAGACATGAGATTTCGATCTGGTTCTCTATATCTCAAATGAACCTTCTAATACCCTACAAGGTCCATCTCTCATTCACTCTTCACTCTACAGATTAACTGTCTATGTATGATTTTCTTACTAAATGTTAAAATAGTGAGAATATGTGGAAAAATAGGGATAAATGCCAGTGATAAATTGATTCTAGTACCAATATCTCAGTAATCCTAATCCTCCATAAAATATCTTCCATCTCATGTGGAAAAATACATAGTATTTTTAGGAATTTTCAGGTATACCAACAATTTTCTAGAGAAAAGACAAAACCTGAAAGACACATAATCATTCAGAAATTCCAGGAGAGTAAAAAAACCCCACAAGAATGTCTTACATGGAAGAGAAAGCTATGCAAAAGCATTAAAAAGATTTATCTAGTTATTAAGAAAGAACTCTACATCTAGGATCTCATTAAAACATTTAAAACAGTCCTCTTAAAAACTTTCTGATTTAAGATTGTATTTAGTTGGTTACATGACCCCAATGAGACAGTGTAAGTGAAATTGTAAATGTTTCACTTCTGAGCACACAACGATAAAGCATAGTTTGTATTTTCCTTTAGTGCATTTAGAATGTATTGAGGGAGCAATAATGGGTCTCTTTAACGTCACCCTCTAGAGCAGCAATATGTGGAAACAAGCCTAGGACAAAAGCATTTGCACTACAGATCAGAATATTTGAGTTTTGCCAATAAAAAAGAACATTTGGGTCTGCGCCTGGCTTTAGTCCCTGCAGTAGTCTACAGTATCTATTGTTTAACAGCAATCATAAATTTGTTTGTAATCTCCCCTGTACTGGGGATTCATCTGGAAACCTAATTTAATCTCACTGCTCAAAGGTTTATTTCATAAACTGAATACAACATCATGTGCTCAGATGTCATTCACCTTTCATCTGGTTTAAGCCTGGTTGGGCAGAACTGCAGCATTTTGTGAGCTACTTTTTTTTTTTATTCTCAGCTGCTGTTTTCTCTGTAAAGTGCCAGATAATTACCAACAAATATTGTGGTTGCTATGTCAACAGTGCCTACTGATGCAGCATCCTTGTCTTCCCATCTTGCATGCAGCACATCCTTTGGTGACTCAACTAATTTCAACCAATAATTCTGCAGAACACACCCCTTGGCTGCTACATGTCTGTATTCTTCCTCGAGTACTCTCTCAACATCAACACTGTCATAAGAGGTTTTCAGAGATATTGTTTCATAAAACAGAACAAAACAGAGATGTAGGCACTTATATATCAAAAAATTCAAGGACTCAAGCAGAAAGCAAGTATTTTACATTCTTCATTTCTTCCAAATGGAATGCATGAAGGAGGTCAGAAGCAAAAGGGGAGTATGAAAATAGAAGGAGTTGTCAGAGGGGGCAGTGGTGTTGGGAGCTCAGCAAGTCCCCAGGAGATGTTCTGAAAGCACTGCTGAGATAAACAGGCTGCTGAACAGCACACATGATGCACATCAGCCAGTTCTGAGACAGGAACAAACCCAGTGTAACAGTGGGTCAACATACTATTTGTTCTTTGAAAAAGTTTGCCTGAAGTGGTATGTTTCTGTGCACGACTGAAAAAAAATCTCTTGTTTAAAGCATTAAGGTCTTTTCCAAGAAAGCTGTTGTTAGGACATACACCATTCACTGCTCTATGTAACAGGTAGCATATAGTTACAGCCAGCCACTCTGGATTTTCAGTTCTACAGTTCACCCAGGATTGTCTCTGACAATGTTGATTTATTCCTGAAACACTGATTCTAGCCTAAGGATTATGTGCTTGGAAAAGAACTGATATTACACACTGCTCTTTCACATATTAACCTGAATGCTTCCTAAATTCTTTAGTATCTTATAAGACATTTCACTAATTTTCTGTGTATTGTCACGGGTCAGAGTCTTACATATCCTGCTACGTGTACATGCACACACCTCCCTGAACTTGTGCTGCAGTGCTTCCCATTGACCCCATCTATTCCCCACAGCAAGGAGGGATTATACCCCTGCTATCCACTGTTTCCCCAGTCCCACCAGCTTCCCAGCTCTGGGTTCAGCTGGGAGCTGCCTGTCACCATGAAATCAGGAGGTGCTGGCCTGCAGCTGCACTGCCAGGCACTGGGGAAACAGGAGTAAGGAAGAGATAAGAAAGGATACAGTCTACACAGGCCAAGGATGATATTTATCTGGTATCCTGGCAACACCATGGCACAATCTACTTGCAGGCCAGGTATGCCCCTTGAGAATTCATTATATCTAGCAGCTCACCTCCCTCAGTACATGGTTTGAAAAGCAGAGCTGGTTTGTCAGGTGAATTCTTTCAAAAGTCCAGTCTAAAGTGTGACAGATAACATTCAAGTTTGAATCAAGACTCTCAAACAATTCCATTGAAACCCTATGGAAAGACTTAATCCACTTCTAATGAGATTTAAAAGAGAGATGTATTTGATGTTTAAATAAATATATTTGAGATTTCATTTGGGGAAAAGTTAAACTTCTATTTTCAAATGTCAGGTTTCGCCACAGAGATGTGCTTCTAGTGCTGTTTGCCCTGAGGAAAGTGGTTTGCAGAGGTTTGCAGGTACCTGTGCTCTGGGAAGACTTGGTGCAGTGACCCAAGAAAGCCAGGGAAGTGCAACGACAAGAAAAACTCTCCATGGTGTGAGTGTGTGCACAGAGAAACAGAATATAAATACATTAAAGGATTCTGTATCACAGATAATCAAATAAACTTGTTCTGTCAGTACTCAACCAGGCAAATAACATCCATTATAGTCAAAGGCACTTTTCATACATGACAAGGAAATAGCAAAGATGGCCAAGGATGATCCATCTCTGGAATAAGTGACAAGAGAAAGCACCTAACAGAGAGGGCCAACCTATGCCCAAAAGAGAATGGCATTAGCAAGAGGAATCAAGAGGAATCAGTAGAGCATCTTGCAGAGCATTCACCCAGCAGCTTTAGCTGATGAACTGTAGAAAGGAGATGGTGAAAACTGTGAAGAAATGTGGGGGGAAAAAGAAAACAGAATAAAAAAGAAGTTTCTCCCAGAAGAGGGCTAGATTCCTTTTGCAGGAAGATGAGCAATCTATGGGGCCCTTCCTCAGCCATGCTGAATCCAGCTTGACAAGATAGTCATTATAAATATTTCTGCCTTTGCTGTTTAATTGAATTGCTGCTGCTGTTTAATTACATAAAGATAGTAGTGGACTCTTAAAGCATGGCAGCACTTCACGTGCAAAACAGCAGAGGAACAGCATTCAGAGCAACACCACCTCTCTATGATCTATTGCAAAAAAGTTGGTGTGAAAAGACCACATTTCTTTCCCACAGTGTTTGTATCTTCCACTAGTGCACAATAGCCTGAGGTGAAGATGAATGTCCCCTAGTGACATTTCATACATTAAACCCCTTCCTGTGTAGTATTTAGCCATGCAGCCCTGCCACTGATATCTTCTGAAGTAAAACTGGAAAACTTACAGATCATTAAATCCCACATTGGATTTTATTTCCATTGGACTTGGTCGAAATCCTCAAAAATATTAACATCTATATTATGTTTTTCTCCAAATAATTGATTTAGTTCATTTTAATCACGTATTTGAGAGGTTCAATGTATTGTTAATTCTATAATGGCATCATCTGTGTTTCTTTTTAATATCAGACTTCCTTGAAAAACCACCCTATACTTTTTCCCATGGCTACCTCATATTTTATGACACCTCTTATGCAGCAGAGTGGTAGAAGTTCCAGTTACACATACTGGTGTAAAATTCTGTTCTTCAAACCTGTGCAGCCTAAGAAGCACTGACTGAAAAGAGCAGAAATCCATACTTACTTCTCAGGTTCTGTACAGGGAAAGAGCCAGTGCTGCTGGAAGGGGGCAGGGAACATTTCTGGCAGATGCATTCCTTCCCGTTAAAAGTTACCCGGTCACCCGCAGGGAAAGGCAACCTACAACAGCAGAAAGAAAAGCAAAATGGTTACAGTCTCACGCCTTTGTTGAAATTAAATATCTTTCTATAAAGGAACTGATTATACTCTGGCTTCTTTTTCTTTGCTTGCCCAGTCCTCATTCAGTTTTCCAGCCACTTAGAGGCTTAAGTATCAAAGGGACATATCAAACAGACAACTTCAAATGCAGATGGTTACAGCTTCTTAGGGAAAAAAATAATATCTAAAGATGCAAAAACACAGTGAGCACTCAAGTCCAAATTGTTGTGTATCTAAGAAATGCAGTATCAGCCAGGGTTCATCACTAACAGGATCAGTTACAGAATGAAAATAAAATTGGCATTACAGGGAGTTAAGTAGATGCAAATGCAGCTGCTTTTATGTTGTTAAACAGCTGCACAAGAGTGATGACTTTTATACATTAAAAACCAGCACTTGTCCTCACATCTTTTACCACATCAAAGTCCTTCTCCTAATCTATGCACTCAGAAAGCAAATGTTAGTGAACTCTCAAAGGAAACAACCTATCCCAGTTATAAAACCCACAGTGTCTACATTACTTGTTTTCCCTACTCAACAACAGCTCTCTTTACAATTAATTCAATCATTCCTTTTTATCAATGTCCTTAAATCAAAAAGCTCTCTGCTGTGCACTTCCTTGTCTGGGCACAGAAACCACTGAGGCTTTTTCTCTAAGGGAACCAGATCGACAAATCACTTCATATGCAGCAAAGGATGGTGGGGATTTAGAAACACATTTCACTCCACCCAAAGCTCATGTCCAACTATATCTCTATCTAAGATATGAAAATATGGCTTAAGTGGGGCACAAACATAACATACACCTTCTGCCTCATGGTGAAGTCCTTCTGATCAGACTATTTCATTAAATTTCATTAACCAATTCTGCTTTCACTTCTGTTTTCTCCTTGGCAATGACTCCAAAAACTTCCTATCTTCTCACTTACCTAAAGTTATGATAAGGAACAATACTTTCTGGAAATAGCCTTTAAAATTGCCTTGCTCTTTGACCCAACTAAATGATCTATTGTGACTCTAGTACAACGAGGTCCAACACCATGTTAGTATAGATCCAGGAGACCTAACTTTCCACCTGTTTCAAAGAGGATTTTGTACCATGAGTTTACTCAGTAACCTAACCAGAAGACAATACTGTCCCTAGTGTGACAGACAGGATGTGATGGAGCCGCACTCCAGTGAGCAAATCTGTCCTGTCTTGCAGCAATGCAGCAGCAGCAAGCTTATGTGTTATATATTCAAATAAACTCCCAACACTATCTTTTAGGTCATAACTGTTGTTTGCAACAGATTTTCATAATTTAAGTCAGAGATACTTCTAATACATGGAATAATAAAAGTTTTATGAACTCACAGAAGAGTTGAGGTTGGAAAGGACCTCTGAAAGTCATCTGGCCCAACCTGAAGTTTATTCCAAAGAACATACATACATTTGAATAAAAATTAGTAAATGTGACACACTTCTATATAGATAATACAAGTTCTTTACTAATTACCAAAAACTATCTTGAGAGTGGAGTGATATAATTCAAATGCTGTCCTAGTTTTCTACTGCCAATGTGAAAGAAACTATTTAATCATGTTTTCATTTTAACAAAATATTACAAACTCAAGTCTAGAACTTAGCACTAATTGACCTGGAAAGATAAAAGCCAAGGGATTTCAACCATTCCAGAACTGAGAAAAGAGCTTGTAATCGATCTCCTGCATGTTTCCAGGAAGACATCTCATTTTGATTTACAGATACACACAGACTTATTATAACCACTGGCAATCTGCTCCAAAGTAAAGCCTCTCAAAACCAGCACCCTGCTCCTCTGATGCTATCACACAACCACACTCACTGCCATACAACTACCCTGGCATCTTCCCTTCCTATGCGCAGCTGCACGGCCTGGACAGGACAGTACCTGCAACTGTGTTTTGCCACAGTCTCTGTGGGAACCAAGGCTGAGTTCAGCTCAGGACCCAGCTGGGCTCTCATGAGATGTCTCAGTAAAACAACAGGCTTTGCATCATTAATAATCCTGGGGATGGTGAAGTGCTGGAGCTGTGAGCAATCCACTGCTCTAAAGAATGACTGTGACTACTGAACAATCTTGTGTGTAGTATATTGGGAGCAGTAGGGAGAGGTGAGGTTAACATATCTTCCTGATTCAGGGATATACCTAATAAAGATCCAGCTGAACTTCCAACTGAGCACAGAAGCTCATCTCAAACAGATGCACCAAGCAGCAGGTGAAGTAGAAGCAGGGTCAGCCCAATTTGAATTGGCTCATCTCATCACTGTCTAAGCAATCAGACAATCTGAAAGGAAATAAGTCAAAACTAGAAGGAAAGAACAGGATAATTGACCTCCTGTTGCACAAGGACAGAACCAGGCAGATGACGCCTCCAAACATGCCAAAGCTCAAAGGCACAACAGCAAGTCACAGAGCTTCCTTAGATGGGAGGGGGCTTTCCTAGCCCATAAGAAGATCATAGTTGGTTTATTTTCTCAGATTTCAGTAGCTAACCGCAGTGCCTTTCCATTCCAATTGGAGAGGGCAACAATCTTGACTCTTTAGTGTTCTCCAAATATGCAAGACATCTTGCTCTACAGAAACCCCAGAGAAATACGCCTTGGAGCTGTCCACCCTAAGGTGGAGAAAGACACCTCCTTCCCTCACAGGTCTTCTAAACCCATAAATAAGTGTCAAAGTTTGTTCCACTGTCTTGTTCACTGGGAATTCATACCCAACACATTTGTCATTTTTTTCTGTACCAGCTGACCTCTCCCTTTCACAAGCAGCTCTTCTCAAGCATTTCAGTGCCAGTATGAGTGAAGGCACAACAGAAGGTGCTAACAGTCAATTAACAAGGTTTCAGTTTCTGAGCTCTGTGAGTTGTGAGCAGGACTATATATAGAATTTTAGGTTAAGAGCAGCATATCTGCCTTCAAATACAATGATATCTCACCACCAGTCACCCACTAAACACTGCTAGGTATTGCAGAAACCAGGACAGGGTTTTAATTAGCTACTTATCCTTTAATAAGTATTCAGTGAGATTTTCACAGTTGGATAATCTATTTTTAAAATGAGAATTAGAAGCATTTTTAAAGCAGCTCTCTCAAATGACTTGTAGAATTTTAATACATTTATGATTCATTTTCCAACAAATTTTGTTTTATTCACCTGCCTACAGTATTTGCAAACCCAGAAAAACATCTGAAGGTGACCAAAAAATCTACATTTTACAACATAAAATCACCACCAGCCTAATCCAGGGTAACTGTGTGCTGATACTAAAAGGTCAGGTCCTGGTCTTGTCTTTCTCTGCACCATGCCTCAATCTATGCAGCTGTGGGCAAGTCATTCAAGCTTTTTGGGAGGGACAAAAGAAAATATTCTTTTTTTTTGTCAAAGCAGATGGATGGCCATCTATTCTTTAAATTGCTGATCTGACTCTGTGGCTGAACAGCCAACTAAATTTAATATATGAAAATCAACAGAAGCCTGCAGTCAGATTGTGGAGAGAGCAAAGCTATTAATTTCAGTAGCTGGCTGCAGTTACACCAGGTCAGGTTTACAGCTGTCAGACTGCAACCTAAGGACCAACAGGATCAAATCCTGCTCTCCCTTGTACCTGGTACAATCACATCCCTCAAGGTGCTCCACAGGGATGAATCTGACCCCATGATTAAAATGATGATACAAAGTGGAAACTGAGTGCTGTCTGCCATCTACACGAATTTCAGCAAGGGCAAATGCTGAATCCTGCAAGCAGTGAGGAACTACCCCATGGGGTAGCTCACCACAGGGGTTAATCAGCTGGAAAGCATAAGAAGATGTGGAGGTCCCAGTGGACACTGTGTTGGACATAAAACAGCAGAGTGTCCCCACAGCAAAGAAGGCCAGCCACATCCTGGGAGGCATCACTGTAGATCCAGGGACGTGGTCCTCCCTGCTGTTCATCATTTAAGAGACTGCAGCAGGCACCATCTTGGGCTCCTCAGGACAAGATTCACTGGAGGCAGGTGAGGGAAGGTGGCCAGGTCCAGAGCTGCAGCATAGGATACATGGGCAGGCAAAGGCTGCAGGAGATGTACCTGCTCAGGGGAGATTGTATTGCTGTCTAAAACCACCTCATGACATGTACATAACATTGGAGCCACAGAGGTAAAGAGTGAAAGGACAAGAGGCAGCAGACATAAGCTGGAACATCAGAAATGTCAACTCAATATATGGAAAAAAAAATTACCATGAGCTTGTTGAATGCTGGAACCCACTGTTCAGAGAGTCTGTTGGATCTCCGTCCTTAGAAATATGTTAAAGGAATGCCATCAGCTGTCTGCTCAAACTGGATCTGCCTTGAACCAAGGGCTGGATCACAGGACCCCCACAGACCCCTTCCATTTTACATTATTCTAGGGCTATAGGGATGCTCCATATAGAACCAAAGAACCCCAGAATCACTAAGGTTGTAAAAGACCTCTGAGATCATCAAGTCCAATCTTTGACCAAACACCACCATGCTCATGTCATCACAGAGTGCCATGTCTACTCATTTCATGAACACTGGCAGGGAAGGTGACCTCATCACTCCCTGGGCACCCTGTTCTGATGCTTAGCCCCCTTTTCAGTGAAAAAAATTTTCCCAATATGCCCTTGTCCTATCACTGGCTGCCTGGGAAGAAACCGACTCCCACTCATTACAACTTCCTTTCAGGCAGTTGTAGAGAGCAGTAAGTACCCCCTGAGCCCCCTTTTCTCCAGATAAACAACTCCAGTACCCTCAGCTGCTCCTCACAGGATTTGCACCCCAGAGCCTTCCTCTAAAAGAGCAGCAGATCTAAACCTGAAGAGCAGCACACCACCAGCCCTTTGTTCAGAAAGAACTAAAAATTGATAAATACACTTGGGTTAGAACCAAAATGCCAAGAACATTCAGGCTGATTTCAAAATCTTTGTCTCAACACCCAGATCAAGAAGATCACTTCATAAGATGCCTTAAGAAGGACCCGGTACTGCTTAAATGGGAACCAAACCCCTCCCCAATTCAGCAGCACTAAAAAAAGTGAGAAAATAAAATGGTTTAGCACATTCAAAAAGTTTGTCACGATTGCTATGTTTAAGAAGAAACTGAATTTGAACTTCTAATTTTCAATGTTACCCTCATTTCTTAAGACATACATACACAAAAGATCTCAGTTCTTTCTAGAAGTAGCAGTGTTATGTATGTAGAACTACATAATTTTCTGCTGAAGACAGTAAAAATACAAGAGGGTTGAAAGAGGTTTTGTAACTGGCTTTGGCATGCAACCCCTTGAAGAGTATGTATCTGCCTCTTTCCCCTTCACATATTCACCTCTACATGGACATATTCAACTTCTGTTGAGATGCCGTTTTAGAAGGAAACTTCCTGAGCTCAGAAAAACTCAAATATAAAAATTCTGTAAAGCAAACACAAACCTGTCTTCTTATTAATCTGGGATATATGAGCTAATCTATACACAAGCTAAGGGTCAAGCTGTCCTCTCTTTATCTTTTACATGTCCCATTTTTCCAACTTTTAAGTACAAAGAGACTAAAGGAGTAACTATTACATGCACTCCTCCAACTCGGTACATAAACACCAATCCCTCCCCAGCTTTACCAATTACAGTAATACCCACAAAAGCAAATCCCAGTTTTTTGATATTCAGTGAACACAAAGCGTACAAGTAACAGAAATCATATTCTAGGTACCACATTAGACATTTTCTATATGGTTACTAAAGGTATATAACTTAATAACACACTAAGATGTCTCCTGAAAATTCAATTATCACAGGTATGACAAACCATTTATTTCTGAAAGACTCAATGTCCTGCCCTTTCCCATCCTACATAAGAGCCACCTTGTCCTGTCTACAACAGCCATGTAAGAAGTATGTGCACAATTTTAATAAAACTAAGCTTCTATTTCTACAGCCAGCCTCAATTTTATCTCTCTTCCTATTTCACTTTTACAAACACATGAAGCTTTTGAAGGCCTGCTTTGGCAGGCCTCTGGAGGACACAGCTCCTTCCAATTAATGAAGCTGTAAGAAGATTGCTCAGCCACTTCCTGGGAATTCAGAGTAAGTATTTAATCTGCAACAGTTTTCAGTCTATGTTGTTATTCTTCCACTCATTCCTAGTTTTAGGCATTATCATCACAAAACACAACAGCAGAAAAAAGGTTTCACTAGACTACGAACAGCACTGGAAGACAAAGGAATTAAGCCCCCAATCTTTACTTTCAGCAGAGCAAATGTGTAATTAAAATCTGATTTTTTTAAGACCCACTTGGTTAACACAAGATAGAGAGAAACAATCAAATAGGATGCCACAATATATTGTACTTTTACTGGTTTTTCTCTGAATACTAATTAATTTTTTTTCAGACTTCAGCTTGTGCAAGCCCTGGGCAGGAGCGTCTGACTCCCAGGAGATGCCCAGGGATGAGCAGGATTTCTGACACATCAGCTTTTTTTCACAGAGGAGGGCAGCAGGTTACAAATGCAGCACAGAGAGAGGATACAAGGAATACAGCTCCCTGTGACACTGGGCCATGTGGCATCCAACAG
This sequence comes from Chaetops frenatus, assembly GCA_013400775.1. NCBI lineage: Eukaryota > Metazoa > Chordata > Aves > Passeriformes > Picathartidae > Chaetops > Chaetops frenatus. Next base: position 1,561,934 of record VZTR01005693.1, on the reverse strand, counting down.
TAGTAATGTCAGGAGACAACTGGGCTTGGATTGCTGACTTTTTCCCACTGCTCCCGCTACCTAGATTTTCTCACTGATGCTACCAAACACTTCCCACATGTTTCTATTCAAACCTTATCTTCTCTGAAAATAAGGAGAAAGAAAAGGAGTTGCTACTGACACTGGTTTACTATTCAATGTAGAAACAGTTTAGAAGTGTTACTTCAGCAGCTACAGAAATAGGGGTTGCAGAAGTGCTCATTTAAAAGGATTTAACGATCCTGCAGCATTCTGGAGAAATGTGTCATGAGTGCAAAATGCCTTCTGCTGCCAGTGTTTTCATGCTGGAGATGGTAAAGAGCCTGGCTTGGTTTCCATGTACTCATGGATCAGCCCCACTGGCAGGCAGTCACCACCTCTCAAATTCACACAATTCTGGAAGTCAGATTTCTAACACAGCACCCACATTGAAGTCTGGCTGCAAAAGGTAATGCCAAATGCAGTTGGCATCATCTGCCAACTGCTGCTGACAGCGTGCTTTGGCCCAGTATTTAAGATGTCCACCCATCTGTAAGAAATGAGGGCACAAATGGATCTCTTGACTCTTCTCACCAAGGAAAATGTCAGGGTAGAGGGCCTTACACCTTTTGTTCCCCCTCTTTTATTATTACTGGTTTTTAAACAAACAAAAAAGTTCTTTCTTTTGGCTTAAACAGCACACCTTTATAGTCTACTAACCTTATTTTTACTGCGGGTATCAGTCAATAAAATAAATGTTGATGATGTTTAGATAGGACACTCCTCCCCATAAAAAACACAGGTTATGTCTGGCTTGCAGTGACAGGGGTAATTGAAGCTGATTTAAAGCATATAAACACATGACATGATTCTTCTGCTGCTCTGCACCACAAATCAGTGTTACAACCCCCCTGGGAGACACTAATTGAATCCTGCTAGTCAGCAGGGCATTAGCTGGCTCTGATGAAGACAATATGAATTTGTGTGTCCTTCCAAGAAAAGCAACAGTAGCAGATCTGGATCTCTCTACCAAACAACTAGAAACAGAGAAATAACATTTAATACAACTGTTTAAAATAGAAGGTTAGGCAACATCACTGTTGGGTTTTTTTTATATATAATATATTATTGTATCAGGAACTCCAATTTTAAAAGCTTTATCACATCATTACACATGATATTTGCAGCATGAATAATTTCACAGTGCTGCAATTTAACTCACCTGAATTGTTAGGTACTTAAAAATAAATATTTTAGTCACAAGGAAAATTATTCCAAATTTCCAGGGAGACAAAATAAACTACATCACCAAGCTCCAGATTGTCAGCTGAAGAACTGACTAATACAACAGAAGTTGGTATATCCAATGGTGTGAAACCCAAAGTAGGTAATTTCTAAGTACAGTAACACACAGTTAAATAAATTTCTGCTAAGCTCCAGTGGTCTGACTGAGGATACAAGCATGTTTAGCTGGAAATATGGAATCAACCAGTTTTTTGATTTCTCTTAAATGAAGAAGTACGTCACTTTACAGAAGGTACAAGTGCTTAGAATAAAGGTACCAAGAATTAGCTCTGCTCATCTTTAGGAGAGCTGTAACACTGCCAGGCTGCAGGCCAAGAGCATGTGCAGCCAGCAGTTAACTCATGAGATCCATTTGAAATAATTTTTCTTACTATTTAAAGAAAAAAAATAAAGTAAGAAAAAGATTTTAGGACTTTTTCATGTCTTTACTCCTCAGGTTTGTTTAAAGTATCTGAAAGGAAAAATGTCCTATTAAACACCACAAAGCTGAGACATGATTTAATGTAATAAAGGCTTGTCAGTCTTGGAGTCTTCCGTTATCATGGCTGTAACTATTATTCCTGCAATTGCTTTATTGAATTGAGATCCTGCCACAAGCCCCAGCTGTTCTGGAATTTGGAGTCCTGCTGCTGAAGCAGCACAGGAGGATTTCTGATCTTAGCAGCTCCATGGGCAGGGCAGGTTGGGCTGGCAGACAGTGACACGGACGTGGTGGTGTGGGACTGCACAGTCACCTGCACGAGGCACCAGCACACAGAGCATCTGAACTGTGCTGCACTGGTGCCTCGTTGGGCTTTGAAACCCTTTGGAAGTGGGGTTGCTTTTCTTGTACTCTTAAAAGCTCAAGTTTAGCCAGAGAAACTATGGCAGCATTTATTTTTATTCCAAACTGCTAAAATGGTGTGTTTTCTGAAGGTTTAGTGGATTTCAAGCTTCTTCATGAAGTCTGCAACAGATCTGTTTGTGCTATTTCTACACAAGAAGATTAAGATGCAGGTCAAAATGACATCAGTGCCTTGTACTGCTGAGTCTGGGACCCATGTGGGAAATGATCCCACTGAACTCCACTGGGCTTTAGTAGCAGCCTGCTGAGGATTCAGCCACTGGCACTGGAATCCTTCGTAACTTCAGGTCAACAAATGACAAAACAGCAGACAACAAAGAAATAAAGCAACACTTGGGGCAAATTGTATTACAGTGGAAACAGTGGCAGTTTCTAAAGTACTCTGAAAACCTCATGCATAAGATAACACAAAAAGGAAAAACACATTTGGAAAAAAAAGGGAGGCACTCAAAATTTGCAGTTCCTTTTTTTTTTAATTCTGAAATTTTTTAAGGAGTGAGTAACAGAAAATCTCATCTCTAGGCTATAGGTTTGCATGCCTGGCATCAGTCTTTCAAAATCTAGTTTTTAAATGAAACACGACTTCATGTAAAAACCTACCTGCAGACAGCACATACAAAACAGTCTGGGTGATAGGTTTTGCCCAGTGCTGAGACCACTTCTCCCTCAATGAATTCATCACAACTGAAGCATCGTGTGCCATAGAGTCTCTGGTAGTCCAAAGTACAGATGTAGTCTCCCTGTCTCACAAAAAATCCTCCTTGAGCCAGGTCACATCCACAAGCTGCAGAAAGAGAAAAGGCAGACTCAGAAGGCAAGAAACAAATGCTCTAAGATGAGGCTGATTTTTCACCTGTGATCTGAATGGTTTCTAGGGGAGTTTTTAAGCACTTCAGTGGATGGGCTTATGATCACAAAACAGCTGTGCATCTGGTAAACACTACGCTTCCAGTAAATTACATCAGTCATGTATTTTGTACATTAATAGCCTGGACATACTTAACGTAAAAATGTCAACCTCAGTGCAACAGCTGTGAATACAAAGTTAAAATCCATAGGAGTTGAGTTCAGGGTTACCATACACAATACCCAACATATTTAACAGGTTAAAAAATGCATAAAGGAATAAGTCTTTAAAATCTAAAGCACCAGTGTTACAAAGAAACACCTCTGACAGATTGTAAGTGTCTGAATATTCCTCCTGGACACAAAAGGGGTTTAAACACTGTTGTCTCTAAACACGGGGGTTGATGCTCATGGCAACTGCTGCAAGCTTTCAGAAGTTAAAGCAGTTTAAATCAGCTCTCATGTTTACCTGAAAAACATCACTCAGCAAGTATTAACTGGAGGCATCCCCAGATTCATCTGCTCCTGGCAAATGTAAGGTTTTAGTCCTATATGTAAATTTCTATTTTTTAAACTAAACCTGTAGGAAAGGGTTAAAGTTGATTAACCAAAGGCTTGTGAGACTGTTCAAGGGTTTTCTTCATTGTACCAGGGATGGAGCCAGGCTGCAATTTTGAGAACATGCAAGATGTGAAAGGAGAGACACAATGGTCTGGTGAAGTCATGGAGAAACAGCAGACATGTAGAACATGACCATCATCCACACTGACCAGGATCTTTGAAAACAGACTTGATTTAAAAGAGAATTGGACTTCAAAGTGGTGATTCTGCTGCTGTGTTGACTAGTACCTTACTGCAAGTCACAGCACCACACTTGTTACTACTTGCTTCTGCTCCTGGGGATGCTCATGTAGGAATGTGTTCCCATCAGCAAATGGTGTTTACAGTCAAACGATGCTGAACCACAGCAGTGTCACTGCTCACATACAGCCCACAGAAGAGGAGTGGGAATGTTGCTTATTAAATTTGGGTTGCATGTACAATGCAGAGTTGCTCAGTGCCTTGGTCCCAAAATAGCAGAAGTATCCACACTCTTAAAATTCAAGATTGAGATTTATACTTAGGTACCTGAGAGCCAACAGGCACTTTGGTTTCTAAATGTAAAGCCTGCCAACTCACACCCAAGCCTGTTTGCAGTGTCAGAATCAGTCATCTTGCACCTAACTATGAGACATGAGTCCAACAGAAGGGCTCAAGGCACATCATGTCACATACAGTGCAGAAACCCCAAGAAAGCAGAGGATACTGATCATTCATTCAAAATTACATCCAACCACCCTCCCTTTTTTATAGTCTTTGTTAACTGTAGCACAGGAGGCCTGGGCTCAAGGCCCTGTTTGAACTCTCTGTGGGCTCATCACTGTGTGGGATTTCAGTTCTCATTCTCCCTGGAGATGGCCCTGACTGCTAAGAGTCAGAAAACAATAATCATGCTAGAACTGTACTAGTGCATGGTCAAGAACTGAAGAACTACAGGTTCTAATCCTTCATATAATTCAAAGTAATTCCAACTATATTGCACGTGTCATGGACAACATGGATTAGATGGTTTATATTGCAATACATTGTTCATGTTCTCTATCTCACATTTGCTTTAATATTTCTCTTTCTCACCAGTGCTCTCATTTTTACGAAGGACGGGCTTTTTGAACAGACTTTCCAAAAATCTGGCACAACTTGCTGGATATCACGAGTTTCTTTCAGCCTGTATATTTCAGCTAGATACTGGTGGCACAGCAGCAGAGCTCAACTGTGGATTTAAGATGATGCTGAGCAGCATGCTGAGCTGATACTGATGCCCTAGAGCAGTTCTAAATTGCATCATACAGTGTTTGAACTTGCAAAGTGGATCATAAGAGAAAAAAGTTAAAAGGACATAAATGCATTTCTGAAAAGAGGAAGGAGGGATTATGTCCCTACATACATTTCTCACGTTTTGCACAATCAAATCTGTATTTATAGTATAAATGGAAGCCCAGCAAGCTCTGTCTCACTGCAGCTGAGAGCTCTGGTGCAAGGTTTGGGGCACATGAGGTCAGCAACAGTTCAGCCACTGGCATTTGGTGGCACTCTGTGTCACCATTTGCCTTTCTCTGTGCTGTCACTAATGTTACAACTTCTCCAAAGTTGTGTACAACTCCTAAGCAGTTTGCACTAATTTAATCCTGGCTTCTCAGGAAATCCTGCAGTGAAACTGCTCACCCAAAGAGAGACAGGAAAACAAAAACAAGTTATTGGGACTTCAAAATACAAGTAAGTTTGGCATCCTCTCACCAGGCCCCTTTCTGCATCACCATCACTTCAGCCTGGCTATTTGCAAAGAGTGGCTGAATGAACATCACTGCACCACCCGCTCTGTTCCAGGGACATAACTTGAGTCACAAACCCTTGCCTGCTCCTGCACTCCTTGAGCCATCTGATCCAATTTAACCTGACAGCCAGCTGACCAGAGAAGAACACAGGGATTCCAGTTAAATACTGGCTTGGATGTTAAAATAGTCATGGTTTAAAGCTGAGAAGTGCAGCTCTGAGAAGAGACCCACTGGCCTTCCCTCAGGTGGGATGCTGAGTCCCTTGCCTACCACTTCTGTGGACAGAGACATTGCCCATCTGAAATGATCCTGCAGAGACAAGAAACCAGGAAAGGAAAGCTGGAGGAAGTCTAGGGAGAATGTCTGAAGGCAGCTACCAGATCTTACTCTCCAAGGACAGGAAATCAGCATTATGTCACATTCACTCCTAGCCAGTGCTTGTCTTCCAAAAGGAGTATCTGGAGGTAAGGTTACCCTCCCTCTAGAAACAGTTTTCAACAGTTTCTAGGGTTCATCTTGGTGATAAAAGAAAAGCACTGCAAACACAGCAATTATATTAATGAAGAGACTAAGACAGAGTAACTAATTTTCCTGTCTTGGTATTATCCTGCACACAAGGCAATGCCTTTTCCTGAGCACTTGCAAGTTTTAGGAGTAATTTTTAAGTAGTGAATAAATAAGGGTTTGTCTCTTATTTTTATGGCATTTTAGTAACAAGCCAGTACCTGCATGTGCTATGGGACTTGAGAGGTACAATATCCACACCATTTTTAGGGAGGGTATCTCAGGGTGGCATCTCTTACAGCTGGATAACTCCACTATTCAAGATGGTTTGCAATTACCTGACACCAAAATATTTCATATATAGATCTCTACTGGTTTAGAAACAAACTACTTTTTTCCCAAGCACAGTGTCTTTAACAGCACCTGAAGCACTGGAATTTATGCAGTGTGTAATGGTAATGGTTTTAAACTAAAAGGTGCAATTTAGACAGGATATATGGAAGAAATTTTTACAGTGAGGCTGGTGAGACACTGGAACGGGTTGTCCAGAGAGGTGGAAGATGGCCCATCTCCAGAAACATTTAAGATCAGGTTGGACAGGGCCCTGAGCAACCTGATTTAGTAGAAGATGTCTCTGCTCATTCCAGGGGGGGTTGGACTAGATGACCTTTAAATGTCCCTTCCATTATCCTGTGATTTTATAAAAGTAAATGGCAGCATATCAATTAATCAATGCACTTTCAGCACGTTGCTATTCCACTACAGTATGCCATCAGTATTCCATATGCACTGTACAAACATAAAATGCATCTATTTTTGGTACTGGCAAATGAGCCTACTGAAAGTAAATTAATTTTTTGGCTGCGTGCTGGGTCTGAAAACCAAGTGTGTCCTGAGCTGCTTGGGGGATGCCAGGCTTGCTGTGCTGCTGCACATTACTGCAGGCTGCAGCAGCAGCATGCACTGCTCGTTTTGTCATCCCAACAGTGCTGTTCTGCTGTCAAACATGCCAGACAATCAAGTAGTTTGCTTACATGCAACTGCATATAGTTTTCTCTCCCATTTTCTGCCTGTTGTAATTTAAATAAAATTTTTCTTCATCAGCTCTGTGGTTTTATGTCCATTTCTGGTATTTTCCTCCATCCATTACATGGATGCTGCTGGCTGACTATGATCCCAAGAATGACACAGAGTACACTGCCCATATTATTCTCTTTTGGCAGCTAAATTGTATGTCTTCATACACCATTGATGAAGTCTGGGATCCCATTCTCCAAAAGCCCATGATTACATGTGGAACATTTCTCCTGGCCACTATGCCTGTCAGAAGGAATCACAACCACCACTACAGCTCTGACTTAAGTTCAAACCAAACTGCAATTAATCTGAAGCAGTCTAAACTCATTTCCAGCAGATGGCTGTGGCTGTGATACTCCTCCTTGCATGGTCTGGTGTGGTAAGTCCAGATAAGCTTTTCACAAAGCTTTTGAGAAGTCTTTCCCAGCTCCAAGTTTGCTGGCCATACAAATAGTGGCATGGGAATATCATCTCTTAGTCAATTCACACCTGAAACCTCAGTCTATAGGTGAGCAGCAGTAAGACAGAAGGAAGCTTGCAATGGGGCATATAAACCATACAATCCAGTCACTCTTCTATGCACAAATGATCATATCTACTCTTTCCAAACACATCTGTGAAATCAAGAATACTCAAGCCTGTAAATCATTGGCAGTGTATTAGCAATAATATCTGAAACACCACCTATAATCTCAAGGGCTTGAATGACACCTCATTTTGTTGCTACCCAGGGCAAACAAAAGCAGCATGCAGCCCCAGAAAAGTCTTGAAGAGACCTGTGGCCTCTTCTCCAGCTTCCAACCAGGAAATGCAGGAAGGCAGACAGGTCTGATGGAAAAAAACCAGCAGCTTTTGGGAGCAGAAAAGAGACAGAAAACTGTGGAGATAGATTATATCCTGCAACACTTCACCCTGCATATGTAGCACTGATGAAGTTGTAAAGGACACAGAGTACAGTGCACCTACACAAGCTCCCAGGCTACACTGGACATCATGCCCGGAAATTAATTTGCAGAGTAAACACTTCAGTGCAGGAAAACACTTTGAGATTAAGAATGCTTTTATGAGATTGACAAAACATTAGAGTGTACCAATTAAAATGAAGGAGAGTTTGGGAAGTTAACAGAGCACTACGTAACTTAACTCCTATAACAAATGGGAACTACACATTCAGTAACTTTTCATTAGAAAGTGTATTTCCATTTTCCTTCTGGAAGGCATAGTTTCCCAACAGCTTAGAGACCATGTTATAAAATCTCTCCCATAGTCTTAGAGGGGAGCAAGGTCCTCACAGCATTAGGTATGTGGTTGTTTCAAACTACCAAAATAATCCCCAGGAAAAGTGGAAAAGTTGTTTTGTTTATACTGATTCCTTGTTTTAAGGACTCAATCTGGTTATTTAAAATTTACAAATACTAAAGAAATTTAAGAAACAGAGTAATGTGCTTTAACCCATTTTCAACCTAATAGCATATTAAGTGTTTATGATAAAATACTGCTGTCATTTCCCAGACTAATTAAAACAGGTTTTTAAAAACAATAAGATAAGATAAGATAAAATAAAATAAAACCCACAACCCAAAAAAAACCCCAACACGAAAAGCAACAACACCAGATATTTTCAGATTTTTTTTAACAGTGCTTTGGGTTCCAGTTCCAGGTTTGCAAATGAAGTCCCTGCTCTATTCACAGATACGGCAGATGGTCTTGTGTTAATGAGTTGCAGAAAGTGGGAGGTGGAATAACACCACTGTGGCAGTGATGAATTTTGTGCAACAACTCTCTCTGGGTGTCCCTGCAGGCATCACATCACCGTAGTGCACTGAAATGCCCAGTAGCTGCTCCAGAGTGCTGCTGTATCCCTGCTGTGTCCTCAAGGGAAAGAGCACCACACTGACTGCAAGTCCCCTGCATAAAGACATCCCTGCACTGACTTGTTTTTGCAGGGGGGAAGCCTTACCCAAGAAGAGAACTTGAGTAATTAAAAATACTTACAGGCTTTTTTGAATAAAAATAATTCTGTGATGTTATCTAATGTGGGCTGAAACTATGTTCAAAACTTCCTTATATGAACAGTATCTTTACTGCTTGCAAAGCTTACATAGATTTGAAAATACTGTCCTCTAATGAGCACTTAGCTTTCTACTGTAACTTCTCATTCTACGGACTAGAAGGATGCAAATAAGGAGTAAATAAATTGAAAAAGAGAAGTAACAGAGGTTCAGCTTCCTGTGATGGATAGTTAGTTACCTTTTATTGAATGTTATTAAGAAATTCCTTTACCAACACTTGTAAACATGATCCCTCTCTCTCCATTTCACCATGCTTTACTAATATTATGTATACATTAAACTCATGAAAGATACTCTTAAAAAAAGATTTCTCAGACTCATGTTGAAATATATGCCATGAAAGAAAGGCTTTGCTACAGTGCTGATGTGATGGGTATATGGCCAGGAAATGAGGGGCTGCAGAAAGTTTCTACTGAATGCAAAGAAAGGTTGCAACAGGAACATGATTTCAACAAAAGGAAAACTATCCATTACTTTGTCATAGTGCAAGTTCACTAACTGACCAAAATTTGTTCCTGCTTTAATTATTGAGTTGTTTCTAGAAAATTAGTGGTTAAAAATTTTAAAGTTCAGGTTTTAAAACTACAATATAGAACCATTTGCCTCTACATTAAATTACTTTTGCACATGCAAAAGTAATCATTATTAGCATCATCATCATTTCAGTGAAATAAAAATGATAAGCTAACATGATATTGATAAGGCAGCCCTAAACCTAAAACATTCTGCAACCCTGTTTTGGTGAGCATTACACTGGAAGCAGTTCTTCCTGTTACACTGATCTGGGATGGCAAACTCCTGAAGGACTCAGGAAGTGCTGGACATGTTGCTGAGAGTGCCTGATGAATAAGAGTCCCTACACTAATCCCCAGTGCCCATGACACCACAAATACCATGAATTGCCACTGCCTGGCAGAAATCTGGGACTCGGAAATCTTACAAATGAGCTTCCCGCAAATGACTCCCATTTTGAAAGGTGAAACTCCATAGCTGTGTCCAAATGAGAGTCCCTCAGATCACCCAGCATAGCTTTGAGCATATTTATATCCAAGCAGATGCATTTGATCTAACAAACAAATAACTCCTATTGCCAAGTTACTCCATGTTTTTAATATTTTCATCGATAATTTTGTCTTAGCCCTTCCCACTAATAGGACTTCTGATAAATGATGTAACTCTGGGTTCTATTGCATATTCTACTGAGAAAATGGTATGGAAGTGATACATCCAGACCTGGGCTTTTTCACAATTCCTAGGACACTGCAGCACCAGAAAAACATCCCCAGAACAACATACCCCATTTTAAAGTGCAGATGTGATAAATTCTAACAGATTAATTAAAAAAAAATTAAAATTAATGAGGGGAAAGTATATTTGCAACTGCTAGCTGTGCCAGCAGGGAAGACTGCATGTGCTGCACCCATAGCAAGACAGCAATCAGGAGAATTTTGATGGGGTAAAACAAGATACATATGAGATACAATGAACCAGGTATAGAACAAAGCTCTTGTTTTTTACCTCTATGACTCAGACTGGAAGTTTGCTTCCTTTCATCAAGACAAACCAGGAAAGGACACAAATGTGAGTTACAGTTCTCACATATGTACAAGGAACATTCTTTACCAGGATGGTATGGATTCTCCTACTTAACTTGATCACTGCTACTTTGGAAATGCCAGGATACTATGACATCACAGAAAATTAAACACTCCCAAAACAAGGTAGTTTCTCTCCTTATCAAAAATCTAAGAGGCTACCCAAGATAATATAATCACAGCACCTACATCTCTCCTATCTACAATTGTATGTTAACCTGTCTCTCTACTGGGTCTACTAAATCACACTGTTGTAAACAAGCTACAAGTTAATATTTTTGTAATACCATCCACTCCATTAAATGTAGTCCTGACCTGACAGACACCTCCAGAACACTTTATATTCAACACATTTTTTTTTTTATTTGACAGTCTGTGTCATTAATATTTTATCACTTTGGTAATTTTCCTTGGGGCTTTTATTACAAATAAAACAAATTTTAAAAGAATTAGCAAACATGGGAACCAAAGCCCTTGAAGTCTAATGAAACTTTGCCTCCCTATATCAAAGGCATCTGCTCCGTTATAACAGTACTTTTATAAAACCTGATTAAAATGGGATATATTTCAAACTAAAAATTAAGTAAGAATTTGAAGTGAGATTAGATGGCACATTGCCTACGGCATTTTATTAGCAGATTAGTTGTGCAGCTAAGCAAGAAATAACATCTACAAATAGTTACAAGTATAAACCTTATTTATAATGCCTATTTACCTCCCTAGGTCCTATTAAACTTTGATACTGAACAAGCCTAGCAGATGCTTCCAGAACTGCTGTTAAATTTTTTAATCTGGATGTGTCTCTTAGTTTTCAGTAATAAAAGAATTGTTTGCCTTTTAAAAGCTTTGAATTTTTTAGAATTATTATCTGGGGAATGAAAGAGAACTGCATGGGAATGAAAGAAGAACTGCATGAGAATTAGTGGCTTTATACTAACCTTCCTTGACTATGTAATTTAATTTTAATACAGAAGGTATCTATATAGTTGCTGTTACCATTCTCAAACTCACAGTCCCCAAAAGAAAGGTTGCCCAGAGAAGCTGTGGCTGCCCCATCCCTGGAAATGCCCAAGGCAGGATGAGGCTTTGAGCAACCTGCTCTAGTTGAAGATGCCCTTCCTCACAGCAGAGGGTTTGGAATTAAATGATCTTTAAGGTCCTTTCCAACCCAAATAATTCTATAAATAATCAGACAGGGTTATGGCAATACACAAAACTACCTTT
>VZTR01005693.1:1512417-1550057 GCA_013400775.1 Chaetops frenatus | reverse complement strand
AAAAAAAAAAAAAGGATAAAAGCAAATAATTCAATGTATTTGACCCTCTGAAACCTCATAATTTATCCAACACTACCAAAGAAACAGTTTCAGATTTCACACATACTCAAAAAGGTGTAACTTCTTCCAGTGTAATATCATCTGTCACTGATGAGGTCATTCATACAGACCTCAAATACCTCTAGACACCATGCAAGACACGGTCAATTGTCATTCTTATCCATGGGCTCTTGTCAGTTTGCATTTTCCATCACTGTACAGCTGTAAATTCTATGAGATGGACCAAAATTCCCTGCAGCTTTATAAATACTAAATGTTTTCTGGTGGAGGCTACAAGGTGATTTTAATACAAAGGCAGTCAATCAGGCAGGCAGGCAGGCATCTTAGCAGGGCAATGCAGCCAGCCCACACATGGGATTATCTGTCCTGGGACAGTCCTGCAGCTGCACTGGATGCTGGACACAGCCTGTGTCCACGTGCTACCTTTGGTGCATGAGGTGAGACAGGACAAACTGCATTGCTGAGAAGTATCAAAATAAATACACCACAGGGAAGAATCAATGCAAAGATAACTACATTCCCAGAATCATCACCCTGCCCATGCACAGCAGGGGTCATGGCACAGAAGTCTCCTCCAAGGCTGAAAAGCAGGTTGACTGATCAGAACTGAAAACCATTTTTTCACTAAATCTTAACACAGGAACTGCAGTCTTTCATCTATTAATTTAAAAATCCAAGTCACATTTGCCTAACCTGATTTTTCTCCTTTTATGTGGCTAGTGAAATGTACATTCACTCTGCTTGCTCTGCTCTGCTCTGTTCCAAAGCTCTTCTCTTGTAAAAACATGGCAAATCCATATTACAAAGCAACTTATGCTTCTTAAGTAACAAATAAAACCCAGAAACAAAACAAAAACAGATATCAGAAGAATTCCAGAAAATTGATGGAAACCCTTGAAAGGTGATAAAATAAATAATTGCATTTAAATAATGAGGGAAAAATCACAAACCAACCAATCATGTGTGCAAACTTAGCACTTAGGAAAATGATTAGTAAGAAGTCCTCCAAAAGCCCTGACACCAATCAGCAATTTAACCACAGATCTCTGACATTCTCCTGTGCCAGCTGAGAGACTGACAGGTGGCTGACAGATGCTACCCTGCTACCTTGTTAACACTGTGATTTTTCCCTCACTTTATTCAAGATCTGCCAGAAGCGAACAAACTCCTCCTTATCTCTTACAGACAGATAGGGGCAATGCAGCTTCTACAGTGCATTCATCACCTTCTTCTGCATGGGGGTGGGAAAAAATTCTCTGCACTGCCTAAATTTGGGATCAGTGAATCGGTTCAGTGACCACATGCTGCATTTGCTGGTGACCTGGCACCATCTAAATGGAGAAGGCCCATGGAACCAAAAACTGGGTGTACAATTCTGTCTTACTCCCTCTGTAGTTGTCTTTTCTCATAGCAAATCTGTTAAAAATAAAGGAGGCTTGGATTTCATCAAGACAATAATATGGAGCAAATACCAGAATGTTGCTAAGGCTTCATGAAGGAGGCAAGACTCCTGAATAACAGATCAGCTGCTCTTTTCCTGTTAGGTCTGAAAAACTGATTTATTAGTGAAATTTGCTGTAAGAACAGTTGGCTTTAAAAGAACTTAAAAGATGCATGTATGGACTGCCTTCTGCTTTAAATATCAATCTCTTATGAATAGATGACCAAAATATTTTTGCTGTTTAGGATAGTGCAGTATGCTTATTCCACTTGCTGTGCAATTTTGCGAAGAACATTACTATTGAGCTGAACATTTAGTCCTGTCTGTCCAACTCATTAAAGATTGCCTCAGTTACTTAATAGTATGTACTTAATCCTGTGGGATTTTTAAAAATATCACTACAGCTAACGGCTAGTGACAGTTTTCTTTCTAGTATTTCCTCTAAAGAGGAATAGAAATAGTTGTAGTAATACATCTGGAACCAGAGACATGCTCATGTTTCTAGACTGAGCTACAAGGATTAATAAATGTCATTTGAAGCACTGGTTAATAATGGAGTAAGCAGGTTGTTCAGTAAATATCAGTTAACGCTTATGTATTTGTACATTTAAAACAAATTAGATCTTTGCAACTTCCAGAAAAGTTTTCAAATAAGCAGGTATCTACAGATGGGGCGTTGTATCAGTTGATTCCCTTTTCCTTTGGCCATCCCTCTGCTATTAATGTGACAATATTAGATCACCAGGTATCAACCTGGAGCAAACCATGTCATTCCCTCCAAAAAATGGAAAAGCACAGAGGGTCACATTGGAATGTAAAGACCACAGCCCAACACAAAAGAACCTGAACAGATGTGGCCATGGCCCACCCTATGGCATGCATTATAGAGCTGGAGGAGAGATAACGTCTGAGTTTCTTTGAAAATGTTAATTCTCTCCTGGCCCTGCACTGTTCTCCCCAGCTGCTCTTCTTCCTGACATCCCAACTTTATAGTGGACTCCAATATGGATATAAACAGCTTTATATCCATTGAAAACATACTTCAGCTTTGGGACTTAGGATGTTTATAATCTTACAGCAAGCAGAGAGCCCACAGTAAATCCTTTCAGGCATGGATTGGTTTGTAAAATGTGCTTGTGCAGTTTCCAGGATCATTAAGTCACACACCACTGCTAATGCCCCACTCATCGAAGCAGCAGTCACAAACACTTACCTTTGCAAACAAAGCATTTAATATGGAAATACTTGTTCTGAACTCTCAAAACTTCTCCTTTGCATGGTTTTCCACAGGTATTGCAGAGAATTGCAGTACTTGATGGCTTCTCCAGCTGGCTATGTACAGCCTGTGGTTGTGAAACTGCAAGGGAAAACAAAAGGTAGAGCATTTTAAAGGCCAAAGATGCATCTTTTTTAAGACCTATAAGTAATGACAATTAACACCTGGGACAAATCAGGTCAAGCAGACAAAAGTTTTAACTTCTGGGATTGGCCAGCACAAAAGAAAAGATCTGCCAAAAGGAGTTGAGCCAAGCCAGCCTTGTCATTTCATAACTTTGAAAGCTTTTGACTCAATACACTTCAAACATAAATCAGAATTTCTTATAAAGAAGCCACATGACCAAGTCTTAAAAGCCTCTGCCCGAATTTCAAAAAATGCTTTGTCATATTTTCCCTTCAAGAAATCAAAAACTATAGATAAAAGCTATAATTTTTATTCAAAATACCTTTAATGGGACTTGGTAAATCTTGCACTGTGAGCTACCGATCTTTAAAGTTCATGGTAATTGCCTTTTTTTACTGATTTTAGGGCAGAAATATAGTTCTGCAGACATTTTGAGTACTTCTGAAAAATTGACATCCCTGTAAATACCACATATATCTGATCATTAAACATCATTTGCTGTCATTCTGTAAGGAAACCATGATTTCAAGGGGTTAGGTTAATCTAGGTTAGTGAAAATTAAGTGAATTAAAAATTTGCTGCCATCTTGTGATGTAAATTAGAAATTGCATTTATTGTGCTGTTGATAGCATGTTGTAAATTGGCATCTCAACGTGTTATGTGGAACAGGTGAGATGCGACCTTATTCTTGCAATCCTGCTGCAGCACTTGCATCAATTTTTTATCACAGTGTACTTAGGAGTCCAGAGAGAAAACATCAAGGCAGTTAATTACAGGGGTGCTGTACTGTAAGTCAACAGATCTGTCTTTTTCCCTGTGTGAGAACTAACAACAGGAAAGCATATAAAGCATTTTAAGTAAATTCCATGTTTAATGACATTTTTCTTCTGTAATATGGCATGTTTACTCCAAGGCTGGATTGTTTATTTCAAAGTGACTGAATTTGATTAAACTTTAGCTACAAAATAAACTTACCAACCAACCAAGATGGAGCAACCTCTCCTAAACCAATAGGCCTAAGTGTAAAGGCCTTTCCACATCCACTGAGTTGAAGCAGTCATTGTTTCAGTAAGATGCTAAGCTTTCCCTCCCACACAGTCTTCAAGGGGACTTGCTGCAGGTTTTACCCAAAACAGCACTTTCTACTTCTGCAACTGAAGTGGTTTGGGTTTTATTTTTTACCCAGAAGATACATGGGATTGAGGTTCTCATGGCATTATTCACCACCCACTAGCCTTTTGCCTTGTCTGCTAAAATTACACGTTCTGTGATGGTCAGAAAAGTCCTGCTCAAGGCAACGTGAACTTTGGAGCAGTTACTGAGGGCCTGGTTGTAATTAAGGACATCTCCAATAAAAACAACATAAGCAGGACAGGCAATTGGAAGTTTACACAAAGGCAGATGCCCAAACTTACAGAGCAAATAATACACATTGTTCAGGCTAATAGGAGGGTCTGATTTATTCCTCAAATAAAAACAGAGGAAACTGAACTTTGCAATACTTTACTTTTGACACAAGAATCTCTCTGTGCTGTAACCTGCCCAAAACAAACTACCCACCCTGAAAAAGAATCAACCCTGTAAGAAACCAAAACAAAGTATTTTCCTGAGTTAGTTACTAGAGTAGCTGCTCAAAGTTTGCAACTATAAATAAAGGTTTGCTCTCTCCAGATTTGCAAACAAACATCAAATTTGTAGCATATAATCAAGGAAAGACTTGACTTAAAAGGAGCTGATCATTTTGGCCTAAACAGTTGCACTTGAAATTAAAAAAAATCTGATTGTAACAATTAAACAATTGATTTTTCTTCACACTCAACTATCGCCATGTTTGAGCCTTTCAGAACAGTATCTTTCCAGAGGGATCCATGCCTGGCCAGAGCGGAGAGCTGCCAGCCCATGCTGTGCTGTGCCCCTGAGGCCAGAGAAACCCGGCTCAGGAATGCCAGCCACAGTGCAGAGCAGGGCCAGAGAGCAGCCCACCCCACCAAACACACCCCCTCCCCTAAAGTGACAATAGCCTCACATTTCCAGAGAAAAAATTGCTTTTTTCTATTTGTTTTCTGGCTCCGGGAGTCCGATGCTGCAGTTTCTGCAAAGCAGTAGAACACCGAAAATTGTTGCAAAGTCGGGTTTTTTCGGTTGCTGCAAATTGTTGCAAACTGAAAATGTGGCAGAAAACAAAATTATGTGTTTTCCCCGATGTATTTGGTGCTCAGTGTCCAGAGGTACAGGGCAGGACTTCACACATTTCCTTCTCTTTGGATCTCTAAATCAAGGTTCAGAATTAAAAAACACCTCAGCAACTCAGCAATAAAAGAAATCAAAAAGGAAAATATTCAGGTTTTTTAAAAAATTCTTCTTTGGAATTTTTCTATTAAACTTGAAGTAACACTGCAGACAAAGGAATAATTACTTTTCTTTTCTCTCAGTTCAAAACTAAGCAACTCAGGATTTCACACAAAACCCCAGTGGGAATACAGTGCCTCTGAGATCATTACAAAGAGGTCCTTCTGAAGACAGTTTAAAACACTTACTCTTCCATCTAGCATAACAAAATCATATA
The DNA here is from genome assembly GCA_013400775.1 of Chaetops frenatus. NCBI lineage: Eukaryota > Metazoa > Chordata > Aves > Passeriformes > Picathartidae > Chaetops > Chaetops frenatus. Next base: position 1,544,588 of record VZTR01005693.1, on the reverse strand, counting down.
ATTAATCACATATTAGTTTATATTTTAGAACATTGACACTTAATATGGTTTAGGATGAAATTTCAACTGCTGACAATTCTGAGAAACTAAGTCTATTAGAGAACTTCACATTTTAACTTATGTTTCAAACCATATTTAAGGACATATGTTTACATGGCAATTTTCAGCATTCTACCTTTATGCCTTTATGTATCAAAATCAGTCTTTGAAGCAACAGAAGAAATAGTCAACACATTTAATAAGTGAAATAACGAATTACTGATGGAATGTAATGATCTGAGGCTACTCATTGGATCATAACTAATTAAAGAGTTCATTAAAAACTAAATGCTTGTATTATATCCTAATTTGTAGAAATTTCCTTCTTAATGTTATTTTTTCTAAACCAAAATACAATAATTGAATACCTAATTCTCTAAATTTCTCTTTCTTCCACACTAGATTCTGCTCCAGCAGAAGTATCCTCATGAATCCTTAAACTCTAAAAGGATCTGACTGAACCCACTTTTTGACAAGGACAAAAACTGGCAAGGAATGAACGAGCAGTTTCCACAGCACTTCTTTGTGCAAGACTTGTCTGCTGAGGACATTACTGCCAATATTCTTGCCAACTGTCCAGTGCTCACACATCTCTGATGTCAAGACTCAGCCTGTCTCCACCAGGCTACGTAGCTGATAATTCTGCAGTTCTGGACCAAGTAGGGCACATTAACCAGCAATGGTTTGCTGAGACATTGTCAAATAAGATAAACTCCTTGGTCTCACTTCTATATTGCTTACTCTAGATATGCACTTGCTGGTTGTACCACAGGGAAGGAGGGACAGAGGCACTGATTGTTATTAAAGTTGCATTACGTATCTTATGGTCACTGTCAAGAGATGTTTTCAGTGTGCTTATAACTTTTGCAGATTCACAGGACATCCTGAGTTGGAAGGGACTGGCAGTGATCATCAAGTCCACCTCTTGGCCCTGCACAGGACCATCCCTAAGAATCACAGTATTTGCCTGGGAGCGCTGCCAAACTTTAACCATTTACATGAACATTACTTGCATTTGATGTTCTTGAACTCATTTCTTCAGGGAAAATTTCAGACAAAATATTTAAGCTTTTTACAAAGGCGAAAAAAGTTTAGCATACAGTATATTAATTTTCAACATTAAAAAGAAAGCAGAGCTTTTGGAAGTATTTGGATTCAAGGCTGCAGCCTGACCCAGATGAACACTGTGACAGGTACACTGGATTCATGAAAATCCACAGCTTCTGGTAAAAAACCCATGCCTTTGACTAAGCCCAGCTCCTTTGGCATTGCTAGACCAAGCAGGATTTAACAGCCGTGGGGACCGGGATAAGGTGCCAGAGATAAAGAAAAGATTTGGCTGAGACAGGAATGCTTTGGAAGCAGAACAGAAGACAAGCTAATGGTGGTGAATGAAGGGAGAGGATTCACAAGCCCCCGGTCATGCTCTGCTTGGGAGCCTGGGAAAGAAAGTTTCACCTTCTCTCTGCTGTGAGCAAACTACTGAGGGAAATCAAATTCTTGGCAAAAGGTCCAGTCTAGGATTGGTCTACACAGAGGATGACAAACTCCTTTGCTAGCAGGCTCTCCAACAGCTAAATGAGAAATCTTCATGGCAGATTACAGACCTGATGAAGAGACATGTCCAGAAACTGCAGAGTTCAACACAGCCCTAATGCTTTTTCCAGTTTGGTTGTGTTTTGTTTTAACTCTGCATAGGAACCTACAGAAGCCATTTCTGAGCACGGAAATCAAGTACTGAAAATTAGGAAGTGTCATGCTTAAGAATATACATTCAATCTGGAATCAAACCTCACTATAAAGTTCAGTAATAAAGACTCCCATGTTCTTTGTTTATTGTACAGACATAATTAAGGCCACATAACTCATTTGCACCACATTATTTAACTCTGTTCTAAAAAGCCAGTTTAATAGATTTACTCCTTTTGGTGATTAAAGAAGCCGAAAATGATAAAGGGTCAAATGAAACAATTTGATATAATGATCTCAGAATCCTTAAATTATTTGGGTTGGAACAGACTTTAAAGGTCACCTAGTTCCAATCTTCCTGCATTGGCAGAGACACCTTTCTCTACAATACATTGCTCAAAGCCCCATCCAACCTGTCCCTCTGTGACACAGACATTTTAAAGAGTACTGTGATCTAAAGAAAGGTGCAATTTGAGTGGAGAGACAACAGTCATGTGAAAAGAAATTTTATTCCTAATATTTTCAATCCCCCCAATTACCTCTTACTGGAAGGAAAATGGTAATTCCTCACCAAGGTTCCTGGAAGAATAGTGCAGAACTAGAGGCTAAAGGCAACAACAAAAGGAAAACCCAAGGGCCTGGGGGAGATGTGGGGGCATCATGCCTGTCCTTTTTGTGGGTTGTTCTGGGTTTTTTTTATTGTGTTCTGGAAGTTGGGTTTAAAAAATGCAGGCCTTTCATTTCAGGCTCATACAAATACGGTATCATTTGGCTGCAATGACAACCCTTCATCAGCAGAAAAGATACATTAATTTTCTTTAGCAACTATCAGCACTACAAGCTCCTCTATAAATCTACAACCTTTTGCTTCCTGACATGAAAACATTTTTTTTTTGAGGGGGAAAAAATATTAGACATCAATATTTAAAACTATAATTATCAGCTGTTTAGCTCATAATAATGTTCAGCTTTTTCAACAAAGGCAAAGGCCACATTCCAACTCTGATCCAAAACCGAACAGCACTGGTAAGGGATATTATTCTGCATGTAGAAATTACCAGCAAATTATCTTTGTGTTGACATTGAAACCTTTCATCTCTATAGCTAGAGGTGGTTAATGAAAATCAAAATAAACAAATATGAGACCAAATGCCATTTACTCACTAAGCATTTAAGAAATAGGACAGAATTATTGATTGCTGACATGCTGTATCAAGCAATTTGGGGAGGGTGAGGTTCACAGCAGCCCGGAGGGGAATTAAATTTGCAATCTTCCTGGAGCAGGATTAAAGGAGACACAGACAAGTACAGCAGAACCCAGCTGGAATTAGAGATTGGAGTTTAAGTTGTTGTTTTAACAAAGCCTTCTTGTGTCAACTGAGTCAAAACACTTAGGGCCGAATTTAAACAAAACAAAGGAAAGAAATATTGAAGTGCCTCTAAATATCCCAGTGAAGTATTATTCCTGATGTATAGCTGGCCCCTGCTCTCTCCCTGTCTTGTGTCTGTGTTTAAAATCCAGTGATGAGGAGTTGTGCTGGTGTGAGGGTAAGGATAACACAGAAATACGTAATACAGTAATACATGCTGTGATCAGAGAACTACATGAGTGTCGCTTGTAAATTTAATTAAGATAAGGGAGTTGGTTTTGGTATTTTTTTTCCTAAGAACCAGTGATTCATTATGGAGCCTTGTAGGGGCCTGGGACCATTGGTCCTTTCCACAGAAAGGGTGAGAAAAAGAGTAATTGTGTAATGGAACTCCACAAGCTCTTCCCTTCCATCTTGCCAACCCCACTCAGCAGAGAGGAAGAGCAATTCCCTGGCCCCAGCCCTGCCTAAGGAGTGGGCGGGTTAGATGCTCTGGAACAGAATATTAAATAAATGGTGGTAACCTGGTTTACCCTATTTCTCAATTAGCACCTTGTGTTAAATGACTTTACAAATGTGTTTCCCTGCTTTATGGTGCTTTCTTATTATAATGCCCAGTTCTTCTGTATGTCTCACCAGAAACCAGAAGATCACTAGGATAAAGGGAAAGGAGTTTTGCTGCCAATGTCCATATTAAATGGTCCCTTGAGCCTCCAGCTGGCCACACAGACGGCTGAAGTGTCCCCTGCCAGCACACGAATTCCCTCCCTTTCCCAGCAGTGCTCTTCTGCACCGACAAGGTCCAGGCACCCCCTAGAAGTGCTCACTGCTCTTTGCAAGACCTCTGCAGTGGCTCCTACAGCAAAGCACTCTTACTTCTCTCTTTAGTTCCTGTGTTATGAGAGAAAATATTCACTAAATTCAATTAATCTCTATGTTAACAGGTCTCAATTTAATTCTTTCACATTGTCCAAAAATACAAAGTAAAATGTTTCAAGAACTGTGTTCCTTTTTGAAATGTATACCTGCTTCTACTACACACATGCAAGCACTCCTACAGTGCCTTTCCAAGGCATGCCTGTTCCAGCACTTCCTACTCATCATCATCAAAACAGAAACCCACAGCTGATACAGGGCAGCAGGCACACAGCACAACTGAGGCAACCTCTGCTTCTACCTCCAATCACAGAGTTTATGGGACCAGAGGCAAAGGAGAGGTGTTGTCCAGCAGGAGGTGAGTAAACCATGCACAAGAGATGCCACACAGCTTGAGTATCCACACACGAGCTCCAACTCTCACCATATGCTCAGTGCTAAAGTCACATCACATAAACAAACCCAGCACAAGCTAACCTCCTGCCCTCATTATTATAATAAAATATTTACTGAGTTCAAACACAGTTTGTAAAAATCTCCACCCAGTTTGAGTAACTGCTACTGCAGCACTGTAAAGGCTATTTTTGGATAGGTTTAGTTAGATTGCAATGGGATAGGATATAGAAACAACACCACTATCCCCACCAAGAAATAAGGGCTTTTTTGCCATTATAGTCTAATATAAACTCTGAAGTCAATTTCAATTTTTAAAAAAATGAGGAAAGTTTTTAAATTGAGCTGTCAGCTAACTACCAGAATCATTATCATTTCCAAATCATCATTCATACAATAAAAGAACATAAAGCATAATTTAATGTTTAATCATCTTTCCCCACTCTGCTGTGTTTCCACATAAACACAGAGTTGTTACTCTTGTGACAGCATCAGTGATTTAGTTACCAGAGCCCCAGATGAAAAACAAGTCATTCCAGGTCTAGGCTGCCCAAAACGTGGAGTCATCACACTGTACCTGTATCTTCGGGCATTCCTGCATTAATTCCCTTCCAGAAGGGAAGCAGTGCAGTCGGGAGCAGTGCAGTTGTGTGGCACTGCTGTGGGGAGTGGGATCCGCAGCGTGTGCTGCCACAGCCACAGTTACAGCCACAGTCACAGCCACAGCCACAGCCACAGCCACAGGCACAGTCACTGCCACAGGCACAGGCACAGGCACTGCCACAGCCACAGTTACAGCCACAGTCACAGGCACAGCCACAGCCACAGGCACAGCCACAGGCACAGTCACAGTCACAGGCACTGTCACAGTCACTGCCACAGTCACAGCCACAGTCACAGCCACAGCCACAGGCACTGCCACAGGCAGTCACTGCCACAGGCACAGTCACAGGCACAGTTACAGCCACTGCCACAGTCACAGTCACAGGCACAGCCACTGCCACAGCCACAGTTACAGCCACNACAGCCACAGCCACAGCCACAGCCACAGCCACAGCCACTGCCACCACTGCCACCCCAACACAGCCAGGGTCAGATGACTCCTGCAGCACCCACGCACAGGCGGGAGCTGAGCCAACACCTCGCCGTCACCACCGTGTAAAAATAGCGTCCTACAGAAGCCGAAATACTGTCCCGTCTATGGGGGGCACCACTGGCAGGGTCCCGGAGGGACCGGATGTGCCAGCAAGGAGTGTCTTTGCATCAGGTGATGATGGCACAGCCGCTTCAGGCTGCTGTTGGGGAGAAAGGCTAGAAGAACTAAAACCTGCAAACTCCTTGTCATAAATTAGAAATACAGGCTGAGGTGGCAGAGAAACCCCTCTAGACATCCCCCAAACACAGCAGTCCCTTCCCCCTGGTGCAGGAGGGCACAGCACTGGTGTCGGAAGATGATGTAAGCAGTGAGATGCTCTCACTGTGAGATACCTGGCAGCCAAAAATCTCTCCCCTGATTGCTCATATGGAGTTGGAATGTGTATCACTGGAATAACAGTGATGTGTTAAGCTATTTAAAGCGCTACATGGGAACAGAACGAGCACTTCTATAAGGACTCTGACTTCAGAAATCTATATGGTGAGTACACCACTGCCCTGGGCCATGCCAGACATGTTCTATAACTTTAAATAGCCCTCAGCTGACATGGCCTGGGACCCAGAGCACAGATCTGAAGACGCCAGGTTCTATACACTGAATCAAAACTATGGACAACTCAATTAAAAAAAAAAATCTTTTATATGCATTATCTTGCAGCAACTGCCTTTTGACATGAAACTCTTGTCAGCTTTTTGTTTTGTTCAATATTGTTGTGCTGCCTGCGTGAAGCCAAATCCATCCTCACACTCTTGGATCACCATCAGCCACCCTGGCTGAGTTCTCCAGATATTTGCAGGATTTGGCCTACTTACTTTTTCCCAGCAGCTACTTCAGCTTGGAAAAAATACAAAAGGCACTTTGCTAAATGGCAACACTCTGAATGCCCGTAAATTAATAGGCAGGAAAAGTGAAAGGGCTTTCACTCTAACACAGCCTTTTCCTCTTCTTGCCAGGCTTCCAAGGCTAAATGCTTGGTAACTTGCATTTTAACGTTGTATGATCATAATGCAGTCACACAGTGCACTAATTTGTATTTACAATTTGAGGTGTGATCCCTGAGCCTCCCCTGCAGTCTCACCACTTGGCTTCAGCCAAGCAGAAATCACACTCCAGGAGCTTGGGGGGTTTTCGTGGTGTTTCTGAGAAACTCCATCACCACTCATGAGTTTCCCAGGCACAAAGCACGAGGCCGCTGCACCCCATTAGCACGATGGGCTGACTCGGGAGAGCGTGACCAGGGACAGCAGTGGCAGCAGCACAGGAGAGAGATCAGAGACCCCTGCTGCACATGAACCAGGAAACCGTGTAGCTTTAGCCTGATTTCTCAAATCAACACAGATCAAACACCTGTAACTGCATTGTTTTAACAGTATTAACAGCCACATGTATGGTCATCTTTAACTGAACCAGGTACAAGCAGGTCAGAGACAGTGGGCTCTTGTACAAGGCACTGAAGTAAAGAACCTGCTTTAGCAGGGAGGTTGGACTAGATGAACTCCAGAGGTCCCTTCCAACCTCAACCACTCTGTGGTTCTGTGAATCCTGCATATTTATGAAGCAGGAAAAATCAGGCTGAGGATCCACTCTGAGCTCTGCATGACACAGAGCAGGCAGCTGTGTTTGCTGCAGAGGTAACTGGGTCATGAGTCCTGCTCTGCTCCTTGCTATCTCTTGGGAATAAAGAGCTTCCTTCAGGCCTGAAATCCATGATGACAGCCCTTGACTGCTGGCCTGCAAGTTGGATGAATGAAAGCAGAACTTCTCCCACTCTCAGCTCCTTTCTCCAAGGCAGACCTCTCTACAGCAGACCTAGATCCAGACCAAAGGTGGCATTAGCTCCCCCAACTAGAATGGAAGCACCATCTAATATTCTTCAGAAAAGTATGCACCCAAAATAGTAAGCAGAAATCAAACACAAACCCTACAAAGCCTCTAGCAGAGATTTTATAATGGGAAACAGTGGTGTATCAAACCTAAAAACAGAGTGCAAGAAAATGCTTAGAGAACTGAAAAAACAAAACACTGCCCCATAATGAGGTGAGGGTATCTCCAGAATGCAGTCTGCAAAGTGACACAGGTCAGAGGATAAAGGGACAGGGTCTGGTTAGCAGCAGAGAGACAATGAGAGCCACAGCAATGGTCCCACAGGTCACAAACCTTCAGGAATTAACTGATAGGGATTTCCAGTAAAATGGAGCAGACATCAGATAAGGAAAGATCTGCTTAAATAGAGGTCATGGGCTACAGTTTCACTCAGAAAAAAACCTGTCATGTAATAAGGATAAGGCAGGCAATTAACAAAAGGTATTCCTTTCTAAAAGGTCAGGCACTAGAAGAGACTTTTCACAGAAAGGACTTCAGAAAGCAAGAGGGAAACTGTATACCCAGTGGTGAGCTAGGATAATGGGATGTATTGTCTTAAGGGAAAGCATCCTGGCTGCAACAGAAAAGGTACTGTAACAAGAACCACTCACAAAAAAAGTAGAATCCAAGCCCAGCATTTTATGGGAGAGAAATCAAAGAAGCAGAACGGGGCAATAAATGTCAGTTGGTGTGGCCAAAAATTGCATGTGGTAGGCATGAGAGTTAGAAAAACTCATTTCTATCTTTGAACACAGGAGGATTTAAACTACAATGGGAATCTGGCATTTAGGGGATTGTGAGTGGTGCAAGAAAGATGACAGGCACTGTAAAGATGCCAAGACTAGTTTTTGGGTATTTCTTCTGGGAGTAAATGAATGCATGAAGAAGGTTTTTAAGGGAGGATTTCTCTGTGTGGGTTGATGCTACATGCACACAAAGAGAGAAAGAGATTACTAAATTTTTAAATTTTAGTAAAATCATTGTTTTATATATAAAATTACCCTTTCTCTGGATTTTTAATCAATGAAATTTGTAAGAGTCCTGGCAGGTGAAAAAGCTACTCTTTTTCAAACCATGACACAAGTGCTGACATAGAGAATAAACAGAAGTATTACCTAAAGAATTAGATAGACTTAAAGGACCTTCATTGCATTGCTCTCTTCTGAAAAGTTACACAGACACTGCAATAATTCTACAATCACTAGCTACCCATCATACAAAATTATCAAATGATGATGTGGGTTGGGTGCTATTCAGAAAAAAAAAAGATTCAACCTCTCATGTGTTTTCATTATAATCAATAAATTTAAGTTTGAAGGTTTCCTACCAAAAAAAAAAAAAAAATTTTAAAAGCCAAAATTACCACCCCAACANGATTCAACCTCTCATGTGTTTTCATTATAATCAATAAATTTAAGTTTGAAGGTTTCCTACCAAAAAAAAAAAAAAAAATTTTAAATGCACATATCCCACTCCCATCATCCCCCCAAAATAGGAGATTTTGAGAGTTAAGAGGTCTGGGTCTAGGCCTAAGGGAACCCATGTGCCTGAAATGCCACACATGTAAGTCCAAAGCTGCAAGGCTGGGAACCCCTCCTCATGCCTGCTCCTCAATACGTCCAAACGCAGAGCAAGATGAGTTTTCACTTCCCATTTCCCAGCTGTGCATGGCTGACCATGGGAAAGCACCTTTGGCTTCCACATGCAGTGGAAACAGCTGTTTATGTGTGCTTGCTTGTAGCCTGTGTCTTTTGTGAGTGTGGGTACCCAGCGCTTTACCTGGTGTCACCCAGCAGACCTGAGAAGTTTCCACTTGAAGAGTTACCTTCCTTGTTTTCCAAGAAACAACTCTGTGACCACAGAGACCTTTCTGAATCCTTGCCACATTTTTTGCATACACTCATCTCACAAGCCTGGGACACCTTTCCACAAACCCTGCAGCTCAATCCAGCTGTGGTGCATGGCACTACCAGGACAGTTAAGAGATGGTCAAACACACATGCAGAGATCACCCTCTGCAACAAAAGCTGACTATTGTCCTCAGACTGGGGCCATCTGCACAAGTTCAAGGTGAGTTTTACACCAACAGATCCAATAGGGAAACAAGGGCACAAATTCCTCTTCCTCAGAGGCTCAAGCAGCTGCAAGTCCACCCCTGGTGTTTGCTCTGCTCAGGTTTGCAAAGGAGAGAGACACTGAAAATCATGTTTAGGATCTGGACTGCAAATCCAAAGTGAAAAACCCTGAGGAAGAAATCTGCCCCAGAGGGGAGTGGGGATTTCAGACACATCTTCAGCACTCTGTGTCCTGTGCACACACGCCCAACTCCCAGTGCTTTAATCCTTGCCTTTAGCCCACAGTGACCATGCCAGAGAACATTTTTCTGCCTGCTTTCCAAATCCCATTCTCTGTTAAGGGATGTAGCTGCAAAGCAGCAGGTCAAATTCAAATCCTACTTAAATACATTCATTTTGGTTGATGATCACTGAGAAATTTGTCAACAACGTGGAGTGCTGTTTTGAAAGTTAAAAAGAAGCCATCACTGGAAATGTGATGTTGTTACACTTAACCCTGCTCCCAAGTAAAGTTCAGTAGTAAAACTATTACTGATCTGGCTTGAAGACTTTCATCAGCATTCATTTCTGAATTCTGTCAAGTTTTGATCTTAGCAATTGGCTCATCACAACCAGAAAGCTCAGCCTTTCCCCTGCTTGACTGAGGTTACAATTTCCCATCAGTAATATCTGAAATGCAATTATGCCTCTGAGCTCACTTTAGTACCAAGAAACAAAGCAGACTTTTTTTTCTTGGAGTGTGTCTAAATTAATTGATATTCTTGATTGCTCAGTTCCACCATAAGCAGCTCCAAGTTCTTAAGAACCAACTTAACAAAAATCACTGGACTCTGTATCTGTTACTGTTCTGCACCTCCCTGGCTGCCTGATTATCATTTCTAGCACCTCCACCAGTTACCCAAACCAAAAAGCTGCCAGTTCCCTCATTTTAGGGCATTCTTTTCAGGACAGCCGTGACCCAATAGCAGAAACTGTCACCGTGGTGCTATTTCCTCCCTCGGGTCTGTAGCACCTGCTGGCTGCACCCCTGCCCAGCATCACTCTTCACAGTGGCATCTGCTTCATCTGTGCCCTCCAACGGGAGAGGGGAACAAGCACATTCCCTGGCTTGGAAATGAGCAAATGTTTGCAACTGGAGAAAAACAGTGAACAAAGAATTTCCATGGCTCATTTGCCTTTCCATTCCCTGGTACAGAGTAATAACAACAACAATGATGCCTGTTCCTTACAGCAACACCAAAAAGCAAAAGTAAGATAAAATAATATAGAAAGCTATAGTTCATTTTGCCAGCCAAGCCACAATATATAACCCCCAATCATTAATTAATATAGTTTACTAACTTTCCACTAATGCTATATGAAATATATTTCTAAAAGGATTACAGATAATAATTTAAGGGCCTTTGCAAAGGGCATTTCCTTTTTATATTGTAGTCTACAGCATAAAAAATTGTTTAAAATAATTACTTTGAAATATAAAACTGAACTCCTGCTTTTATTTGCTTTGCTTAACTTGGCATTAGAAAGAGAATAGCTCTTGTTTTATTGCAATGATAGAGTTACTTCAAATATATACAGATATTGATGCTACTGAAGTTCTGGTGTTGAAGTCACACTACCTTACACAGTGCAAATTAGTTATCTTGGGTGAACTTTTCACAGTGTAAGAATTTCGTCTTAGATTCTGTTACACCCATACAAATCTAATTCTGCTTCATCCCCAGAAGACAAACACTAGCACATTGCCTCCCTTTTTCACATTCAGGCTACACAATTTCTGCAATCAATTATCTTTCGACACCACATTCATAGCAGAAATGTGTTATATTCACACAAACACGACCCCAGAGCCTTCAGCTACAGTGCTACTTCTTGCACAGTTCTGCAACTAACAGTTCTATTACCAACAGGAACATTTTTGAAGTATCTATACAACGTGCTTTTTGGCCAAGTTTTGAGTTGCTTCATTTGCAAACCACCACCTCCTTCAGACAGAAAATGAGTTTTAGTTCAAACTAAGTATTTTGTTCTGAAGCTTTATATTCCCCTTTTACAGACAGAAGGGGAAGCAGTAACATCATTTGATGAAATCATGTCTAATTTGTAAAAAGAAAGATATTGCACACCATTTTTCCCAGGTAATGTACAGAAATGCAATTCAGTGAAGGACAGGTGAAAATCCAATACCAAATTCCACACTAACCTCTCTCAACAGGGTGGAAACACGAAGTAACTTTATTGTGTCACGTGAACAGTAGTGTGGTCAGGATATCCTGAACCCACTATTCCCCATCCAGCCTCTGCACCCAGGTTGCTTTTGCATAGAGACTTCAGTTTGGAAGAGGTGAGGGAAACTGGTAGCCAAGGTCTGATGCCAGTGTTGTGTCAGGGTGAGGCTGTGGTGAGCACAAAAAGGGCTGCCACAGTCTTCACACTGCCTGTTTTTGCTTAATTCACTGGAAAAGAAAGAAGACGAGCAGGCTCAGGGCAGGCCTCATCAGAGTACTGCCATATTTAAAAAGCAGCTACAAAAAGGATGGAAGCTCTTCTCTTTGTACAAGGAGCCACATGAAGACAGGACAAGTATAAGTTGCACCAGGAGAGGTTTCATTTTGACATAAGAAAGAAATTTCTTCCAGTAAGAACAATCCTGCCCTGGAACAGCCTCCCCGGGGATGTGGTAGAGTCCCCATTTGCTGGAGGTTTTCAGGATGCAACTGGAAAGGGTGGCAAGTAATCTCATCTAGATTCCTTTTAACATAAAAGGTTGAATCAGGTGATCTTTTAAGGTCCTTCCAACCTGAGTTCTTCTATGGTTCTGCAAACAAATGCAGTCTTGCATGATGAAAAAAAAAACTTGTGATTCAAAAACTTGTTCCTGTTCATCAAGGGGGAAAAGTGTAAAATATTGTTGGAGACCAATATCGAAAGAATGTTTTTCAAGTCAAAACCAGAGAAAGCAAAATAAACTGTTTTGAGTGACTTTCTTAATCTAAATTGCCTTTTAGCTTCACTGGGACTGAACCTGGTTAATTCCCCCATTCTACATAAAACATACAATTAATCTGAAATTGTAGCCAAGGCCTGGCGAACACCAAGAACCTTTATTTCCCTCTGTCTCAAGAGAAGCCTTTGTCCCTGACAGAGAAAAGCCTAGCAAGTCACTGCAAGGTGGAGCTTGACAGCCCTCTGGGCAGATGTAGGTCACTCCTCCTCCTCACAAGGGCAAGGAAACCAGGAGTTTCATCTGGCTGCAAGCTGCTGCAATGGCCAATAATCCCACCAATTCCAGTCTTTAATAACAACCCACTAAGACTGCAATGACGCAGGACGCTGTCCCCTGACCTACATGCTGCTGGAGCGAGACTTGGGCTGCTGGGCCATCAGGGACACAGCTGTTCAAGGACCCAGCTTGTGCCAGGACATGTTCTACCACATCCCCTTCTTGCTGTGTGCATGGCTGTTTGCACCCACCGTCCTCCCTCCACAACACCACACGGGACGGCCGCTTACGTGGGGGTTTCACACCCCCGGCCGCTCTTGGGGCAGCTGCTGGCACTATGTAGAAGCAGGATAAATTATGCATGGCCAAATCTGAGGGATCGTGGGGTGCAGGGATGTGTCCCACACACAGCCAGCACAAAGCCCAGCAAGCACAGGCAGCCTCACCAAACCCACACACAGTTTAAGAACAGAGGACAGGCTATGGCCATGAGGTGCTGGGCTCATGCAGAGCAGGGCAATACCCGATGGCCAACCTACCTTCAACCAGGTCCATTTACTCATGATTTAGCTCTATTTCCCAACAAATGTTCCTCCATGACCGCCCTTAATGTCTCCTTTCCCCAACTTCAATCCTTCTCCTGGACATCTCCCTTCTCCTGGGCACACAGTTTCTTCAAACATTCCTTCCACCATGCTGTTGGAGGAAAGGAGTCTCCCTTACCATTTCCCAGGGCTGCAACACACGGGAGCTCTGCTCACCCTTCCCCACTGCTGACCAAAGGAGCATCAGGGCACAGTCTGGCTCTGCTCTACTCTCAGAGCATCACAAAAAAATAACAGTTTTAATGAAAGAGAAGCACAACTTTAGGTTAATGCAACACACAGAAAGAACAAGTGACCCATGCTACCACAGCACATTTCCAGCGTTTATTTACAAAACAGAAGATAAACAAAGATAAACAAAGCCCAAATACTCCTAAAGTAAATGATGACTCAGATGGTAAATACCCTTTCTATCACATCCCACTTCTCTCTATCATTTGTAGTGACAGCCCTGCTCTCACTGAATTAAAGAAGGACAATTCTGCTTTGTAATGAATGAAATCAATGTTCTCTCCTGTATGACTTGTTTTTCTGCAGTGCAAAGCACTACCAGTATCTGGACTTGAAAACTTTTTCATTTTAATAGTGTTTCTGTAGAAACAGGCCTGAATTTCAAAAATTTATTTTGCTTTACTAGGTACTCTGTTAAAACACAGATGTGACTGTAGCACTGAGAGAGGTACCTAAGAAAAACACTCTAATGAAGTTAAACTGATCGAGCTGGAAGCAGTGAGTATTAATTTCATATTCAAAGCACAATATGCAACTCCATGGAAAGACTGATGGGTTCCTCAGGGTATGAAAAATTATACGATGCAATTGAATTATCTCAGCAATACAGTTTCTTACATAAGAGCTAGAAAAAGGACATAGTAAGGCCTAACATGTTAAATAAGCAGAGAACTAGGAACAATTCCTTAATGTAATCCAATCCTTACCTCTGTAATAATTTTAACTACAGCGGTCACTAGGGCTGTGCAAAATGAGACATCTTGTGGAAATGCTTCTCTCTACTGACAACCAACCAGCTCACCCAACCAATCAGACCTTAGGTACCAAAAGCAGAAAAGTGAATTAGCCACCATGACTTGCAGAAATCCCTAATTTATTTGACCTAGCTTCCAGACTCAGTCATTCTGATAACATTTTTTATACTGTCAATCATAAATCAGTCCCAGCTCTTTAAGTGACTCTATTAGTAACATTTGCTGTATCACTAAGCATTAGAAATTCTGCTATCTCAACTTTAGTCCCTCTTCCAATGCTGAGCTGAAACAGAGCTGAAAACTCTGGTCTGGATTTCATTCTAGCACAGAACAGTGACTTCCACTTATGCTCCAAGCCATCAAAGCTTGATGACCCCCATCATGTCACAGGTTCCCTGTCTGACACCTAGCTAGAGCCCAGGGCAGACAGGTTTCAATGTCTTGCATTATATCAGTGACTTCATAACAGCACTTTTAGGCACTTTCATATTTCCACACCACTATGAGTAAGACTAACATGGCATCTTTTCCAATGACAGCTGTAATCTTCAAAGGAACAAGTTCTCAGTTCTTCCCTCTATGTAAACACGAGCTTTTTACAAATAGAGAGATCAGGTAAAACTTCAGCCTTCCATTGTTTGCTAGAGTTTCCTGAAATGCTACTGCCAATAGCAATGCAAATTTTATCAGAAGAGTTAGTAATTCCCAAACAAAATCACTCAGTGAGAATACTGTTTATGAAATAACATGCAAATATATTTTATTCAAAGATACAATATTTAATGGTTTAAGCATTTCTGTTGGGCAAAAATTAACAATGTGTAGTATTGCTTAATGAAAATGAAACATCTTTAATCTCTAAGCTTTAAAATTAAGCACTGGAAGAAAAAATTCTTTTTCTGAGTATTTTCAAAATGTTACAAACTCTTACTTCCAGATGCTGATTATGCAAGTTCAGGATATAACCAAATATTAAATGAATGAGCAAACTGTATCTTTAATGTAGACTCATATCAAAACTTTACAGACTAAGTGAAAAACAAAGGAAGAATAAGAAAAACAAAGAAAAAAGAACAAAGTTGCCTCTTTTAGGGGAAGATCTGTAAAACAATAGAAAACCCCTGCAAGCAAACACCTGGGAACTGCTGGCCAACAGAGATGTGGTACTGAAGAAAGAAAAGGACCAGGGGAAAGGCAAACCCCACCAACCACTATTTTCAATAGTAAAAGAACAACAACAGATTCTCTAGAGTGAAAAAACAACAGATCTCTGCCTGATCTTGGGCCCTGCTATTCACACAAAATAGGCCTTCCTTCATGTTATTTTCTTGACAAATCGTAATTTTGCAAGGAATACCTGCATTTGCTGTCAATTCTTCCTCTTACCAAAAATAATAAAAAGTGCCCCAAAGACTAGCTAACCATTTGCAAAAAAAAAAAAAAAAAAAAAAAAAAAAAAAAAAAAAAAAAAAAAAAAAAAAAGAAAATAAAGAGTAATACTGAGTCATTCTACAGTTATCATCTAAAAATATATGATTTTTTTGATAAACATGCATTTCAGAAGGTGGTGTCATGGAGGTTTTCTATACATACAGCAATAATACTATCTCGATTTAGAAATACATCACTAACACAAGGCCATTCAGTATGGCTCTTGAGAAAGCAGCAGAATCCCTGCACCTTTAGCTCAATAATATTTTCTGCTGCACTTCACAATTTGCTTCTTTTAAATCTCCATTTAACTTTCTTTCCAATTACAGGTCAAATCTGCCATCTAATTCCTGCCTTCAGCCCCATTACTGACAATCTACTAAGGTGGTTATCTCCACACAGGTGTAATCAATACTTCTTTACAAATTGATTTGGTTAATTTCAGCTGTGAGTTCCACTTAACATCAGGTGCAGGTAAAGGAAAATTGCTGTAAGTCATCTCTTTGTCCTCCAGGCAGGCAGCCTCAGTGTTCAGCTCTCCAGCACAGTAACAGCAGTGCCAAGAGATGGTCCAGCAGACTGACAAGTTTCCCACTTCCATATTTGGTCTGTTAATAATTACCAGAAATTGGAAAAAGACAGAAAATAAACTTACACTCTGAAACCTACTGAGAGCGTGTTCGCTATTCATTTTATATGTTCTCTTTTCAACCAGTGAGATTATATTTGTACAAAGTTAGAATCATGACAATCATTTCAAAGTTTGTTATCCTATTCACACAGTAAGATTTAATTACTTTTATTTAAAGCACTGATGCAAAACCTTTCAAACACACTCAGACTTACTCAAAAGCCTCAATACTGATATGCTAAACCCCAACTTTGGCACATATCAATCCATTTATTGGGTGTATGATTAGGTATGGACATAATTAGAAAATGCAATAAAATAAAGTTTGCCTTTTTAAACTTGAAATTGCTCTATCTTTAAATAAAAGCCTCTTTTTCTCAGTATGTTTTGCTATCATTTTACAGCCAGTTTTATACTACTGAGATTCTACCTCTCCCATCTAGGAATTTCTTACATGTGTTACATTCACTCAAAAAGACCATAACAGTCCCAACTTTAAATCAAGACAATATCTCAAAATTGGCCTAGCTGTACTAACAACATATTAAATTATAATGAGAAGCTGTATACTCTGCTGTGCAGCAAATCCACAGACTACTAGAAATTTATTCTCAGGTCAGCTGTACAAGAGATTAGATCTTTTAATTATCTGTCACAGAATGGGAGTTAGGAGCCTCCATTCAGCTGTTCAGTTTGTGACCTGCAGAAATAAATCTGACCTCTTACAAAGCACATGTAAGCACCACACACACTCTGAGGCATAGCTGTGGTTTCAAAATCACCATGTAACTCTCTGGTATAACACTGTGCTTCAGAATAACTGAGCTTCCACTGGAAATGTACGTGAGCATGTGTTTTTTGGAAGTGCTGCACAAGAATCCTAGAAGCATTGTCTAGCTGTCCTGCTTTAGCTTTAAATGTCATTTTAATCATGCCAAAGTCAAGTTTAGCACTCCCACATGCTATATTTAGAACCAGAATAATTTAGGTTGGAAGGCACCTCTGGAGGTCATTTAGTCCAGCCTCCTCCTCAGCACAGATCCCACACTAGATCAGGTTGCCCAGGGCCTCGTCCTGTCCAAATCTCAAACCTCCAAGGATGTAAAGCTGTCACTTTCCCTACTCCAGTGCTTTACAACCTTCTTGGGAATTTGTTTCCTCTTGTACCTAATCAGAACTTGGCATGCTGCAAGCTGCCGTGGGGTTGAGTCCTGTCCTTTTGCCACACACCTCTGAGCAGAGCCTGGGTGCATCCCCTCTCCAGCCCAGCAGTGAGACACAAAGACACTGACGCTCTCCCTCAGCCTCCCAGAGGAGCCTGGTTCCTGCAGACCCTCCTTGTACACCCTGCCCATCCAGGCAGCCTGTCCACAGCCCTGCTGCACTTCTTCCCAGTGCCAGGACCCTGCCATGACAGCAAAACAGATGTCTCTAAAATCCCTCTCTAACATGAACACCATCACAGGTGAGTGAGGACACAAATTTAAAGCAGGGTGATTAAAATTAGCCTTCCAAACCCATATTTTGCATCCTTTGAAAGCTGACTCAGTGTTCAGTGCTGCTGAACACCTCTAACTCACAGCATCTTGCTTGCCCATCCAGGTTTTTCACACAGCCACTTTCCATCACAGTATCAGGTATCATAAGTAACAAACCAAAACTCTCCTATCTGGATCTGCTGTAAAGGAACTTGGAATGCCCTGAGGGGTGTGTCAACATCTCTCATCTGAACATGTAGCTTTAGACCACTGGATTCTAAAAGAATAGAAACTAATATTATATTCACATTTAAATGGCTAAATAAATGCCTTCTTTTAGATATAAATGTCATAATTAATTGCATGTCCCACAGTGTGATCAGTCGCAACAATGATGTAGATTTGCAGCAGCCTGACCAGAGGACTGACTCTACAAACTAAATATTAGATATACAGTGACTTTGGTGATCCCACCACCAAAAATTCACAGCACAAGTTCAGCAGCCCAACTGTTTTTAAATCTATGCACACATACCAGACATACAAAGAAACCAAGGCGGCTGACAAAGTTACACATTTGACACTGCAACTTGCCTTAGAAGTAGAGATTTTTTGCTGGGACAGTAAATACCAATCCCACCTAACAATATATCCTCAGGATCACAGGCTTTACTGCACAGGTATCCCATTTCCAGCCTCTACACCCTGCCCAGGTTCCTTGCAATTTAAAGAACAGGCAATGTGATTAATACTGCTAATCTGGCTGCACTGTGAATTTTGGCTGACTCTTCCATATGGGAGCTCTGGGAGTTTTGACTGCAATATAAGAAATATTGTTAAGCCTCGAAGTTCTATCACAGCCTTGAAATACTTGTTGTTTTAAATTAAGTACCATCCCTCAGAGATATGTGACTGTGAGGCAATCTGTTCTTTAGTTTCTTATTATATTAATTTGGTTCTAGTTGTCATAGTTGCAGAAAAAGGTTAGAAGTTTTTAATATTCTAGAAAGTCTTCTCATCCCTTTCCAGTATGAGCAACATAAACAAAATGCAAATGGTAAAAAAGAGGCTCCAATTTCTGTTCCAACTTATGATCATGGATGCCACTGCTTGTGATTTTTCCCTTAATGTTCTTGTGTATGTACATGGCCTAATTTATAGGTCTCAGGGATATGCATAAGGTTTTGGTTTCTGCTTGTATACTCTCTAGTAAATTGATGATACCCTAGTATGTTTTTTTAAATACAAAATATTTAAATATTTAAAGTCCTAGAGATACACTATACCTTGTTTTGAAGAAAGAACACCAATCACATGAGTTCTGCTCTGAAGGGACCTTCCCAGGGTGCTAGGAAGAGCTGACAGTTCCACTCACCAGTGTAGCCCCAAGGAAAGGAAAAAACATTCAGGAAAACAGAAGAGAAAAAATACTCCCACAGCAAGTGATATTCCTCTTGGAAACAGCAGAAATGGCCTCTTTGTTCCACTCACTGGTTTTATGGCTGTGGTGGGGGAAATAGGACAGTGGTGATAATGTCCACAGCTGAGCATCTTGTACCAAACCAAGGCAGGGGCCAAAAGCATCTCACCAACATGGCTGGTACCAAGGGACCCAGAACTGGCCCCAAGTCCTCTGTCACTTGGAGCAAATCCTGAGCTGCTGGATCCATCTGTGCATCTTTTGCCACAATATTCATTTTCCAGCCCGTAGGCAACTGACAGAGCAGATGTCACTGCAATGACTTAATGTATTAAGCTGCTATTTGTTTAATTCTGATGTGGAAAATGTGTCACACTCTAAATAGTTTAGTATGTTAATGTACCACTGCACCAATCTACAGCAATCTTTAATCATTTTATTCTAGACTTATTTGCTTATTTTGCTTTAAATCATAATTAAAACCTGTTTTCTTGCTTCCTTTTAAGTGTATTAGCTTCACCTCCAATTTCCTCAAGCTGAATAAACAGAACTATTATCACAAATAAACATTTAATGTCCTAGTATATTTTATCCACTATTTATTTGCATTAAATTACATAAGACAGATGCAGATAAAACTTCCCCTAACAATCTCCAGCACAATAATTCATAAATGAAGGGGGTCTAGGGGTTTAACTTTAAAGAATAACAGCTTAATTTCTGTGTCTGCATAAGAAAGCTGACCAAAGCTATTTGGAATGGGTCTCTGAGTAATAGTACTGAAATCTGAAATCTAAATACTCTTATTTGAATCAATTTTTTTGCAAAAATATTCTTCAGAATTTTAATTCTACAGTAAGAGCACATTTTAATAACTACAGAATGAAGTTTTATTTCTTATATAAATACACAGTTCATTATACTTCAATGGGGTTACACATGACAGTACAGCTAGTCTTGAACCTGAAGATTATTCACCTCAAAAACTTTTAAGGAATCAATTTTAGAATAATTTTAAAACGTTATGATGAGCACTACAAATGAGGAATTCCAAGAACGCAGCACATTTCAAACTGAAGGAACAAGATGAAATCTACTGAACTTTTCTGTGGATTCCCAAGAGATGTTGCAGAGCCGTATTAGCCTGCCAAATTCTAAGCATGTACTAGTAAAATTAATCCTCTTGCATGTAGCTGCAGCCCTTTGATAAGTCAGCATCCTTTGCATTAGCACTTCTAGTTTCCTGAGACTCTGGGCACATGTAGACACTTAATTTGCCAGTGCCTCACCGTGTTGGTCTGGGCTAGGCACTGCACTGTGACAGACCTTTCCTACAGGCACTGCAGGGCTGCCTGCTCTTCACCAGCGGGGTCACGTCAGCAGCTCTGCAAACAGCCCTCACGACCTTCTTAAACAGGAACGTAAAATCAAAATTTTGGAGCGCCCTTTTAAAAATACAGTTTCTGAAACAAGCTTCTGTGCTTGTAAACCCAGTTAAAGGATGATGCTGTACAATATTGAGGAATTCCTGCAAAGAAACACCTGTCTGCATTTTTCTGTACAGCAGGCTCATCTGACTTGTAGGCAAACAGCCACTCCTCACTGAGACTGCAATGGCCCATTGCACAAAGGGTGCAGGCACAACCCACTGTGAGCCACCTCTGGAACAAAGGCCAAATGTCATCAAAAGGCCTCTAACAACAAAAAAGCTGGAAGGAGTGTGTTCAGCAACACAGTTCTTCATAACCATCCTGTGCTGGTCACCAGCAGGAAGCCCCAGCATGGCCTGTCTGCTCCACCTCTCCTTGGAATAATTCTCATTATGCATATGCTTGTCCCCCAACAATTAAATTATACCAGCACTGAAACTCTTCTGCAATGATGAAATTATCAAAACCTGCTCGCAAAGAAATGAACACAGGAATCTGAAGCTTCCAAACACAGAGCAATAGGACACAACCAACATGGTGCACTTTGATCAGATTTTATTAAGAGGGACTTGGTCGTTCCAATGTCTTTTGAAGAGGAATGCCATGTGTAGCTTGGACAGGTCCCCTTTATCTAGACAAATGCAACAGCATCTTGAGCTGAACTCAGTACCAGCCCTCAGAACTGAAATAATCTTCACCCCAACAACTCAGCTTTCAGGTCACTGGGGGATACAAAACCTGACATTGTGCTATCAGTGTGACCTGGAATGGATCACAGATATCTTCTAAATTACCTATTGAATCAGTGTGATTGTAACTGATGAAAGCTGCAGAAATGGAAAAATTGGAAAGCTGCCTCAAACCCCAGCTTCCCTACCCAGCTGGGAAAGGGAGATGGGTGAGCATGGAGAAACCTGGAGCTTTTCCACTTTGCTGCACTTATCCATATCACTGGCCTTTGGGGAAATATTAACTTAAGCCTGCCTCTAGAGGAAAAAGCTGCACGTTATCTCTTTGCCACATTATGCTACCTTTAAAGAGCTTTAAGGAACTGGCAAGTGACAGTGACAGCTGCTGGCAGGGGTCTGCTGGGACAGGCGTCACTGTGGGCTGCACAGATTCCTTGGTGGGGCTGCACGCTCACAGCTTGGGTGCCAGCACATGCTGCCTTCTCCTACCACGTAAAAGTAAAGAAAAAAAAAGGAAAAAAGAAAAAAGAAAACCCCAAACATTTTCCAGGGTTAGGTTCTAGGGATTTCTTTTTTTAAAGTATTTTATATGTGCAGTTTTAGCTGATGGGTGACATCAGTTGCAACATTGATTTCTTTTTGAAATGAAATCTCCTCATGGATGTGATCCAGAGAGAAACAAAAATCAAGGGCAGGAATATTTAGGCTGCCAGAGGCACGGAGTTAGCAGCAGGAAAACGGCTTTGTTGCAGTTGGTTTTCTTAAGCCCAACTCTTCCCTCCCTCCTTTCCTCCTAGAGCCACTGGACAAGCTAAGGACTAGATATTTTCAAACCTTAGGGGAAGACAGCAAACAAATTAACCTTAAATTTTCCTTTCTTATGTCTACAGACAAATGCCAGCCACTGGTGCCAATGCCAAAAATAACCCAAAATGTATTAAGTCTTACACATGTAAAGTCAGTGTGACCTCACAGAAGGAACATTTAATTCAGACTTTGGTATTTCAGATTCTTCTCTTGACTAATCCTGCCCAACACAAGTCACAAATCTCTTAGTTCTGCGTGCACAAGCAAATACCCTTCTCTTGTGAGAGCTTTGTAGTTAATTGACCAAAAATACTATTAGAAAACTAAATATATTTACAAAAATATGCAGCACCAAGAGTACCATAAAGAAATTCTACCAAAAAGAAGCCCTCACGTCAGGGAACATAAATGTGATACATCCTACCAAAAAATGGAAGGGGTTCCTGAAAAGTATAGCCAAATTTTTGAAAAGGTAAGATGTTATCTTTTAATTTGGGATCAAAAATAGTACAACTGTTTATCTATGACACAAAGCCAGAGATCATTTACAAACAGTATAAACTGCAGTCAGAAAAAATACAGCGAATATTAATATAACAGCAATAATTACATCATTTGTATTTAAAAGTTTTCCAATCATTTATTGCATTATTGCTTTTTTTTAAGCTATACCATTTCAGGATGCTTACAAAGACGTATGCAACCAAAAGTCGAAATAAATCGATAAAAAGAGATTTTAACACTGACAGTGAGGTTCAAGGGCCATGTTTGAAGCAGCCTAGAGACAGGAAGGAGTGGAAGACATAGGGTGACTTGTTTATGGGTCAGTACAATGGCTTTTGTGGATGTGCAGCTCCTACTGCCCATCCAAAGTGCTCCCTCCTCCTGCTCCAGTGCTGTACAGAGCTGCCAAGGTGAATGCCAGGCAGCCCATGACCAACATAGGTTCTTTGGTACCTGTTAATTCTTCATGGTACCATGTACAATGGAAATAATTTCCATATAGTCTCTTTTTTCCCACAGGACAGTTACCACAATTTCCCTAGAAAACTCACAGGGGCTACCTAAACTTTAGTCCTTTCCCTTCCAGCACAAGAGACATGATCTGCCTTCCAGATCCACAGCACAGAGCCACAAGGCAAGCTAAGGGTAGGAATCTGCCTTTAAAATGTCAAGGTTTGTTGTTTACCCACTGCTGAGGTCTCTCTAAGCAACAATGGATGTGCAACTCCTTAAAATAGATTCACAGGTTCACTTAGGGAAAAAAATAATTATTTTTTTTTAATTACAAAAACATAAACCCGTAGAGCATTTTCTAAGCACGCAGAGTAACTAGCACAGGCATGGACAACCAGGAGAAGTGATAGGTTCTATACCTTTTATTGTCTTGAAAGAACACATTTCTGCTTTTGAAAACTACTCAGTATTGGGATATGAGTGAAAACAACCACTGATAGAGAGAAGTAGCAGAGGATTAGATGGTTTAGCAACTACATTTGACCCATAACTTAGGCTGAGTCTCAAAAATAGTTTACACAAGTAACTAGAATTAAAGATGGAATTCAGAACTGAAATATTTGTGCTTTTTGATGTCCACAGTGCAAACAGCTATACTGAAAGCATCTATCACTCTAATAAATACATAATTACTGACCATACAAAACATATGTGTAACATAAAACTTACTAGGGAGTGCCTCCAATATACAGGATTTCAATATATTTCCAAATATGCTATTTACTCTTGTATTTAGAAAGCCTCTGTGAAGCTTCATCTTTTAATTCTTAGCAGGACAGGTAAATCAAGTATCCAACCAACATTGTGGCAGCTTCTGACAGCTTTAGCTTAACAGCCAGGCTTCCTCTGCCAACTTAAATTTGCAGCTCGTGCTGTTTGCTGCTTTCTAAAATAGGCACAACTATGGCATGCTTCTAGATCTATGTAGACCTTATGTGCTTCAGAGACAAGACACAGAAAGCTCAGCCGAGCATTTCCTCAGAGCTGGCAGCACTCCCCTATCATCAATCTCATAAACTTCACAGGACACAGCCTGAGTTGTTCCCATAAAAGTCAGCTTTGACCTTGGGAAAAAACTCAGGCATATCACAAGTTAAAATTATAGATCTACGGAAAGAAATGCAAAACATGCCTATCATTTCAGCAGTTTTTCTGAAAATGTATCATATGACTTCAGAACAGAAGGGTGACTTAACCCCAAAGTTTAGCAGTAATGGAAGCTAAGGGTTCTCAGCACAACCTAGGCTTTAGTCTTAGGTCAAATCCTAATAATAATATAGACAATGAAATCTACAGCAGTGTCACTGAGTAGCTCTTTTAAGACATAAATAGAACTCGGTTAAGCTGGTTTTCTGTATTCAATGAAATTTAGACCACACTACCAAAAAGAAGCTAAAATTTGTCATCTGAGGTGATGATCCCTTAGTACAATCTTGAAAAATATATTAGGCCAAAATGGACACAGCCACTGTCATCGTTAGTTCCCACATCAGGACAATAGGCACAGCTGGGAAACAAGCTACTGGGCCACACAGACATTTAATCCCAGCTGGTGCAGTCTAATGATCTGAAATAATGACAATAAATGTCAGCAATGACAATAAATGTCAGCAAATTGAAACACAGCCTATTGTGTTATATAATTACTAAAGGTCTCGTGGCTCAAACAGACAGAAGCCTTCAAGAATATACTAGAAGAACCTTGGTTATGCTCTCACTGACAACACATTAAGGCAATCTGTGAGATGCTTGTTACCTTAGTTTGGTACCAGGAAAAGCTGTGACTATTAAAACAAGGATGCAAAAATGTTTGCACCTAATTCTGTTCAAAAGTACATAAATAAATGCCCCAGTTTCAAAGAGTTAAAACAGTGCAGTTCACAGTGATCTCACCCACGTGTGCTGATACTCAGAACTTCTCAAAGTTTCAGCAGTGGAGAAGCCAGATTTTCACAACAAACTCTGTCCCAGTTGAGATGGGGCTCTGCAGCTGCACGTACATAAGCCACAAGACAGGTCTGCATCTTTAGGCAATTGTCCAACAGATTTGTGATACATAAACCCTGTTTCTCCACAGAGTCTGGCTCAGGACAGCTTACCAATGTTCATACATGCAGCTGAGTACTTTTT
Source organism: Chaetops frenatus (assembly GCA_013400775.1). Classification (NCBI taxonomy): domain Eukaryota; kingdom Metazoa; phylum Chordata; class Aves; order Passeriformes; family Picathartidae; genus Chaetops; species Chaetops frenatus. Next base: position 1,519,280 of record VZTR01005693.1, on the reverse strand, counting down.
CTACAATTTTCCAAGGCAGTAATGAGCCATCAAAATGTGTCCAGGAAGACTTGGTAAATGGCCACAAGGTTGGTAAATGGCCACAAAAAAAACATTTAAGATTAATCTGCCCATGGATCTCTGTAGCAGCACAACAGATACTCTGCAGTCACGGTTAAGGACAGTTTCAAATACCCACAGAGAACTTTGGACCAGATGTACAGAGATCCAGCTGACTGCAGGTCAATCTTCAGTTTGGCGAGTGCTGGAGCAACCTTGCCTATTAAATTCTGAAAATCTCAGAGGCTGGAGATTTCACAGCTCCTCTCCTACACTTCTTGGTTCCCTCCTGGGTTCAAGCACTTTCACTGGGATTTCACTTTTCCTTACAACCAGCATGAACTCCTGTTACCCCTTCTAACTTGCTTCTTCCCCTTTTTCTATGCCTTTGTGAGAGGAGTTTGGCTCCATCTCCCCTTCACCCACCCATCAGGGGGTTGAAAAACAGAATTTCATTCCCCTCTGTCTTCTCTTCTCCAGGTGGATCAAGATCTCTTCAGCCCCTCTCCCTGCATGCCACACTCTCAAGAGAAGAGCACACCAGCTTCCTGGGCCCATCACGCTCACTGCATCAATCCTGGCAGGTCCACTCTGTTGACCAAGTGGGTGGGAACATCGTATCTGAGTAACACGGTAAGTCATGGAAAGGTCAGTGCAAAACAGCTCTCCTCCCTTATCACCAGTATTTACCCATCACCTGCACCCAGGGATGTTTTTGTCACTGCTTGAAGCCAGTGGCAAAGCACAGGTTTGTGTTTAGTCTGAGGAGGCCAAGAGCTGCCAAGCAAACCGAGGCTCAGAGCACAGGCAGGAACCCTGCAATTGGCACTCCTTGAGCCTGACTTGCAGCCAGGCTGACAGGCAGCAGAACAGGGAGCATATGTACGAGTCACAGGGCTGAGGTGCCGGAGCCGCTGCCAGACGCTCCGGCACAGACATACAAAAAAAATAATTATCCCGGCTGCCCTGTGTCCCGGATACGGCACCGGCTGCAAACCCCTTCCCAGCCCCATCCTCCTCTCATCCAGGGTAATAGTGGCAGCACAGACATTTCTATGGTTTCCTTTGCTATCGGTAGACAATCACATTTGTGACCTTAAAGACTGGATCCTCTGCATCTGTGTTGCAGGTCAAATTGTAACTGAGTGATTGCCTTCGCGCTGCAATTGCAGCATTATTGCAAAGCCAAAGGAAACCCCACAGCAAACACTACAAGACTCCACGAAGCCAAACCTCCCAGCTGAACTCAATCAAATATCCTCAGTGGGCTCTTACAAGGTAAAGAACAGAAAAACCTGTTTGACTTGCAGGTCCCAGCTGAGTTTGCAATATTGAGAACAACAGGAAAAGAGCGGGAAAGAACTTGCAAACAGAGCAGAGTAAATGAAGGTAACTGAGACAAAAAGGAAACTGTAAAAGTATTTTTCATGACTTCTAGAGCACTCACTTGATTTTAAACTGCAAAATTTACAGCAATCTGGGATTTATAAATGTAGCTCAGTAAAATCTCTTGACAGAGGTAAAAATCAGCCAAGGGAAAAATAAAGTGGTCTCTGATCAAGAACTCTCCATACGAATCCCTGCATACAAGGCTGCCCATTCATTCAGTCCCACTCAGAGTTGCTCAGCAGAGAAGATCCCAGTATATATTTAGACATCAACTAGTAAACTGCCTTATGAAACACTTCTGAAATTCCCTTTATCCTAAGCCATATACTCTATGTCATATAATCTCTAAATCGTATACTTAGGAGGAGAAGGAAGAATATGACCTATTTTTTAAAGTGACAAGAGCTCTTGCCTGACACCTAAGCAGAACAGGTTCTGTGGCTTGTTCTTCTTATGATATCCATCAAACTTTAACTCTTACTTCACCATGAATCTTAGCATACAGAAATTATCACAGCAATGCAATCTTACTTCTTACTTTGCCACTGCCTGAAATAGACTTGAAGGAACACAACTACTGTATGCTTAGTGTTCCCCTTTTGCACACCATACCCAGTTATTTCACTCCAGAAACTAGTACAGGGGAGGGATTTTTTCCCACTGAAGCTCAAATGAACTTGGAAAAAGGGAAGAGGAATAATCATATTTCACCCTTTTCTGAAGTATCATACTGCCTCATGCTAGAAATGAACTGACAGAAGAGGTACTTGAAAACTTCCCGAAGAACTTGATGCTTTATTTGTGAGCAGCTACTACACACTAACAACCAAGATTACATACTTGCTCTTCATATCCACCATGAGGAGCAACTGCAATCTGTTACTGTTTTACAATGACAGCATTACTTAAACCCAAAAATAACAGTTTCTAAGTAGAAAGCGTAATTAAGAACACTGAAGTATTTTAAAAACATCACTAGTGATCTCTTGCAATTCAGGAATGTATATTTTTCATGGCTAGCTGCATTTGGACTTTGTTCTCCTTCACCTATGGATCAAGACACTTGTCCTCTAAGATCAGGAGAATCTTCAAAATACAGTTAATGATCAATCTGACTAATGCCAGTAGGATTTGATTTTACAGAGAAAGGGAAACAAAGGGCTCCTAAAGCCAATAGAAATGTTCACTAAAGTTTCTATTCATCTCACATTTCTTGTCTGAAATGGAAAAATAAATAACCATGGTTCATGCAAAGCAATACTCCATCTAGATTTCAGAGCACGAACACCAGCTAATAAGCTGTGAAAAAAACCATTCCAACATTTCAGACAGTAACAGTTATGGACCTTGACACGCTGCTAATGGATCTGGACACAGGGAATCATCTAAATTCAGAAATTTTTCCCTTAAGATTATATTTAAGGATGCAGAGAGCAAGCCACCAAATTGTCCAACAATCTCAAAGGCCCATGCATCACTGTCCATCTGATGCTGGGCCTGCAGAGACCCTGCTCTGCTGGCTGGGCCCCTTTCATCCTGGCACCTCCAGAGCCCTAACTCTAAAAGCCCCATGCAGCACAAGCTCTTTCAACACAAGTATGTTTAATTCATTATTGCAAGTGATGGGCGCTTGATTGGAGAACCCAAGGTCCAAAGGTGAGCTAATGGCACCAGGAAACCCCTACAGGACTGGGAAATGCAGCAGTGAACTTACAATTAACAGTAGTCAGGAGAGAGGAGTTTCTACTGCTACTGCCTTATTTTGCATAGTGTAGAGGGGAACTGTTTGTCAAATCAGGCAGAAGTAAAGTCAGGATTTCTTCACTTCTTGAATGTTGGCCAGCCCATTGCATAGAAGAAGAGAGGGAAAAGTTACCTCAGTAGCCATGCTTTTATTTGTCAATTTTCTCTACATTTCTTAGCCCTCTGTGTTTTCATGTCAAAGATAATTATTGGTGATTAAGTACGTAAGCATTCATCTTCTGAGAAGCAAAACTGAAAGCATACTAGTTGTACTTTGTACTGCAGTGGCAGTGAATAGATAGCAGTCCAGAAGGGTGTTCAGTCCTGGACAGGTGCTGCACTGTAAATAGGCAAGTGGGCAAGAAGGAGACCTTGCTCAGAAAGCCAAATATCTGGGTTTTGTTAAGCAGAACTAGCCACCTCTCCAGAGATGGGCTGCAGCATTCAGGCAGCATGTGAAGGCCACTGGGAGACAGCATGTCCTGCAGTCAGGAGTTACCAGCTGATGTGACATCACCTGAGAATCTCTTCTGGCCTACTTCATCCTCTCCTGACTGTGCTGTGTGTTTCCACCATCCAAGAACATGCTGCCATTGAAGACTGAATCACTGAGCTGAAACCATTTTCTTTAGAGCTGTAAAGAATCCCTCAAAACTGTAACAAATCCCAAGATAGAGCTTCCTGCTTTTTACAGTCTAAGAAACTAAACTGCAATTCAACCTCAGAGGGAAAAAATACCATCAGGAAATACAGGTTGCTGTTTATTTTTTCAGGGAAACTTGGCTAAAGTGACAATAAAATGAAGTAGTTCCACTTTTGTTTAATTATGAAACATGTAGGATTGCATTTTATAAGGTGAACACGTTCATTAGCTGGCAAACTCTAAAGTAAGTTGACATCCTGGTGCTCCTATCTAGTAATTCAATGCTCTTTTACCAGTGCTCAGAACGAAGGGCTGAAAGAAAAATGCTGTACCTAAGTATAAAATAAAGCACAGTCTGAAACAATCATAACTACTGTCTCTAGGGAGGATTCTTATCAGCATACTTGCATGGGAACTTTGAAAAGGAATTAATCATCTCCAGGCTGAGCTGGACCCTGTGTGACCAACCTGAGTAACCTCTTTTGTAACCAGAGCCACTACATTCCTGCTCCATTTGGGCTGTGACACTCGATTAGCTGTTCTCTGATCCATGCAATCAAATTGTCCCTTTAATATAATCATTTAAAGACTAAATAGCTGTGTGAATTTGTGTCATGACATTTAATTTAATCTAATCTAAGATAATTCACCTAGTATGTAATTAGCTCTGTGATTCCCTTTTTGCACTTAAATAGTAGACATCATGTTACCCTATTTCTGGGAAATGAGGAGAACCTCATTTTCACAAGCTCAAATATTTAACTTACTCTCTTCTTCTTGCTATGATTTCAAGATGGCAAAGAACTGAATTATTAGACTGAAAACCATATTATAAACTCTTAGAAGTACTTTTAGTATCCTAAAAGCGCAACCATTTAATGTAAATCTCCCAGGTACAAATAGATCAATGGTAAGTTTATAGAAGGCAGCTGAGGGAAATCTAATTACAAAATATGTAACAATGCATCTGAGCTGTGTCTTACTATACCAGATGATCACAGGCTTTCTAGATTTAAAATTATAGCATGAGTCTGCAGTTCATTCATCAGGACAATGGCTCAATGCATCTACTATTGAACCGTTTTAGACTGTATTACCTATATCAATATATTACAAACTACATCACATTTACAAAACATAAGCATTTCTATATCTAATGCCAAATCATGGCAAGGCAGTGTCACAGCACTGCCTGAAACCCTCTTGATACAGACAGTGAATGATGTGTTGCCTTGGTGCAAGGGGGAAACAGACTGAGCAAAAGTTTCTGGAGTAGATCCACAGATAAGGCAGATCCACAATGGCTTCTTCCACCTCAAGAGTAAAAGAAATACTGAGGATTCCTCCTAGATTACCAAACCATGCAGCAATTCATTGGATCTTGTGTGGGGCTGATTTTAACACCCCATTGCATCCTTGTTTTCTTTGCAGAACCAGAAATATCTTTCTGTTACAGTAAACAGCAAACTTTGAATTAAAGCCTTTGCATAGTAATTTTGGTGGAAATCTTCTGGGACCAGTGATTTTAGACAAACCATGGCATTGAATTTGTTGTACAGTATTTGCCCCATCAATGTTAATGGAAAATTTCCATTGATTTTACTGAGTATATATGGGCTTCTCACATTTAATTTATCATGAGAATTGACTGCAAGTTGTTTACATAGCTCACACAGACACACAAAATCAAAATCTGGAAACATCAAAGCTAACCCTATACTTAAAACCAAGACTCCTAAAACTGCCAGTTATTCCTTCAAATGAGAGCTAACAACTCTCAGGGTTTTTTTCCACTCTCTTTTTTCCCAGGATGTTATTTTTATCTTGGCACTGTTCATTTTTGCTATTTCATTTACACCGTGTTTGGAGCAATTACTGAGATAAAACTGTGTCAAGTCTCCACTGCACTAACTTTTCTACTGGGTTTGTAACTTCAGAATATTTTTAATTGACATTTAAAATGTTATAGAGATAAAAATTTGGACTAATATTTCCTCTACCAGGCTCAGTTCTGCCAGGACAGACATTTCTCAGTATTTCATATTCTTCAGTTCAAAATTACAGCCAAGCAACCAAGGGGAAAGGATTCTGTGCTGCCGTTTCCTCAGTGCCAAAGGAGAAGTAATCATCCCTGTTAACCACTCCGATGCTCTTTAAAGACAGGGAACAGACTTGGCATTTCTAGCATAGTTCAGACACCCTGAAACACAAGCTTTGCTCTCGCCTGCCTTGGCCTGGGCGCTTCCATGGACAGGACCGGCGTGCTGGCAGGACATGTTTCACCCACAGACCGTGTGAGAACGTGGACAATCAGCACATATGAAAGAACTTACTCCCTCAATAAACATGAGGAAATGACAGACTAGGTTTTCAGCTGAAATCTGCAGCAGGTGCCTGACCCCAGGTCACTCACTGTCCTAACCGGACTCGTTCTCCTCTCTGTTTGCAGCAGGCTCCCATTTGGGTCGCTGCGAGGATGTGCTATGATTAAGCATGTTGACATACAGAGTCACCACGTAATTGTAGCTATTCAGCCTCTCCCTGTTGTTGTGGTAGAGCGTATATTTAGCACTACAGTTACCCTCAGAAACGAAATACACAACCAACTCCCACAGTCCTCCCTCTCCTCTGTGCACAACCCTGTATCTGCCTTAAGGACTGTAATATTTTGCAATCAGCTGTGCTCTGAAGTAACCACCCCCCGCCGACACACAACGCAGATGAATACTGAATCGCTAAAAAACACAGTTCCAAGTCAGTTCTCAAATCCTGCACGTACCACAGGATAAATTACTTTTATATTGCCCTGGGCGACTGGATTCCTCCGGGCGGCAATCCCAGCTTGGGCTCCGTGGCACATCCCCAATATCTACCTTCTCTATCACCACAGTATCTCGGTCGGCAGAAAAGGCCGGGCTTTTAACCCAAATATCCCCGCCTGAACAGCTGCGTGCTCCCACCCGGGATGCTGGGCGGGCAGGAGCACCAGCTGATGCCGCCCTCACCGCACCTCGGCTGCGGGGCCGCGGCGCGACCCCCGAGCCGCCGG
>VZTR01005693.1:1488457-1512072 GCA_013400775.1 Chaetops frenatus | reverse complement strand
TCGGCTCGGCACGGCACGGCGGCACCTTGGGAAGTGTAGGCAGCCCCGCGCCGCCGCCCGGGACTACATCCCCCTCCGTGCCTTGCTGCGGCCGGGGGTGGCTCCGGCCCCGCCGCTTCTCCGAGGGCAGAGCTGCTGCAGCACCCCCCGCCCCGCAGGAGCTTCCCCCCAGGTCTAGGCTGGAGCCGCAGCCCGCTCCCACCTGCCGGCCGCCACCGCTCCGTCCGGCCTCTCTCGCCCTGCGGGAGAGATCTTCCTCTGCATTTTCCTGTCCCGCTTGTGCTCGGCTCGCGTGATGCCCGAGCAAAGCAATGAGGTGCACAGGTGCTCCGGCACGTCCCCGAAGCGCCCGGGCAGTGACGATGAGGATGCTTGCGCTGTTCCTCAGCGCAGCCCAGGCTCCCAGCTGGGCAGCGCTGCACCGCACGGGAGGTGTTGGCAGCGAGTCTGGGAGTTCAGCAGGGGAAAGCGGTGCTTTGTAGATCAGGTGAACTTTCACTAATCCTTTGGATTTCAAAGTACAAGGGCACAGAATTACTATTAAAGTCATTTTTTTATTAAATACCGATTTATTCTGTATTTCATCAATCTGAAAATCTCTTTTATTTCTGTGAGAATTAATGTTATTTAAAAAAACCCAAAATCCCAAACATCTGTTTTAATAAATACAAAAGCAGCCAGTGTGGTTGCATAAGACTGCTGTACTGCACAGCTGCTCTGATGCTTATTTCAGACTGGGCTCAGGGCAGCTTGGGGTTACAGTAGCAGCGTGAGGAAATAGGGGTGTGAAGACTCGCTTTGCATTAATATCAGTCTGCTGATTACTCTCTGTTCCACTGACGGTTGCCTAAAAGTTGTAACTTAATTAACACTTGTAAGCGTAAAACCTACACAGCTTTCCCAACCTACACCTGAAACTGAAGCGAGATGAGCTCTGTAGCAGTGCTTACATGTCACAATTTGATAGGGAATCATGGTCCTTGGCCCTGTGTACGTGTAGCAGTACCTTATGGCTCTTATGTCATTTGTCTGCTGTGAATGGGGAACTCCTGGACATAAGCAATGTCGACCTGCAATCCAAGCAGCCACAGGACCAGACAATCCAAATAAGTATCATCCCATTCCTGACAGCCACCATCAGTGGTTATCTGCTGAGGGGATTTCCTCAGCCAGAGGTGTGTTCTTTACTTTGAAGAGCCTTCCATGGATTTTCTCCTGTTCTCTTGTCCAGTTGTAGCTTGAACCCATGCACACTTCAAACAACTACAGCATCCTGTGCAGGGAATTTCACAGCCAAACTGTCTGGTGTGAAGAACTATCTGCTGTTGTTTTGAACTTGCTGTCTGCTATTTTAACTTGATACCTGCTCATTCTTGTAGTAGAAGAGATAGCAAACATACAATTCTGTGTTCACTTTCTCTGTGTCACTTATGAATTTACACTGCTCTATTAGATTCCACCCTTCACTCCTACTCTAGTTAGTCATTCCATAAAATGGGTGACTTGTAACTTCAGTATCATGCTGCTATCTGTCACTTTCTGTCATTTGTTCTGGAGTTTTATTGTTTGATTATCAACTTGGGTTTTAATCATGAAGTGTCCTTGCATGTAATGATCATCATGAGTTCAAGGCAATCTCTGAGTGATGTTAGTGATCCTTACCCTGTGGCTATGCCTAAGTGTTGCTTTAAAAGCTAAATTAGATAGAACTCTTTTCTTGAACATGGTGGGTGCCCAATCCATATTGGAGGCAATGAAGAAGAAACTGCCTTGGGCTTGAAGGCTGCTAAGAGACAGTTTAACCCTTCTGCTGGGTGGCAGTGCAAAAGGAGAATGCATGCTAAAGCCTTTCATAATTCATTGCAATGAGAACAAGAGGTTTTTGGAAGATTTTCCTACAAGTCCCAGAGACAACTTAAAGGTCAGGGTTACTGCACAAATGCTCAACATCTCCACACGGTGCCAGATCTTAGGGTGCTGTTGTGGTTTAAAGGACAACAACTTTTTTTTTCTCATTCCTGGGGGGGGNATACCTGCTCATTCTTGTAGTAGAAGAGATAGCAAACATACAATTCTGTGTTCACTTTCTCTGTGTCACTTATGAATTTACACTGCTCTATTAGATTCCACCCTTCACTCCTACTCTAGTTAGTCATTCCATAAAATGGGTGACTTGTAACTTCAGTATCATGCTGCTATCTGTCACTTTCTGTCATTTGTTCTGGAGTTTTATTGTTTGATTATCAACTTGGGTTTTAATCATGAAGTGTCTTTGCATGTAATGATCATCATGAGTTCAAGGCAATCTCTGAGTGATGTTAGTGATCCTTACCCTGTGGCTATGCCTAAGTGTTGCTTTAAAAGCTAAATTAGATAGAACTCTTTTCTTGAACATGGTGGGTGCCCAATCCATATTGGAGGCAATGAAGAAGAAACTGCCTTGGGCTTGAAGGCTGCTAAGAGACAGTTTAACCCTTCTGCTGGGTGGCAGTGCAAAAGGAGAATGCATGCTAAAGCCTTTCATAATTCATTGCAATGAGAACAAGAGGTTTTTGGAAGATTTTCCTACAAGTCACAGAGACAACTTAAAGGTCAGGGTTACTGCACAAATGCTCAACATCTCCACATGGTGCCAGATCTTAGGGTGCCAAATCTCACAGTGAGAAGCAGAACATGGACTTCAAACTTCCCCTTGTTTAGGGTAATGCCACCTGCCACAAGCTTTATGAAAACTCCTGTGAACCACTGGAAAAATCATGGTCTGTTTCTGGTAAGATCCCATTACTCCAACCAATGAACCCGGGAGTAATCAGCACTTAAAAAGTGTACTGTCTAAAAAAGATCTTCTCCCAGCTCATCCAGGAAAAGCCCTCCCTCAATGACTTTTGGGGATAGTTCAGTATCATGGATGACACAGATGACACAAGCATTACTTGGGAAGAGGTCACAGAGTAGTCTGTGGCAAAAATAGTTGCCAGAGTTTATTCTGAATTCTGTTGGATTTGATGTTATCCTTGCTCTCCAGAAAGACATTGTCTCTTTCTCTGAGAAGCTGGCCTTGAATGGGTTGATAGCAAAAGTGTGGTGGAATTGTTGGCTTCACTGTCAAAATGAAACCATGCAGAAAGAGTTGGGAAGAAGGCTTTCCCAACAAAACAATTTAAACTGAGCACCCAGTGTCACAGGGGAAATAGCTCAAATGTTTCAGGACAATGATCCATCCTGAGGATGGGCAGATACACTCTTTGGAGCACTGTAATATTCAGTCTCTTGTTGCCAATCTCAGGCTAGTGGACAGCCACCTCCTGATTTTCATTTTTGAATGCAATCAGCTTGTTCAGCTACTGTGAAGGATGCTGAACAGTCAGCCTTTGACCTGTCAGCACTTTGCACCACTTCTGTCATTACTGTGAATTGAATTGGCACCTGGCAAACCTGATGATCCTGTTTCTTCCTTCATGTCCTCAGTGCCATCCTGAATCCTTTTAAGAGTGTTTATGTGGTTGTTTTTTTTTTTTTTTTTTTTTTTTTTTTTTTTTTTGAGGAGAAGCTTAAAAAATGCTATGCAAGACAAATTTATTTTTTAGCACAGAAGTGTTTTCTAATATTTCTCCACTAATATTATTTGGACAGTGTTATGGAAGAACTTTGCATTTTACTGTCCATGTGCATTTAAACTGTTTCTTAAGTACATCCTCGTGTCTTACTCTATTGTATTAGCTGTATTAGGAAAATAAAATCTTCACTGTCTACTGAATTTATAACCATACCAGTTATCAGAAATGCATCCTCCTCACATAAGGGCATATGTCTTTATGTATCTTCCCTCAAGTAAGGGAATATTGTTTCATGTAAAGAAAAAAAGAGTGAGTACTGTAAATATAAAGAAAAAAACCCTAAATATAGTGTATCTTCTGTTTAAAAAGGTCCAGATGAAGCAAGAAAAAAAGGATTATTTCTAATATTTCTGAAGTTTCCGACAGTGGGGTGGTCATGGGCTTCCAGAACAATAAAATAATTGATTTTATTTGATTATTTGTCTGCAAAGTTCTTTAGGTCATTGCCATATGAGAGAGGTCATATTTTAAAAGCATCTCAATGATGGAGGGTCCAGGAAGAGAGGAATTTCTGCACTGGGAATGAGGCAGAGCCAACAAAACAAACCAACACAAAAACCAACCAAAGAAAACCAACCAAAACCCAAGCAAAAACACCACCAACAAGCAAAACAAAAAAATTGTGAAAAAAGCCATCCATCCAGTTGCCAGAAGTGATTTACATGCTAATCCAAACTACAGAGGACTAAAAATACAAGTAGCTATTTAACCTGGTGACGTTTTCCCTTGGCTTCATGTTCAAAGCTGATACAGTATCACGAGAGTTTCAGGTCAAATACCAACTTGGAGTGAAATAAATTAGTTTCTACCAGCTATGCTACTAGTTGTTAAAACCCTTCCAAAAATGTCCCAAATAGATATCTAATGGGAAAAAAATCAGATAAAATCACATAAATTAGACTTGCTTTTGTAAATCTTACTGTGCAGCTCTGTATTTCATGCCATTAAGTTCTATTGTATAGTCCTGAAAACTGAGTTTAAGCTACTAAGAATCTTTGGTAATTTTTATTTTTAAATCTGAATCTACTTTACAGGCTGAGTTTCATTCTAAGCTGCTGTCTTTTGACAGCTATTATATCTTCTGGAAGACAAAAGAAATCTTGCAGTTTACAGTAATGTATTTTGAAGTGCTTATGTTTTAAATGACAAATTATCCTTCAAATGCATTCTGTAAATTTGCAGAAATGTGTCATTTTCCTATTAATTCAAAAATAGAAATTATTTTCTATCACACAAGATTAAGAACCTGACATGACATGGTGTCATGACCTCTCTTTTGCTTTTTACTGGTTCTCTTTTGTGTGAAGAAAGCTGCCTAAATATCTATGTGTGTGTGTGTTAAAGACACTTCTACTTTTATTTTCCTGGTGTCATATATCTCTTAGGAATTCAGGGCTGGGCTGTTTTGCCTGGGTTACAGTCCTGTAACTAGGCTGAAACTCCTTTCATTTTATGACTAATTCCATATTGAGTTATGAACTTTTTTACATTAAAACTACTTTATCACAGAATTACTGGTACTGGGGCAGTTGTCAAAATAAGCCACATTTGTGTTTGCAACCAGTGACAGCAGTTACCTCTCCACCATCTCACTGTGTTTCTTGTATTGGAATGACATTGATAGTGAATAAAATATAAGGCAAGTCTGAAGTCCCAGAAGAGTAACAGACTGGGATCTTAAAATGAGATTCTAGGTATGGGAATAAATTGCCAGTTACTCACTGAGCAAGAAGCACCCATGTTTATAAATAATGAATTAGTGTGAAGCAGCTGGAATGAAATAATAACATGGCACTAAATTAAGATGTCGGAGTTGCACTATCAAGATGTCAGTGATAACTTCTATACAAAGCTCCTCTTGCACCATGGGAAGAATATAAACACTGCATCAGCAGCTATAACTTAGATATCCATTACCTATTACAAACATAAATGCATTATGAACCGTAGGTCCAAGAAAACTCCCAGGCAAACTTTGGAAACAGAAAGCGTGAAATAACATCAAAGGGAACAATGGCTGAGGATGAAAGAAATCTTTGTTACAGTGAGACAATCAAGGACTGTTCTCTCATGTCAGCAGTCAGCTTTTGGAAAGTTGGTCAGAACAAATAAATTTTAGTATTGCAGGCTGCTGCACATGGCAGGAAGTCTGGCAGGTAATGAGGAGCATCCATATAGAATTCATACACAAGGATGACAAACTCCCAGGTTACAGCAATGAAATGTGCAGAAATAAGAATGCAGGGAAATATTTGGGGAAGAGCCAAAACAAAGCATGAATAATATAAAAGTCTCTACACTTACGAAAAACATTGGCAAAAATTTAATTTTAATTTGGGAATGGCAGATGAAGCTTGCAAGGATTTCAGTGCAATGTCACACAGTTTGTGTAACCACTGATACCAGTACTTATGGCAGTAAACATGCAAATAATGTTGTGCTTTCTGTAGCAAATGAGAAGAAGGATGATATGGTCCCTTTTGTTGCAGAGAGGTTAACACTTATTAAGCACACTGTGATCCCTTGCAAATTTGACTCCTTGGAAAACCACTCTTTGTGTGAAGCTACAGCTTCTCCCTTGAAGTAGATGATATTACAATCCATTGGCCCTGAGTCAATTTAATTCTGTTTTGCAGCCCAAGCTGATGTGTGTTCATTTCCCATTCCTTATCCTACACTGCCTATCTAACACTGTTCCTATTTTAAAAAAAGAAACCATATAATACAACCTCATGCCAGCAGAATATAAACTCTCCTGAGGCAACAAAATTCTCATGTAGCACTGTCTGTTAGTGAGGCTTTGCCTGGGAAGATGTGTGACAGTTTACAGGAACTTTCAGCCCACTCTGGCAGTGAACATTCCTGAGACATCAGGCCCCAGAAAAATGCAGCTGTGACTGATATTCTGTGTCCCCAGCTGCATCAAAGCTGTCCTGTACTACCAGTGTTTCTTTCCAGGCTTTACTAGGAGAGGGTCCCAGTCTGTGTGAAATGGCCTGGACCAAGCCTACCTAAAAAATAACTTAAGTTTACATGGGGATTATGGATAGCATCCACACAGATGTCAACTAGCAAAAAAAAGAATGAATGGAAATATACTATTTTTTTTTCAAACATGGGAAAAAGTGGAAAAAATATCACTGCATATAATTAATGGACATGAAACATGCTGTGCATTTAATGGAGTGAGTCCAAAACATGTTAATGTTTATTAAAATTTTTGTGTTTAGCTACATAGCCTAAAACTTAGTAGGAATCTTTCAATAGCATTCCCCCCACACACTCACACCTTAACATCATTACTGTCTGTGGTGGCCAGTGCAAGTACAGTTGATTTAATCAAAGGTCCATAAATGGAATTGTAAGATGGTTCCAAGGCCAAACTTCAGACAGGAAGCATGTAGAGTTTTCATGATTTTCAGATCCATATTGACAAAAGTTCCACTGTGTCTCAGATTTTCCCTGATAAATAGAAAATCTTTCCTCATATTTCTCAAGACTGAGGGTTGCACTATATCTTTTAAAGATTTTATTCTTCTTATAAGAAGTACTATCTCAAGCATAAAAGGCTGGGTACTTCAGCAGAAATTGTTGTAATTGCTATGTTTATAAACACCTTCTAGTATACTTAGTTCTGGTCCCTGTGGCCAAATGGTCTAAAAAAGATCAATGTGAAAGGAAAGTAATTACTAGAAATTATAACTGAGATCTACAAAGCTGCAAAAAATGGACTCATGAACCCTTCAGGTCTCAACTAGAGGGCAGCAGTAATTTGGAAAAATTCCAATTATTTTGCTAGTTTTATATGAAAGACTTTATAGTTATTTGTTGAAGTCAAAATTATCACTATACGGTTTCTCTACTGTAGACATTTTGGTGGCTGGAGATGCTAATCCCAAACTATAGGAAGATACTATTAGGATACTATATAGGAAGGGCTATCTTGATCAAAGGGAAAACTAGGGACACTAAACCAAGTTGTGCTTCTTGAATGGAACAGAGCTTATAGGATGACAAATTGAAATTCTATGATCATTTCTATCCTGGTGGCTATCTATTTGTTTTGGTCTTCCAGACATTCCTTCAGGCATGTTCTTCCACAGACCATTAGGAGAAGCAAAAGCCAGTGTTCATTTCTAGTGAATCCATATCAAAATACCTTTTCTCCACTTTTTGAATGTCTAAGGAAGCCAAAGTTTAATTTCTCAGTGCCAAAACTATCTCAGGAGATATCTGTATTCCACATATATTCAAGCTCCTATAAATAAATTTCCATGGCCCCGCACTTCTTAGCACTAAGCAGAATCACCAAACAGATGGGTAAAATTTCAGTTCTGCAAATTAAGTGTTTCAGTATATGGCTAAGGATTGTAAGTGCTTCTTTCTTGAAAGTCTTTTTATCCATCCCAGAAGTGCTCTGGCATGCACGTAAAGAAAATTGTTTGAATATGTATATAGAAATATAAAAATACATTTCAAATAATACACATTTATGCAAATCCTCAGAGGGGAGAAGGAATTGAAGCAGAGCTAAATATTCATCACTGCTGCTCCTCCTCCTTCTTTTTTAAGATCAAGGAGCTGTGGCTTTCTACTCCACTCCTCAGAGTAAACAGTTTTAGATATACTGACAGAGTTTTCTCTGCAGAAAAGCTGTGACAACATCAGTGAGAAATCTCATTCTGGGAAAAAGCCTTGAGTGGTGCCCTTTTCTAAATGCTTAACATGGGACTAGATGATCTTCAAGGTCTCTTCCAACCTTGATTGACATGTGACCCTGTGAAAAGAGTCCTTTGAAGGAAAAGAGATATCAAATCCATTTGATCAACATAACAAATACTCTCTACTGAATATAAGGTTATGCAAGTATTTCCTGGCTAATTATAAGAAGATTTCTTTAAGAATAAACTCTCATTTCTACCTGCAAACTTCAACCAGCTGAAAATAGTTAACCTTTAATTAAAAATCACTTCGCCTAATTATAAAAGGAAGTACCTCTTTTTCCTTTAATTCTCCTGTAATGCTGTGAAAGGTGGGGATTTAGCCTGTCAAAGGTAAAATATATATTTTTTTTATGAAAAAGAATATTCTCTGGGAGTTTGCATGTAAAGTGCTTGGAATGTAGATTTTTTTTTTTTTCTCCTTTTAATAGTTGGAGGTTTGTAGAGGAGCAGAGTTATTGTTTCCATGTCAACATCTATTTCCTAATTTCTTGATTCTTGGATGTTTTAGAGGCTCTATTTGCTAAGTGGTTTGTTAATTCTAGTAGATAAGAGGAATTTAATTCTACTTGCAAGATGAAAGAAAAATAGGGAAAGCTCGTTTCCTATGCTGAAGCTTGTGAATACAAATTCTCTCAGTGTATTTGTTTAGGGGTGACTGAGAAGTAGTCTGCTTTTGGTGCTGCACAGAACTCCGAAGTTTGTTCTTGATTTGGAGAAGCTGTTATTCCTGTGGGGCAGAAAATAAATCCTGCTGAGCCAGAAAGTACAGAAATGAAATTATTAATCTAAGTATTAGTGATTCTATGTGGTAAGTGATAATTGTAGTTTTTATTCTGAGCTGATGAGACTCTTCTAGAAGTTTTCTCTTTCTCTGCTGTGGGAAGGCCTATGATCCATGTTATGGCTGAGATGGAATTGTGAATCCAGCCACGACTGGATCCCTTTTTGCCTGCTGAGATTTGAATATGGGCTTCCTTGGTTAGGAGGATTTTGGCTTTTTGGCCTGCAGCTAAAAGTGCTCTCTAGAGAGTAGCGGTGGCTCTGGGAGCTGCTAAACTTGGGAGGAAGCTCTGTCAGGTGTGTACCATGGCCTTGCTTGTGCTCAGGAATAACAAGCTCAGTAACATCTATTATTAGTATTTGGCAATTGTAACTAAATTTAGCCATTATGTAGTGGGTTGTGCAAATAGCTCAGGAGCTGTGTAAGTGCTGTAACAGCTGGAAGTTCTGACTCAGCATTTCCCTACAGACCACAAGGCGACAGCGTTTCCGGACAGATGGGTGGCAGTGTATTTTTCTTTTCATGTTTTCTGTTTTTCCTTTCTGAACCTGGCTATGGAGCTGGGATGGTGTTTTTTCAAGACCTTGGGGGAAGTAAAGCTATCTGGGTTTCAAGCAGGAAGATGCAAAGATGACAGGAGACCAGAAGAAAGCACTTTAGCTAGTTCTACATGCAGTTGCTGTGGAGAGATAATATGCTAATCAAAAGGAAACATATGGCTGAACCTATTTCTGTGGAAGTTGTGTGTAATCATGGCATGAACATAACACAGCTAATATCCATGCATGCTGATAATCTGGCTAAAATTAATATAACCGGGTAAGTTTGCTAAAATGTTACCACTGTGAGTTAGTACTTCAAGCTGAATGTTTTTGACATCTACGGGCTCAATTGATATTTCTTTGTGAACTTTGCAGTACAGATTGTATAACATTACATTTCTTTATACGTGGATGTACCTCAATTACTAGATCAAAGAGGAATCAACAGAGACTAATTTAGCCAAGACAGCAGTCAGTATCTTGTGTGATTTCAAATTTGCCCTGCTAGGTGTAAAGAGAGCAGAATGCTAGTTTCAGCAAAACATGGAACAGAGGATCTTTTTATGATCAGTTCCAGCAAGGGTCAATAAGCTTGTTAACATAATTGGACTTGGGATGAAAGAGATCAGACAGGAATTTAGTAAAACGTGTAGAAAGATCCCTTCTCACCTAAAACTGATATTTCTGTCAGTTATCAGTGAATAGTCAAAGGAGTTATGCTTCAGTATTTTTGCAACCTAGAGTTAGTCCCTTTGGAAGTGAACTATTCCTTCATAGGTATTTCCCCAGCTGTGATGGAATAATAGTTATGCTGGAAATTATAACTTGGCCTTCATATTAAAATGTGTTGTTTTCCCTAAAACAAGCTGCTGAAGGGGAAAAATGGTCAAACATGCAGCTGCAGAAGGGCAGACAAACAGGATGATGAAAAGCAATGCCTGAGAGAGACAATTAGAGGAAGTGTCTTGTATCAACACCCAATGTCTGTTCTCCCCAGCCCCCTGTCAGCTTCTTTTAATAATTCTGAAGAGATCAGGGACAACCTAACATAAACAGCACCATCAAGTTTTCATGTAATTTTATTAATTAAAGAATTTACTAGAAGAAACAGCTTAGAAGCCTATTTTCAGCAAAAGGAAACCTGAAACAGGTAGCACAATTCATCATAATAAAAATGTAGTATAAGGTATGTGATAACTAATATGGAAACCAATCTGTGCTACCTCTGTTTTTTCCTGTTTGCTGCAATATATTGGTCTCTGGAGTTATTTCATGAGAGCAGCTGTCCAATTAGGTTATTCACCTAGATTTTTGTAATGAGGATTAGTACTGTTCCAATAAGACGACAGGAAGCCCAGGGCCAGCTTTTGATGTCGTTACCTTAAAGGTGCAAATTTCCTTGTTTCTGCCTAAATTACTTGTCCAAATACACCACCAAGAGCTGAAGGACTGGGTGTGGTGTGATGAAATACCATGGAATGTTACTTCAGAGTAAAATCATAGAGGAGGCTGAAAATTTCTGATCTAGTTGAAGATTGCAGGGAGGAGTTGGATAAGACAACTTTTAAAGGCCTCTTCCGACCCAAAGTATTTTATGATCCTAAGCAGGTATGGAAAAGGGAGCTGAGGAGCCTGGAGTTCAGTTGGTGCTATTTTGTTACATGTTTCTTAAAGGGAGTTGCATCTCTCCTAATTTCAGCACTCTAAAATAAAAATTAGTTGTATCTGCTACGATTTTAGGGACATACTAATCAGTGGTAGTTTCTACAATGATTGGGACCTAGAAACAGAGACTGAAAGATTATTATCCATTGAGAAAAATATAGGCTTAGATGATTCTTTGGGACTTTTTAAAAAACTACTTCAAGTCACATGAAAAAAGAGGAACACCAGTGAAGAACTGATGTTATAAAATGTAATTAAATATCATCTTTAAATATACATACAAAATAAATGTGATGAAAAGACTTAGACATTTATAAAACTCATAGAAAATTATTCAGTGAAGTGGTGACAGAAGTGTTATATTCCATTCTGTTGGCATAGTTACTACTTAAATTAATTACTCTAGAAGTGGTATGCTTTGTGTAGTGCATTATAGTGCAATATCAAATTAATTACCTCTGGGATGATTGGTTGGTTGTGATTTACACAATCACTTGAGTACCTTCCAACTTCATAATTTCTGGGAGATGGAGAGTTCCCAAGCACACTGGAGGAATGGATTGGCCTATCAGTGTGAAGTAGCATTTATAATTCATGTTTGCATGGTGTGATGGGATGAAGTAAGGTAAATGAGAGTATTTATAATTAATGCCTAATTTCTAATGTGTAAGAACAACTCTTAAGTGCATGTTCCTTGAGATGGATTGGCAAGAATCATAACTAAGGTCTCAAAGGCATCTGGAGGGTCTTGGTACTCCTGCTGGCAAGAGCTGTAGGAGGGCAGCAGTGCAGTGGGGACAGCCCATCACCTCGAACCCCACTGCTTTTGTGGGCCATTTAGGATTTGGCACATGAATCAGTCTTATTACACAGAAGACAAACTCTGTGTGCATTCCACAATAGTCTTGCTCAACTCCCCAAACTGGTGTTTAATGTTGCATACTGCATGATAGATCTGCTAAACACTACTCTTCTGCAATTTAAACCTGAGCATACAGGTGTGAATTTTTTGTCAAACAATTTTTCATCAGTGTTTTTTAAAGCTGTAATGATAGCAAGAAATCTAATTTTGCAATCAAAAGCAAAGGGGAGACAAAGCCCTGTACTGTATCTGAAGGACTGTTTGTTACTTTTTTCTGAAGAGTGCTTTTTTTAACACAAGGGCCTGGATATGTCCCCTGGAGCCTTTAGCCACCAATGCAAAAATGCCACAATGAATTATTGCTTTGAAAAGCTGGAGTGTGTGAATGAACCTTCCAGCACCCTTGATACATTTCTGCTTTGCATAATGAACTTTAGTGGCTCAACTCCATGCTCAGGAATGTTTCTTTCTAAAAAAAAAAAAAGTTTTGGAATTAACAGTATAACAGTATTGGTTAATAGACAACTTTTTGTACTTGCCACATCCAAGCCAGGCTGTGCAATCAACAGGAAAGATAAGAAGGTCAAACAGGAAGAGCTGTGCTGGAGTCAGTTTTGAGCAGAGCTGAGGAAGGCAGGGATCTGCCTGCTCTTTACCAGCATGTTATAGTGGATCAGACCTGGAAAAGGTAGGAGAAGTCCTGTGCTCTATATCTGCATGTCCCTCTTTTGGTCTATTTTAGGTACCTGTGGTGTGGTGTTCAAATGTAGGTTTGGTGTCAATGTGTTAGGACTGAAAGCCAGTTAAACGGGCTTGTTTCAGTGGTGTTCTGTTCTTTGGTGTGTCCATAATGAAACCACTGGAAGGTTTGTGTAAGTGTGATCTGTCAGTCATAAGAACCTGCTGGGATTTTCTGTGCTGCTGTTTCTCTCTTCTAGGTAGTGCTGTGTGAGCTGAGCTGTGTTTCAGTAGCAGCAGCTCCTACTTCATTCCTCTGCATTATCTGCCACAGGCCAAATTCTGTCACATCTAGCACTCAGAATGAAGTGCTGAGATTCACAGATGCCATTTATTGTTTTCTAACAGTGATCTGATTTTTGTCTTAGAGCACCCTTAGAGCTGATGCTTATTTTTAAGCAGTTATGAGATTGTCAATTTTTGTCTCCAATTTTCCATATCTGAACATGGAGATTTTGGACTTATGGTGCTTTCAGAGCTGTATTGAGGATGGAAAATATATTTCGGTGCTACTGAGATATGAATAAAGTTCATCACAGAGAGGGTTAAAGCCTTTAAAGGAATCTATTGCATCTCTGAAGCTTTCTAGGGCTTTTTTGTTTGTAGACCAGCTGTGAACAATGATACTGCTTGCAACATTGTTTACTGAGAATTGCTGACTAACCTAAAGTTATTTCAGTGATAAAGGAGTCAATCTTCCATTTTTGGAAAGTACCAGATTCCTAAGTTTGTTTACCCTGATTATAGATTTCCTTTACCTTTCTGTGTGATACATAAAAATTGTTGCCTATACAGAGCCTAATATGGATTCTTTTTTCTCATATATTCATATGACTGAATTTCATAGAGATCAAGGCAGCGATTTACTCTCTGGGGAAAAAGTTTGTAATGATCTTGGCTTCAAGATGTTTGTAGCCTAATACAGATGATGTGAAATGTTAATTGAAACTGGGAGGAAGGAATAAAATAATTCCTCTAGCATCAGTTTGGGAAAATGACTTAGATTAACTTAGGGCAGTATAGTTCCAAGACAGGTCTTTAGTAAGTCATCAGTACATTGTCCTGAGGCTCCTAGAGGGAAGATGATGAATGAAAGAAATGTTGTGTTGCATGAAGGTTTTAGGAAACTAGTTTGAATTAACCCTATTCTGAGAAATATACATTTTGAGAGAAAATCTGGTTTAGTAATTGTTATTGGTTTTCTCCTTCAACACCTTTTAAATGTGAACAAATCTGGGGGGAGTGAGTGTTCCTGTCATCCACAATACCTCTTAGAATAATTACAAAAGGCAGAGGAGAAAAAAACAACAGCAGCAGCCTACACGGAAAACCTCAGGTTTTTTTCTGGTTATCTGGGCTTTGAAAACAGTGAGTAAAAAGGAGGCAGCAGCACAGAGAAAAACATGATAAAGGAATTATTCCATTTAACTTCCAGAAGGAGAAATAGTGTCTCGTTTCCAGCTGATGTTCAACAGCTGTTGGATGCACAGCTGCCTGCAGTGCCCTGAGAAGGGACAGGGTAGGTGCAGTGACCCTCTGAGCCTCCCAAGCCTGGACAGGGGCGTGGGGCAGCACCCAGAGCCAGTGGACACAGCCCCAGTGCCCAGGGAGCTCTGGCCACAGGGAGGGAGGACACCAGTGCACCCAGCAGCACTCAAGGTGTTGAGCTGTCCCGTGTCTGCCTCTTCTCTCTCTGCTGCCTCAGGAACTGAGGCTCCCCCTGAGCACTGGGGAGCGCCACATCTTGCTGCATGGCTTTTGTTATGAACAGAGGTTGGCTCTGGGTTCAGAAAAACAGGAAGATCATTAAGTTTTATGGCCAACATCCTGCACCAAATAGAAGTTTTTTGGTCAAGCCTCAAAGAGCATGAGAAAAGTAATTTTATCTAAATTATAAAGAGAATATCCTTGGTCAGTACACATAAATGTAGATTGTAACAACTAGTTAGAGATGACAAACTTTACATGGTGAGTGCTAGATCTTTATTCTTGAAGACCTTAATCTTGTGTTTGTTGCTATCAACAAATGGTTAGCTAGCTTACTGTTATACTTACTAGCATTATAGATTTATGAAAAGATCTCTAATAATGAGAGTGACTCAAGCACTGCAGTTTAATATTCTCTAAAGCTGTTTTATATTGGATGAATGTTTTTTTTTGGTTTTGACCATTAAATCTGCTTTAACTTGTGGTGGAATAGTTTAATAACTGAGACAGCATCAGCATAATAAATAGGATAATTATACTGTAGCTTTGCTTATGTGTTAGAGTTTTATTTCTTGGGATACTTACTTGACAGTTAAAGTCAGAAAAAGTACAGAGATGTCATGTAAATTTCTATTAAATCTTTGCCATTTGGGACCAAATTTGTATCACTTAGGATACATTTAGATGCCAGATAAACTTTCAGAAGGGCCTAGGTAGATGAGGAGCCTAGCTATGGGGAAGTTTTCTATCTTGTTCTCAGTATTTAAACAAAACCCCATGGGTTGACATTTGGTGGATAAGGCAAACATTAAAAATGGGAAAGGAATCTGTAGAGGAGAATATAAACTCTAATCTCAAACATGTTTAGTAGTTTTCTTCTATGCATCTTGGAAGAACCAAAAGCAAACATACATAAGAACATTCCTGTTATACTTTTCTTTCACTCATTCTGATTTCGCCCCTGGCTTAGGCTCTGGGATATTATGACTGAATCTTCTTAAACAGATCATATCCACTTTGATTTGTTCAGATGTCCCACTTGCTCTTGCAGCACCAAGCTTTCTAAGTTCATTCACAGACCTGCATATATATGTTACCCTTACCAACATAAGCTGATGCAGAAAACAAAAAATTTATCAGTATCTCTTCTTCAATTCAACTGAATACTAGTAATTCCTGAGTGCTAGTAATACTAGTAATTCAGAATATATTTGTTTTCCTAAATTTTGTGCAGGATGATGTTTTTGCTTGTGGATAGGAGCTTATGGAAAAAGATGAATAATCTGAACACTGAATTTCATTTCTGGGATTAAGTGTAATCCTGATCTAAAAATAACAACTGGCTTTGGATTCATAGAACAATGTCATTTAAACAACCACCTTTGGAACTAAGTTATCATTAATACCAAAATATTTACATCTTCATCAACAGGAGATACTATTTTTTTTACAAAATATATGCAGAAAAATATTTAATTTAAGTGTGAAAATTGGAATGCATTACGTATAATCCCATTATGGTAATGAAAAGAATGATGTTAGCTACTGTCATTACTTAAAGGAAAAGATCAGCAATATAAATGGAAAAACAGATCCCTGGCAAAGTGAGTTTGGCCTTTGGCAGGCCTCTATGTTTAATCATTTATAACTTGGTCATCAAGTCTGATAGGCAGTTTTTCAGTGTCAGCCAAATATGTTAGTGAAAATGTTCTTTTGTGAGAAAAGGGATAAAAATTCCTTTTGTTTGAGTTACCACCTGTGTTTCATAGGTGTATAGATGAATTTTTACACATAGCTTTATGTAGAGAACTGTGATATGGCACCAAAAACATCTTTGAAAATCAGACTCAGCACCCTTGACAGGCACTTTGGGATAAATGGCAAAATGGGACAATGAAAGCACTAAAGCAAAATTCAGCCTAGATTTCCTCATACTTCATTAATTTCTGGTAGATATGGTTATGATTTAATTCTCTGAGCTGGTCATGAAACCTGTAACTATACCTCATTAATTTTCTATAATTGCATAACTTGCCTCAGTCTATATATAGTTCACTGTTTTTTTTCAAGAAGTGCTCATTTGGGGTAAAGGTTTCAAAGACTGCAAAAGAGCAGGAAAGTTGTGCAGACAGATCCTGCCTACCCTGGCAGGCTGCTGGCAGCTGTTGTACTGTTCACATTGGTACTTGGTTTGCTCAGCTTTAGGAATCTATGATGTAAAGCTTGGAGAGCAGGAAGTGTTGGAAGGCAGGGTTGTGAAGAAAAAAGCCAGAACCGTGTGCTTTGGGACACCCCATTGCATGGTAAATGGAGAAGTGAGGCATTTCTTGACCAGACTGAAGGCAGATCATAAGTGGATCCTAGGTGACCAGGAACTAGTCTGAGGCTTCAGCAGAGCAGAGGTAAATCTTCCATCTACAGCTTCAGATTTAACCAATTTCTTCTGGAAAACAAATGAGAGATGAAATTTCCTGAAGATCACAAGCTTGGACACTCATCATGAATGTAGGTCATTAATGAGTATGGCTGGAGTAAACACAGAGGAATTCAGATTAAATCCAAATGATAGGACTAAAGCAAAATTTTTCCTGTGGCTTTCTGAAATCACTTAGAGACATGTGAAAGCCCACTGAGGAAAAGGGTGTAAATATCAGTGGGCATGTGCTGGCTCTGTGAGTCATGTCCTTTGTCGATGCTTTGGCTGGTGGTCTGCTGCATCTTCTCAACCCTCAAGTCGTTTGTGCCCAAGAAATGGGATTGCAGGATGTCTCACCTCAGTGACCAGAGGGAGCAGTGAAGCTTGCATCTACTTGTGCTCTACTTCCATTTCTATCCCTTCTTCCTGATCATGCCAAATGGAGTCTTGCTGCCAGACTCAGCCTCTGGCTTCAGTAGAACTTCACTTTTCTGCTTCGTGGCAAAGTAACTCTTGGATCCTTGGATGCCCATCTTCTTGCACAGTGGGCTCCTGTGGATAATTCATTCTTTAGCTGAATTCATATAAACCTTCTTTGTTGTTTGAATTCAGCATGCAGTACTTGTTTCATTCTTGTTACCTTTAGAAAATGATGTTTTTTTTCCCTGCAATTCCTCTGTTACTGTGAATGATGTTATCCCTGGGAGGCTCTGCTTTATAGCTGGCCTAGAATGAATAATTAGCAGTGGGCACAAGAACATTTCACTTCAGGCTTTGGATTGTTGCTGTTAGCCAAGTCTTTTGCTTTGTTGCTAAAGCAGTGGTGCTACCTCATTGCAGGAGCTTTTTCTGGGGTAAATTTGGGTGTTACACAACAGTTCCTCTGAAAGAAGCCTATAGGAAATTCTTTAATCCATATTACAATTAAAAATAACTCCTGCAGGAGAGGGATAGCTCTTGAATATGCACATTTTTTCTGATGCTTTAAAAAAAATATAGTGATTTTTTTTTTTTTTTTCCCCTTCCGGTTGTTGATAATGTTAATTGCATCACTGTGAAGAACTTCAGACTGTGGAGAGTTTGGCGGTGGCAGGTGGCACATCCATGCTCAGCACTAACACCATCATCCCTGCTCTGGAGGGAGAGCAGGACAGGAACCTGGAGAGGGAAGAAATGGAGCAAACATGTGACTGCAAACATGCAAAGAGCAATGCTGCCATCAGCCCTGTCAGGGATGGAGTTGGGATGGACTCGTTTCAAGAGCAAATGGGTAAGACCTCAAACAATACATCCTGGTGCCTCTGCTCTCAACTTCTCCTTGTGCCTGAATTTCTGTGTTCTTTGAAGGGTGCACAAGCTGAGAACTGTCATGTGTTTTTCACAGAATCACAGAACCCAGACGGGTTTTTTTTGAAATACAACAAGCAGCTATGTATCCTCCATAGAAACACTGCATAGATTGGACTGTTGAACAATCTACACTGAAATTCACTTGGGGCAGGCAAATGGATTATATCTTTCCCTAAGATAAGAGGAGAAGAAAATTATCAGCACCCAAGAGACAGGGTACTGAAAAACGAGTTTCTTGTCTGGCATTTTTTGCTATATCTGTAAGATTCAGAAGCCAAGTTTCTATTTTAATAATTTTTTTAGTTCCTTTTTCATCAGTGGTGTAGCAGTGTCTTTGTGCAAATGGAAACCTACTTTATGGGGTAAAATCATGCAAGTCAGAAAAACCTTTTGGCTAGAGGGGTGGAGTGACATAGGTAGCTGGCAATGGTCAGGCTCTTAGTTTACAGTAGGCTCAAGAACTTTCTGGATGTGAAAATACTTCAAGCAATGACAGAAAAACACTATTCCATTTAAAAGTACATGTCCTGTCACTTGCACAACATCTTGCTGTTCACAACTGCAATGCTTCTGACATCAAAGACCAGGTACAAGCATCCCAGGGCAGTATAAAATTGCTCTCTAGCTTTCCAAAAGTATTCAAGCTGTTCCACTAAGCAGGAGTTCATATTAGGTTTTTGGACCTAATTATAGTATTTCAAACTGTTTAAACATATTTAAACTATACTTGTAGTAACTCTTACCCTTTTACTCAAATTTAACAGCAAACTATTATTTTAAATTAAACTTTGAGTAATTTAAATGCTTGCCCATAGCCTTTGAGTTTTCCTAAGAAGTCACAGAAATGGATGTTAATGTCTTGATAACTACCTTTCAAGAAAAGTTATAGTTTTTAATATCAAAATAATAATGATGGCAAGTTCACAAATGACAAATATATGCTAATTTATTGTCCTTAACAACTATTAAATGGTTATCAAAGTCATTGATAACGTGTTGTCCAAGTTTTGACAACTTCTGTGTTTGTAATTGTGACTAAAACTAGAAAAAGTAGAAGTACAGGTAAGTCTGGTCCCTGAATCTCTGGGGGACTTAAACTCAGAATTTTTCCTAAACACACTCAGCCTGCACTGCAGTGAACTTACTATCAAATTTCTATTAAAAAAAAAAAATCATATAGTCCATATTAGGAAAATAAATAAAACCCCAACCCCACAGCTTCTGTCAAATACCCAACCAAAACCCTACAAAATTAAAGTGTTTGGGGATTTGGATTTCTAATTTGAGTATATGCTAGTAATAGGCCTTAAAGACAATCTTTTTACTGCTTGCTTCCTTTCTTTTTGAGGTGGGAAAACTCTGTTTTATGTGTCCTTATTTATTTGCATGACTTTTTTCATGGAACATTCATAGATTCAGTTGAGGGAAGATGCAAAAGACTTGCAAACTACCATGCCCTACTATATTACAGGGATTTTTTTTTTTTTTTTAAGCAGAGCTCCATAGTAAAATGCCTTGGGATACATGAAAATTGCCTCTTGAAATTTTCTACTAAAAATGAAAGATCTACTTTTATTCTTAGAAATATGAAGCCTTGTCTTCACTGGTATTTTCCCAAGGAGCCTTGAGAAAATGGAAGTGGTTGCAGTGGGTGTTTTATCAGCATGAAAATAAATCAATCCCCAAAGGACAGGAAGAAATATGGGCTAGAAGAAAAAAGCTGATAACTATTAATATAAAACATACCTTATCTGTGTTATTTTTCTGAAACTCCAAATCACTTGATTTTGCAGTACCCCCTCCCAAGTATTACATGTGCAACAAATAAAGAGAAAGGTTATTTTTCTCTATGTATGAATTGGTACAAGGCACAGCATTTTACACCACTGAAGCATCAGTGGGGGCCATTCTTAGTATAGGGGCAAGGGAAGAGAAAATCAAGTCTGACCCTTGCTCCCTCTAAATAAGAGTTCTGTTTCCTGAGAACCTGTCTTCCCACCACTTCTCCATCTTTAAATTTCACATTTAAATGATGAAATCAAGATTTAACTTCCCCCTCCAGCCGAGGAGGAAAGAAATTTTCTGCAGATACTTTTTGTGGGGTTTGGGAACTATTCAACGGGAAGGGGAGAAAACAGTTATTCTCTTAGAAATTATCTAATGCATCAAATGCTTTGAAATCATGGGGTATTTTGCTGGTTTTTTTCAGTGTGGTTTATATGAGTTAGAAAAGGCACATAACTATTCCTCTCATTTATCATAACAGAATGTTCTCCAAGTGAAAAATGCATGAATGCCAATTCAAGGACCCTTCCCAGTCAAGTGGAGAATTTTCCAACTGGTAGGGCATTTTTTCCCATCTTATCTTTATAATATAATTATTTTCTCATTGCATACTTTTTATTTTTTAGACAACTCAACTATGTCAACATTTTCAGTCATCACTCCTGTAAAGTTTATAATGTATTTCATGGCAGATGTGAAGTGACCAGCTTATACATAAGATTTGTTGAGCATTTCTCATAAAAAGGGGGAGCAACTGCTATAAAAAGCAGAAATAATTTATGTAGTCTTGCAATGGTTACCAAAAAAAGAGAAGCAAATAAAAATTTCATTGCTTATTTTACATATGCCTTTCAATCCTTCCGATGTCTTGTTTTTAAAGTTTGTGGCATTTCCACAAACTATTTATTATTTGTAAGTATTTTTATTGTTTTTAATGCTGTGAAGTGCCAATTGAGTGCAGTTCTTCAGTAAAGGGGTTCAGTAGGCTTCACCTCTGGAGGTGATTTGAGGGTCTTGGCACAGTTCCCTTCTCGTGCCATCAAAGCCAACACTGGGCTGTTCCCTGCTCTCTGCCCTGACCTGACAAATCACAGGCAGCCTTCCCCAGGCATATGGTTACTTCTAGCTACATTACTCATGCTTTATGTACCTGCTGGTCTTGCTGTGTACAGAATTTGGGTTCTTTGTGGAACAGTGGAGGTATGGGTCAGGGCTCACAGAAACAGACAGGAGGTTATAATGGGCCTTTAGACATTATTTCATCTTTATACGGCATTATTATAGGGGTTTTTTTTGACAGAAGCAGCTTTATTTCTGTCTTTTTAATTCAATGAAATAATTATTTCAGTAACATTAACTTTTCTAGAAAAGTCAGATTGTGTGTCTACCATAGCATTTTACCTCAGAATCAATTTGATTATGTAAAATGAACGTATAAATTTTAAAGTAATAGCCTTCACTTGTGCCAGTATGCTTTATGTTCTCAGGTAAAATGAAAAGGCCAATAGTTCTGTTCCCTAGCAGTGATCTGAACAACATTCAGAGGCTCTAGTTTGTGTTCTTTCTACTAACAATTGACTGTATGACCACAGCTTAAAGGGAGAGGCCTTGTAATTCAGTAAAACAGGTTTATATTTCTCGCCACCCTTCTTGACCCTTAAAATAATGAGTAATTTAGGTGCAAGTCATGGTAAAACTCCTGGAGACATGCATAGGAAAACATCTGAAAACAGGTCCAGATACAGCATATTAGACTAGGATGTGGAAAACATCTTTTTTACTGGATTAAAATATGCCACTCAGAGGAGGTGGAATATTTTAGTATGCACAGCAGTCCCATATTCCTGGAAGTGTGACCTATTTACACACTTTACTGTTGGAATTCTTCCTGACTGGGTATTATTGGCTTATATGTGCCCATCTGGGTATCTGAAAAAGTATGATTTACAGTTATTGAGCTAAATTAATGAATTAATGCACAATGAAAGCAGCTTTATCAAAGATCCTCTTCATCTGAGAGAAGCTGGCTGGAGCTGCACCCTTAGCTGTAGTAAAAGCTTCTCATAAACAGATGCCAGCAGCTTGGGTGTAGGTATCTAGCTGCTTTTAGATATGCTGGGAAAACCATGTAAGTGAGCTTATAGTTGGACCATTTAACTTGGTTTGCACTGCTCAACCAGCTTAGCTGAGAAACAGCTTTTACAATATTCAATTTATAAAAGCCTTCTGAAGTAGTGGGGTGACATGTCAGAGAGCTGTGAATTTAAGATTAGTATGAGGGGTTGTAGCATGCTGAACTATCTGTAGGTTTTGTTGTTGAGGGTTTGGGTTTTTTTTGGTGATGCCAGTATCTGTTTGCTTTGATTTTTAATATATATGGAATATTTGGAAATCTGGACATGTTTGCAATGCCCAAAGTTGTCTAAATTGACAAATTACCAATCTACTTGCTTTTTTCTTCTTTTTTTTTCCTCCTCCATCTGTAAGTATCAGTTGTCTCTCAAAATTGTTTCATGCTACGCTCCTATGTCTACAGGATAATAACAATGTAAAAGAAACACGCAGTAGATCAGTGTTCTGTGTGCCTGCCTATGAAGCTGAAAAAGTATATCTTAATGTGTATTCTGTGATTTTGAGGGATTTTCTGGTTCTCCAAAGCTGATTCACAAAGCGTGTAGTACTGAAAATGGATCTCTTCCTCCAGATATCTCCTTGAAGTTAACAATGGTAAAAAGAAAGAGTGGATGTCCTGATCCCAGGCTCCAAAGACAGCTCAGAGGGCAGCTCCGTCTTCTGGAAAATGACAGCAAGGAGGTGATGACAGTTTTCAGTGTAAGTCAATTGCTTGGAAATTGTTTTATTTATTCAGATGATATGACCTGTGCTACTGAAATAGTCTGCAAGATTTTTGGGTCCTATTTCCATCTACAGGCTGGTGCTTGAATTTGAGTGACTAGTTTCCTGTGGCCTGAAAATTTAGGAACTTTAGAAATATTGAATTATTGAAAAAGACTGGAACATCAAATTGATGTAAAATAAACCCACCTTAATAGGACATTCAGTGAGTTTATTTTAAAAAGTTTTTTGCTTTCATTTACATCAAAGGAAATAATGGGTTTTGATTTATTTTAATTCGCCCTTGTAGTGACTCATCACTCCAGTTTCTAGACACCTGGAGTTACTTGATGTGCTAATTTCCTGGGAAGCTCACTGCTAAGCCGAAGAGGAAGTCTAGAGAACAGCCTAAACAGTGGACTTCCTAGGGCTAAATAGCCATAACTTTAAACAGCATACAAGTGTTGTCCAAATTTTATTACTGTCTTCAATTTGTTTGTATATGGGAAACCTGTCCTCTACAACCAATGAGGTTTGCTTTGAATAAAGGTTATTCTCCTCTTCCTTCCCTCTTGGGGAAAAAAAAAAAAAAA
>VZTR01005693.1:1472220-1487428 GCA_013400775.1 Chaetops frenatus | reverse complement strand
GGGGGTTGATTTTGATTCTGTTGTCTTTTGTTAATAAACTATTTTTATCTTTGAAGTTTAGGCCTGTTTTGCATTTCTCTTAATCCTTATTCTCGTGAAACCAGTACACTGCACTCTCGCCTGGTGTGAGCAGGCGAGCAAGTGAATGTGAAATCGCTACGGAAGCCTAGCTTGGACTTTTATATTTTAATTGTGTGAGTTGAAAATTCAGATGTTAAAGAGAATTAATTCAGAGATATTTTTAAATTGTGCTGTAAAATTCATAAAATCAGTGGATTAGCTCTGTTTTACTCAGATTAGAGAAAAAGTTTGAGGGACAATTTCCTCCCTGCTGTCTTGTGTTAGAATCAATTTCTTGATCAGTCCTTCAGTTGTTTCAAGCTGCATTTCAATTTTGATGTGATGGGAGCAAGGATACAGTAGCATTGTACCTGTTAGCTGTATGTTTGATTTATTCTCTGAGGTGGTGATTCAGATACTTGTTGCATAAATTACCACAGTTCTTTGTATTTCCCTGAAAGGCAATAGTCAGCATCACTAGGGAGCCCTGTTTTTAAGCTACAAACTGGAGTACAACCAGACTTTATACTACCCCTCTGTGTATGTAATACACCAAAATGTGGTTTTCTTTCACTTATTTGAAGGTTTATGTAGTTGTTCCTTTTAGCATTTCTGGAATAACTTGAAATCCATCATTACCACTTACAATGGTCATTGCTTATCTTTGTTAAAAGTGTAATTTAATGCTATTCTAGCAATGTGAACCAGTACAAATGAGGATAAAAAGATCCAATTGCATCTTTTAAAGAAATAAAAATAGTACTTCTGTATACTTGTTTTAACCAAAAAAGAGTGAACTTGGAAATAACTATTCAATATCTCTTCTGGATAAAGGACTGACAATACCAGGAAGCAGGTTCAAAGTTGCATCAAAGGAGCTGCATTTTTAAGTGTGTACAGAGCTTTGAGGGTAATCTACATCAGGAGGTTGTATAACCTAAAAATTTACAGTGTTCAAGGTAGAAATTTCAGTAAAAAACCCCAAACTAGTTCCTTTCCACTATTTAATATTAATGCCCACAAGTCTGGCAAAGGCAGTTCCAAAGCTGTCCTTTGTCCTGAGGATATTCTTGGAAAGAACTACTATATGCTTGTCTGTATATATACATTTGACTATATGATTATATATATGACTATACACAGACATTTCTGAACTAGAAAAACCTTCAGTCTCGCTCAGAGTGGTCTTTATGTTCCCTGTAAATTAACTTCACTGAAACTGTCACTACAATTATAAGTTAGAGTCAGGTTAAAATTTGGCTCTGTTTATGTTAAAGAACAGATATCTCGTACAGATAAAATCCTGGATTATTTTTTTAATCCTCCTTAATGCATAGTATTTTAGACTAAGCATTACATAGTGAGAAATTGTGCCTAAGTCTGGTGTAATTGTAATTAAAGTATTGGTTTTGATTTTTAGGAGCTTTCTGCCAGACTCCTGTCTATTCACAGTGATCAAGATCGAATAGTGGTAACATTTAAAACTTTTGAAGAAATATGGAAGTTTTTAACCTACCACTCACTGGGTAAAGTTGTTTCACCATACAATAGTTCAGTGTGTTATTTTGTATTCAGTTGCTCACAATTTCTGGGAAATGGTTGAACACAATTTTGTGATTTATACACTGTGCATTAAGTAATAATGGAGTAGTCCCTAACTCTCTGGAAGTTTATATTTTTGTGTAATACTGTAAAATGGCAAAGAAAACAAACTGGATTTTCTTTTTCCTAGGTTTTATAAATCATTGCATGGAGAATTTATTCCTAGATCAATCTTTCTGGCTATATTCCCAAGAGGAGGAAGATACAGGCATTGAAGTCTGTATAAATGAAAAGTCATTAAATTTGATGTACAGAAGTCTGTTAGTACAGGAAGGTAAGTAAGACTGTGTAAGATATAAGGCTAAGTTCAGGGAAGCACCTTTCTTTAAAATCCCCAGATCAGACATTAAGACTTATTCAAATACCTAATGAAGTTGAGGTTTCCATTTACTCACTCCAGATGCGCACTGTAAAGATAAAAGAAAGGAACAAACAGATTAAGTTCAGTGAGATCATGAAGGGATTGAAGAAATTCATGTGCAGCTGGTGCATAAATGGATACCAAAAGGATTAGGGAGCGATGTACATTCCAACTTGCTTAATATTATTGCAGGTTCTAGTGCAGGAGAAGGATTATGAACAGTTGCCAGGCTCATGTGCTTCTCCTAAACAGCATCACCTGCTGGTACTGCAAGAGACAGGATGACAGGATAGAGGGATCATTTATTTCTGCAATAGGAATATGCAGAATTGCAGCAGAGGGCTCTGTGCTTNTTTTTTTTTTTTTTTTACTGAAATAGGCACCAGGCAGAAATGTGTGAATATTTGACAATTGGCAAGAAAACTCTTGAAAAAGATCAGATTTTCAATTTCTAAATGAGTATTACTGATGCTCTTGAAGCCAGTTTTAGGGCTTATATGACATTAAAACATTATATAAAATGATATTTGCTCAACTGCTTTTGTTTTAGGATCTTTTTTTGTTTTCTGTCCTGACAATACAATAAGAAAGATGATGGTTACAGACAATGAAATAACGTATTCTGAGACTGGGGCTTTCACTGAAGATGTAACAGGTGGATCTGTGGATAGTGACATGTCCATGTTGTCTAATGCTTCTCTGGAGCCACTGGAGCCTTTCCATCAGTAGGTACCTGACTCTACCTACCCATTTCATACACATCTGATTCACATATGCATCTGTCTGCTTAGAGATGCCTCTACAGGGTAACATTTGGAACATCCATCTTCAGTAACCCTGATAAAAATATACTCCTAATTCCTTTCACACAACTGAAATTAATCCAGATGCCTGCAGAGCTTCCTTTAGAGTTGGTTTATCATCTTCAGTTATACATTGCTTTTTTTCCCCCTGAGTCTGACATAAAATCTAATAACATTTTTAAAGTAATGTAAAGTAAAAATTTTCAATTTTCAGAATGCTTGGAAAAATGGGTAGTAACAGGTGAGATGCTTATAAATGTGGATCATAGCAGGCTAGAAATGTTTTTATTCAACATTAGTGATAGGAGTCATCCACCTTCTTAATGCAGTTTCTCAAGTTCATGTCCAAGCTTACAACCAAAATTGTATCAAAATACTCACTTCAGTATTCACCAGAAAATCATTAGATCTTGGTGCTCTTACTACTTAAAATCGGGATTTTTTGTTCTGTTGACTTGGGGCAGAGTAAAATAACATGCCTTTCTCAGTTTGGTTTATTTTCCTGAAGTAGCTGTATTTTACTAATATTAATCAAAACATCAGTGTGTCTGAAGTTTATGGTCAGTACTGAAATTGAAAGCTAATTTTTTTCTTTTCATATGTATTTTATTTTCATATGTATATTCTTTTCATATGTATTTTAAATATGACTGTTATTGTCACATTTAGTGAAGTGTTCTATACACTAACCTCAATTTCTTTTTCTGCTTTCGGATGGTTTCTTAAAGGGTATTCTAATCCTGTTGATTTTTCATATAGAAGTGAATTTAAATCCATCAGAAAAGTTGGTAAGAAACTTCATTCGAACATCAATAATTATTAGAATAATCCTGAACTTACTCTATGCTTTTGCTAGAACAGACTCTAAATGGTTCAATAACTTTTTATGCATTTTATTAGAGTGGGGAAACAGCTTTCAAAATTAGTTTGCAGTAAAACTAATGAGAGTATAAATTTGTCTAAGGTTAAACTCTTTAGAGTCAAACTCTAAAGTCTTGTCTTTCTCCTTTTTCCTCCTAAATACTACACAAGTTAGTACAGAGTAATTGAGTTGATGATGCCTCAGAAAATGCACCAATGTAATTGTGGATCTTTCACATGTGTGCTGCTTTATCTCACACTGCCAGAGAAATAAAACATATAGAGATGGTTTGAGGTTAGGGAGCAAATATGGCTTATTTTCTTCCATGATGTCAGTTTTAATATTGTATTGCCTGGTATATACCTGTAATTATCCCATAGGGATAATTTTAATAAGTTCAAAATGGTTCAAGTGCTTTACTCTGGCTCAAGTTCTGAGCCCTTTGTAAGAGGGACAGTAAGGACTTAAAACATTTCTTTTTGCTGGTCTGTGATTAAATTTGATAGAATTGTGAGAACATTTTAAGCCTTGCTTTCTAACTGCTGGGAAATGAGGATTTTTGTGCTATTTAGAGTTCTAATCATCAACCAAACCAAACCAATGAGGTTTGGATGCTTTAAATCTTGCCCCAGCAGATATTCAACTCACAGGTTCCAGGAATGTCTTTTGCTAAATATATTCTGCTGAGTTGCTGTTCTATTAAGTGCATTTCTATTGTTAAATTACTTTATCTGCAAATATTATTTATCTCCTTATTTACACAGCAATGGGATCCTGTCTAGCTGTGATGAATTATGAAAGTATTGTGTTGGAAGAGCTGAGTTTCCAGGAAGGGGACAAAATTGAGATCCTTGGCTACTTCATTGAATGCATGGAATGGTTTCTTGGAAGACACGTGTATACTGGCCAAATAGGTTTTGTAAAGACAAGTCATGTTAAACTGGACTTATCTAGAAATAAGTGAGTGATATATATTTATAGCTCATAGACAGAAAGTGTCTCTTAAGCTTTAAAATGATGAACATTAAATTCAAGCTGTGGGATCTTTGTTTGTTTTGGTTTTAATTTTTTTGTTTGGGGGTTTGTTTTATTTTGGATTCTTGGGGGGTTTGGTGGGGGTTCTTTGTTTGGTTTTGATTGTTTTGGGTTTGCTGGTGGTGTTTTAGTGTGAATTGTCATAGTATGTATCAGTCAAAACTGCAAAGGAACTGGAATATAAAGTCTGGTCAAATGTTGCAAAATATTACTAGTCTGTAGCTGAGTTTATTTCTGGGAAAAGAGGTTGCTGGAGTTATCTTGAGTTAGTTTCTATTCTGTGGCTTGCAAGATCCAAGCAGCTTTACCCTTGCAGAAGGTCCATTGGCTGGTCTCTAAAGGTCTATGTGAAAGCATCCAAGTTTTGTTATTTTTTTGTACCCCTAGTTATAGGCCTTAACTTGCTTCTAATGGGACCTTTGCAAATAGATGCTAATAATGCAGACTGAAACCTCTAAAAAGGGTGTATTTCATCATGCATTGGCACCATGTAAATAGGCTGCTCTTATTAATATGCCTGGACAGTTTGCATGCTGAAACAAGTAGTTCTTAAATGCTGCTTGCTGGTCCATTTGATATGTAAGTTTAAGGTTATATTAGAAAATCAATACCATAAAGTCCTTCAAGGCTTGTAGTTCTAATACTCTCATAAAATGCTATACAATGACATTGACAAAGCTTACTCTGATAGGGCAGAAGCGGTTATTTGTAAGCATAGCTACTATCAGCTGATATGAATATTTTATATTTTGACTGAAGCTAGTTTTGAACACAGCACAACCTATAATGCAAAGATTGTATTCATTTCTCTAACAAGTCTGTATCTAACTGATGCAGTGAGCTCCTTAAGCAAAATCTGCTTTCAGGCACCTTCAAAGTTACTCCTTTCCTTGCTAGACCACAAGATCTGGATTTCCTTGAAGCAGAAGAGCTATCTTTTTTTTCAAAAGAAAAAAATTTGGAAGAAGTAGTATGTTTGTTGAAACAAACCTCCATCACAGATGTCTGCTGTGTGTACAGAATAGGTAAGTATGAATTTTAATAGTTTTTAATGCACAAGAATGTGTAGTTCCTATATTCGTGTTATAACATTATTTTTTCAATGACATTCCAGCATTTACACCTATTTTGAAATATCTTGGCATTCAATTGGGTCTTTCATATGGCATGTAAAAATCCTTTATCTTATCTTTTCTATTCTTCTGCTGTTTCAAGACTTTTCCCAGCAGAGCATTTGTAAACCTTCTTTTGTCTTTTTTTTTCTTTTTCTGGAGTGATTTTAAACAGCAGGCTTTTAAAAACTCTTATTGAGCTGTACAGATCTCCAAGCTTTTACATGTCTACATTATAAATTATAATTTCCCATGGTTGCATTATAAAAAGCAGTATGTTCACCCAAACACTGCTGGATTTTCATCTTGGGAAGGGTAGCACAGCATAATAATTATTGATAGCTAATGCAAACACACACCTCTTCATGCTTGATTTAATTTTCAGAGATATGGAAAAGTAGCAAAATCTATTCATAGATACGTTATCTCTGACAGAGCTGTTATTTCTCTGTGCTGTGCATAAGCAGTTGGGGTAGCAGTTCACAGACTTACTGTAAAGCTGGCTAATGTAATGGTCTTGCTGAACTGAACAGAGGCAGAAACTTCTTACAACACCACAGGCTCTTGGTGATGCACGTGCTTGTCCAATATCTAACAAAGTTTTATCTCCATTAGTGCCAGCCTGAGAGACAGGCCCACAGGCTCCAGGTTGAAAGGAGCTGGTGTGTAGGTTTGAGTCAGGAGTGTTGGTTTAATTCTGCAAATCAGAGCGTGTGTGTGTGATGTGCAAAATGCCTCCACATCTCACCTTCTGTGCTCAAATGAAAAGCCTGTGAACAAAAGCTCAAACCTCCAAGGTGCTAAAGCATTGTCATGGGACATACGGCTATTTTTGCTGTTGCATGTTTTTCACCACATCTGCTCCCTAATGTTTGTAAGTACCACCTTCTTTTACATCTTCCCCAGCTCAAAGTACCATCTTTACCACTTTTCCTCTTAAACAGCTCAATTGATCCACATAGCTCAACTTATCCAGAGCAAGCATTTTCAATATTCACTTGATACTTTGTTGTGTGATCTGAGTCAATGGATTTTCAGTTCCTTCCATCTACATCAATCTACTGAGAAGTATTTACTTATGGGCAATTCCCTGATTAGATACTTAGAGCCCTAAGTTACAACAACTGTAAACATCTGTGGCTTTCATCCACTGAAATCAGCAAAGCATTTATAAAAAGGAGATCCAGAAGTAAACAATCAGTGAGAGGTCATTCTCAAAGGCTAGTAGAGTAGCTTTCCATCAGCTTAAAGAGAGCTTAAATAGGTCTGTGAGCCTCTGCTTTTGCATTTATCCTTCATACCCTTAGTACCACTTCTATTGCATCAAGTGTATGAAAGACAATGAAAACATTCCTGAAATGCAGCATGACAACTGAAATGCCTTGAGAAATATCTGCTACACAAAATAGTAATTCTTAAAGGCTAGGTTTAAATGTAAAGCTAGATCTATAGTTATGTCTACAGAACTAAGAAAAATCTTTTAAAATAAGAGAGATTTTTTTAAAACACACCTGCTATTGGAACGACCACAAAAGTCTGACACTCATCTGCACAAACAACCCTAAATAACTTCCCTTCCAACCTCCCTCCCCATTACCCTGGGGGAGACACTAAAAATATTAAGTATTCCTTGTTATTTCATTTTACGAGGGGGTTGTGGAGAATGGTCATATCTTTGCTGCCCACTTGTATTTTAATGCAGCAGAAAGGCCTCCCTCATGCAGGACAGGTTGGCTTTAATTCTGACTGTGATATGCTCCCCATCTTACTGAGCAGAGGTAACTGCATGGTGATAACCACGTAGAAGCAGTGAATTGTGTCAGCAGGAGGGTAAGTCCCTGTAAGCTTTGGGTCAGATTTAAAATATTTCTTTTGTTATAAATTTCCAGGATGTATCAAATTCTTCTGACATAAAGAATTATCAGCTTAATATAGCTTATTTTAGGAGACTTAAAAGTGAAAAATAACAAAGATACTACAGCTACTATGATTTTTTTCTTTCTTACAGATGAATTAGAAGAATCAGAATTTCAGAAAGCTCATGAATATGGTAATATTTCATACACATACAATTTTTACATAAAATTAATGAGGCTTCTGATATTTTTGGTGTCTTTGCCAGCTATTCTCTTTCTAATGTCTCTTCACATGCTAATTTTCTTTTCCCATTATTTGCTTTCTCAGATTTTGCTTTAACCCCTTTTTACTAGGTTTTCTGTGAGACATTGTGGGTTTTCATTATATCAAATGTCTTTCTTGGAACTTGCTATCCAGCTGCAAGTTGTATGACTTACTTTTACTGATGTGACACATGCACCACCTCCCAGCCCCTCCTCATTGTTTGTCAAGGCAAAATACTGCTCATGGGGCAAACTGCTGAGTTTGAATTCCAGCAGAATTTTTTTGTCTGCTACAAAACTTCATCCCAGAAATAGATTTCCCAAAGGAGATATTTTGTTGAGGATGCAGAACTGTTTCCCTTCGGCATCTTGTTGCTAAGCTGTTACTATCATTACTCATATTGTACTACATTTTCCTAAACAACAATTTTTATATTTATGATTCTGCTACCTCCTCAGAAATGAGATTTTAAAGGAATTGAGCTCTAAATCTGTAACTTCAACAAGCTCCTGTTGATCTGCAGCTGTAAGCTTAAGAACTGACTATGACTGTGTACCCCATCCCTAATCCCTGCCCTATTAACTAGGCTGGGAAGCAGTGGGAGGACTAAGAATTGGTGGCGTATCTGTCTGTACTATATTTGTAAGGTATTCAACAATGTTGCCAGTAGGAGAATTTAGATCAATGGCCACATCAGTTGCCACAAACTGGTAATTTTGTGAAAGATAATCTGTGCCAGCAGAGAATCAGGGTTGATATTTGATTGATAGAAGAAATTCTATTACACAATACACAGGCCCGGCTGGCCAGGACAGGAGAGGAGAACAGAACCTTTGCAGGCACCCCCAAGCACCCATGTGAGACTTCAGCAGCTCAAACAGCACTCCCTTCCCTGGCTGACCTGCCTTAGCATTCCCTCACACCCTAAGTCCAACCAGCATCCATGCCCTGACCTTGGGCCTTTTATCCACTTCCCTCCTTGGGTCTTCCTAGATTTCCTCCTGCTTACCAGCTAGTCTGAATTGGATTTCTTTGGCAGGTCTCTTGTTCATGTGCACATGGAGAGGATGGAAAATATACACTGAGTGTACTTTTGGAGTATACACAGACAAAAGGCAGTTTGAATTAATGCTGGACTTAGTTGGATTAGTGTTGGATCAGGCCCAGGGCCTGGCTAGAGAAGTGTTCTGGTGACTAACTTACTTACATGTGGCAAGTTCTACTTATTCCCACTCCTCCAGTCTCCCACACTTCATCCTTCTTGGTATCTTTTTACACCTCTGACTTGTCTCCTAGACATACTGTTAGGAAATCACAGTATGTTTACATAATGTTTCTGTAACAGCATCTTCACTGACAAATGTTCTTGTTGGTCTATCAAAGATCAGTGTGTGCA
The DNA here is from genome assembly GCA_013400775.1 of Chaetops frenatus. Lineage (NCBI taxonomy): Eukaryota > Metazoa > Chordata > Aves > Passeriformes > Picathartidae > Chaetops > Chaetops frenatus. Next base: position 1,478,076 of record VZTR01005693.1, on the reverse strand, counting down.
TGTCTACAGGAAGTTGTGATCTGTAACTTATTTTAAATTTCAGAAATTCCATGCTCACCTTCTAGCCCAGGATCTACTAGCAAGAATGGCAAGATACAAGAATTACTGAAGAACTTCAAGAACTTGGAGGCCACACAAACTGTAGTGCCAACTGCTGAAGGGAAGGAATCTGCTGGCTCTTCAAAGACTGAAATATTTCCTCTACCTGAAGGGCCTTGTTTCCACATATGTCAAGATGATATTCAAGCATCTGACATATTTGAGCCATTTTTACTCTTCTTAAATAGGGAAGAGTATGAGAGCAACTTCAGAAGCCTATATGATTTCTCTTTTTAATTTACTAATAGCATGTTTTATGGATTTTCAGAGGAAGAAGAACTGGTTAGTTTTTTAAGATTAGCAAGGGAAGCAGCAAAGAAAGCAGGCCTGTCCTGGGCACTGGCAAGGCTGTGCTTTCTGTTAGGCAGGCTCAGTGTGAAAAAGCTGAAGTTTTCCCAAGCTCGGGTGTATTTTGAGGAAGCATTGAGAGCAGTAGCTGGAGGGTTTAGTGATTTGTACTTTGTGATTGCTCTTTATACAAATCTAACAATCATCTACTTGACCCAGAAGAACAAAGAAAAGTGTACTCCTATTTTTTACAAGGCTGCCTCTCTTCTTATGGGGATTCCCAACTACATTTGCAGTGCTGACCTGGAGTCAGATATACTGAAGTATGCTCTGAAGAGGACAATTTTGAGCCAGAACAAACATGCAGAGGCAAGGGCGTGTTTTCTGCTGGCAAAACATTACAGTGCACGCAAACAACACCAAGAGGCACTGCCATTCTTGGAAAGGTTTCAGCTGTTGCTCAATGACCTGGGTTTACAAAACAGTTTATCCAACAACTGTTACTTCAAACTGGCAGAGTCCTACCATGAAAAATGTTTGCCACACATTGTATTAAGTTGCATAAAGGTTACCTCTCCTGAGAGCTCCAGTACTGTAATGGATTCCCTGAAAAGGATTGATTTAGTCATCAAAAATGCTCCCCAGCTTTATGGCCTGAGAAAACTCAGACAAGTATTCCCATCCCAAATTGCACCTTACCTCATACAAGCACTTTCTTCTGTGTTTACTAATGAGCAGGAAGGACTATGCAGCACTATCTATCTCAGTCTAGCAAAGCTGTACAGCCACCACAAACAGTATGGAAAGGCCATTGCTTACATGCTGAAAGCACTGGACTCTGCTTCTGCTAAGCCAGAGGAAACTATCAACTATTTGGTTTCACTTGCTTGGCTATACATTCTGCACAAGCAATATGATGTGGCTTTAGCCATTTTGAATGCTGTTGTAGGCTCTGCATGGAGCAATCCTCAGCAGCTTGGAATTGCCTATAACATGCTTGCCATTGCTTTGAAAAGGACAAACAACACAAGAGAAGCTGCTGAGAGCTACTACAAAGCACTGCGTCTTTCAGAAGAGACTGAGATGATCCATAACCAAGCCATAGCCCTGGCTAATTTTGGGGCACTCTGCCTGCATGCAGCAGCCAGCAAGCTGGCAGAACATTATTTTATCAGGGCAGTTAAGCTATTCTCCAAGCTTCCAATTATGGACTGTGGTCAAAATTTTATCCAAGTCCTCCTTCAGCTGGGATGTTATTATGTTGGTGGAACTGAAAGGGAGAAAGGAAGGTTTTATTATGAATGGGCCTTTTTAGTTGCAATGGAGACAAGTCATCTGGAAAGTAAGTATATCTTTTGTAGGTTACAAAATGTACCTCGTTTGGGATGTTAGATCTGTATTTAGAAGATGCATATCTTACTTTGTTATTCTTCCCTCCATGGTTGAGACAGCTTATGCAGGTAAGGTGAGTCTGTTACTATTTTATTTTGGAAATGAAGTTTGAAGTAACCTGTAGCCTTTGTTAACTTTGGGGGTGAATGAAATGGCAGTGGGATATTCTTATTATGATTTCTATATTTTTTGTTGTCTGTAGTATAATTTGTGAAATGGTGAGAATGAATAATTTTAAAATTAATTAACTTTTGTTTTAAAACAAAGGTTCATATTTCTATTTCACTCTGTTCTCCCAGGCCAACTGCAAGCAATTAAACTGCTGTGTCAGTTCTACAGTACCATTGCTCCCAATGAGACTCAGTGTGTCATCTACAATGAATACCAACTATCTTTAGCTAGAAAGATGTCCAACAAAGTTCTGGAGGGACAAATTTTGGAAACCATTAGTCAGCTCTATTTGTCTTTAGGAACAGAAAGGTAAGGCATACCGAATGACTTTTCTTTCATTCTGACTTTAACTTTTCCATCCTGCAAAGGACCTCAATTTTTGCAAAAGCTGAATATGAGTGATTTTTTTAGTTTCCCTTCTCAGCTTTGGTAATACACTTTATCAGAATTGAAAAGTCCAGTGCTAATGGAGAATTTTCTTGTTTCTTTTTAAGTAACTATAATCTCTCAAGGGAGACAAGATGTTCTGCAGGGATTAGCACCACTTCAAGAACCAATTTATTTTTAAAATCCATGTAAATATGTTTTAAACCTATTATATGTTATGCAGCTCTTGATCACTGCTATATCAGGTGATTTATTTGCAATGATTTTTGCAAGACTTTTTTTTAAGACACTAGAGGACATATTTTAAACAGGTCAGGCATTAAATTGCCTCTATGTAAGTGTTTCTCTTCGAGGAAGGGCTTTTTTCAAAACTTATGTAAGTACAAAGCCAACGTGCAAACCTGCATAGTTTTACTCTTCAGCAATTTCTATGTTGCTTTTATTTGCCAAATATCAATTTTTTGCTCTGATCTAAACTGCACATGTTAAATTATAGTAGCAAGTGCTGAGGAAACTTACAATTTTCTCTAAGAGCATTTAAAGCATTTTTAAGGCTGCTTTGTCTGGTTTTTTTTTTTTTTTTCCTTGCTGTACTTCAAGGAGGTACTTTAGATTTAGATAGTTTCAAGCTTGCCTCAGTAAGGATGCAAAAAATATTCTCAGTGTTGGAAAAAGAAGGTATGCCTATTTTAACTTTAAGTGGCTGTAGCTTGAGCATCTAGCATGCTCGTTAGGTCATCCAATTTATTTTGTTTTGTTAGTGCTTTTTAATGATATAGTTGGTGACCATCCTTTGGAGAGACTGAAGACAAGGGGTTGGTTAAGATTTCAAACTGCCTGGGATTTGCAGAAAGACTTCACCAGCTGGAGAAGCTGCTGCTTTGTGTGCTTGTAGTACATGGAATTTGTATATCCCAGGAGCCTGGCTCCCAGATGTTGACTGTGTAACCTTAGCATGCACAAACTCCATATGGTATTGGACCACAGTATCCCAGTATTGTCTGTGTTAGCAGCCCTGAGGAACAAGGGTGTGTCTGTGATAAAGTAGCAAAAGAAATCATGTCTGTCTGAAGTGATGGTGTCCGTGACAGTGGACACAGCCTGAGCTGTTCCAGCTGCTGGGCAGAGCTTTTTTAAGGCTGCTTTGTCTGGTGCTGCAGGAGCTCTGAAGGAGGGATGGAACTGGCATCCAGTAATTGGGCTGAGTCTGCCTACTTCAACTACCTTTCCTTGGCTCATGTCAGCAGCTTGTTAGCAGAGAAGACTGAAATGTCAGGCTTGTTCAGTCAATCTTTACTTCCTCTCATGATCATAGGAGTGACAGGTCTCTTCAATTTCTACAAGAACCAGAAAGTGGTAAAAACGTTATTTTTTTCCCCCACAAATGAGATTTTGTAGAGACAGCTGAAATCTTGATAGTGTGAAAAACAAGGGAAGGTATTAATTTTATATTTGTTCTGGTTTTCTTTGGAGGCCTAAGGAGGCAGTTCTGAAGATGCATTGTGTAAGGGTTCACCATAACTGTGCAGGTCACATCGTATTTTAACATTTTTGTGTCTTGTGCTCAGAAGAAAATGCATTGGGTCAAGCTGATGGGAGTCTAGCACAGGACAGAGAAAGATTTATTAAGTCTGGAGTCTTAATTAATGTTTGGTATAAAACACCATAGCATCAATATATCTGATAATTTAAGTGCTTCTAGAACTGATTATGGCATATCTAATTCTCCTCTACCCTGGCACTCTCCTCCCAGTTTCTCCTGATTTTTCAACAATTTCTGATTAGTCTAAATTGCACTTAATTCAGGCACATAGATAATTAAAAAAATATTAGACGCACTTGCTTTCTGAAGTTGTTAGGACAAATTCATCAATGATAGAAGAGTTAAAGATAAAGAGACTTCTTACTTCTCACAAGTTTGAGGTAGAAGAAGGACACGTATAAACGATCTTGAAATAAAATGCAATATAACAGGATAAATTTTATGAATAACATAATAATATATTGAATATATTTGTTTTATATCTAACATATATTTATGCAATATATAACTATAATAGGTAAAAATCTAACAGAAAACATAGATGGAACAAAAAAAGAGGAAAAAGACTGAGTTCTCTAGTTAGTAGTGTAATATAACTGAGAAATTATAATTGTGCCCTAAATAGGGGGGAAATAGAATGTCTTTTATGGTAACATAAGGCTTTTCTCCCTATGAAGAAAACCATTTGCAATTCTGAAGAGCCCTTCTGTGCTTAGCACTTCTCCCTGTTTCAGAGCCTACAGGTCAGCTCTGGAATACACCAAAAGAAGCCTTGGAATATTTATAGATCTCCAGAAAAAAGAGAAGGAGGCATATGCTTGGCTACGGGCAGGGAAGATCTATTATGTTCTGAGGCAGAATGAGCTCGTGGATCTTTATATTCAGGTATGTTGTCAAGACTTACAGGCATGCACATGGAATCAGTGTTGTGCAGCTGGCAGGGTAAGAGTAAGTAATTCAATATAAAAATTCCATAAATTTTGCCAATTGATGTTCTGATCATTTAGTGACACCATTCATGTAATGCTCAGCACCTGAAAGGAAAGTCTCAGCTTTTTCCACTGGTGCTCCTTTGAATCTGTTGCTGGACTCTGGAAGGATTTTGGGCAGCGACCTTTCTTGGTTCCTGTTAATCCTGTGTTTCTTCATCACCATTTGTCAGCTTTACAGCACCACAGCAAATATATGACATGTGCATGCTACATGCTGGTGGGTAACAGAGAATTATCACCTTAGCATGCTGGATTGTGGGCCAGATTCTCAGGAAAACAGAGTAGCTTCTTTAGAAAGCATTTCCAAAGCATCTGAATCTTTCCTCCTGTGGCCATGCCTAGCATGACACAGAGCCAGCTGGAGCTGCTGTTACCTTTTCACCTGTGAGAGCAGAGGCACATGTCTTGCACTCCTCTGTGCTCAACTAGAAAGGACTTATATTAACTGAATGCAATTTGAAAACTAAAGAAGACAAAGCCAGAGCAAGATTCTTAACCATACCTTATGTAAAAGGCACGTTTTCATTACTATTTTCTCTATCAATAACTAGGGATCTTGTTATTCTTGCTTTCCATGCTGTTGTGGTTTAAAGGACAACAACTTTTTTCTCCTTCCTGGGGGGTTTTGTTTTTCTACTTCCGCCAGGGCATGGTTTCCGGTGGGGGTGGAGGGCCCACAGATTGGCTGGTTTTGAGATGGGCACTTCATGTAGCCACTTGAGCATTGGGGGCGTCTTTGTGAGGCTTACATTTTTAAGAGTGGGAAGTTAGAAGCTCTCTTCGACTTCCGTCCGCGGGGAAGGTAACACCGCATGCCTGCCTGGCCGGCCGCTCTGGGCCTCAGGGCCTGGGGGCCGTGCCGGGGCTGCGGCCGGCTCCCCCTTCCCCCTCCCCTCCTCCCTGGCAGTGCTGCTGCTGCTGTGGGGCTGCTTTTGCTCCCCCTCCCTACCTGAGGGAGAGGAGAATGGAACTCCAGGAGGGCGC
>VZTR01005693.1:1429457-1447501 GCA_013400775.1 Chaetops frenatus | reverse complement strand
TCTAAATGAGTAAAGAACACATAATTAAACAAACAAACAAAAAACTCAAACCCAAACAAACCCAAAAAAAATTATCACCCCCACGCCCCCCCAAAAAAAACAACAAAAACAAACAAAAAACCCCACCAAACAAAAACAAGAAAAGAAAAAAATCCAAACTAAAAACCCATAAAATGACCATCATAATTAACACAGCATGAACTGCAGAAATCACTTTTTCACAGAAATTTCCTGGCCACAGGAATTCAGAGCTTTGTTCTGTCTTTCCATTCAACAATTGAGACATCTTTGACCCAAGTTATGCATAAGCATTTTTTTCAGGAGCTCTTTGGGAAGGAAGCCACATGTAGTCTCTTTCCCTGAAACCTTAAGCAGTGATGTCCTAAAAATGCTTCCTGTGAACAAAACAACACTTCCTTGGGAAATGAAATATCCTGCATTGTAAGAGTCTGGGGTGTACTGCCATGTAACCTTTTCTGATCAGTTTTCTATCTGCAGGAAAACAAGATATTTATTGACTTAGATATGCATTAAATTAAAGGTACCACCCTTCCAAACTCAGCTGAGTGCTGCTTCTGAGTCTGAGAAAAGAAGAACACATTGCCAGTGAGTTAAGGATAATGTAGTTCAATTTTTTTTTTAAGACAATCTCTGTCTTCCTATATCATTCTTTGCCATTACCTCACTGAGGATTTGTGCTCACTGGTGTGTTTGTGTTTGTGTAGCAGTGGCAATCTATAGTGATAGCACTNTAAGGCATAATGAGACTAACACTAAAAAAAATAGAAAGCATACTGAAAACCAGCTGGTTGAGCTTATTTAAAACTATGTATACAATCAAAAAATGGTAACAATTTATCAGTCTATAGCATGTCAGATAATTTCTAGGTCTAAACCAAAATGAAAGCCTAGAATTCCTACTACAGCAAAATTTTCTGCTATGCTCCACTGTAGCATGGTAATTTCTTTGAATTATTATTGCACAGAATATTCTCCTGTCTATCAGGGTTTCAAGCTCATTGTTAAAGAGGCCTGATCCAATGCCAAACAGAAGCAGTGTAAAAACTAAACAAACTTGACAGAGTTCTTGAAAAAGGAAGCCTGTTGTGACTAAAGTTGCTTCCCTCTGGTATGGCTTCCCTTGAAAGGAAGCATATTTCCACAATTAGAAGTTTAACTTCTAATTAACTTCATTAACTGCTGTGGGCCTTAATGAAGCAGACAAGCTGAAGGCCCTGTATTACCCTCTTTGGTCTGTGGCAAAAGCATGGTTGCTAAATCTGCAGATAACTACTTCCTGAAGGACTTCTAGTAACATTATTGAAAGAAAGAGTGAGAAAAGAAACAACAAATATTTAGAATAAAAATGTGTATCAATCTATGGGTATTAAAGAGAAACTTGGCAAAAATAATGCAAATCTTACTTGTGTTTTGCACAGGAAAGAGATCAGAAAAGTTCAAGTTCCTTAATTTCATACACATACACTGAAATAATTTTAGGTTCTTCCTTTCTGAAATTATACTTTCTTCCATCCACAATCTGATTGGTATCATCAGTTTGGTGCTGGTGCAGTGGAATGGAATTGATGACACAGAAGGATCCTTGCCCAACCCAAATGCATCTATGTAATCAATTTTTAGCTAACACAGATTTTTTTACCTCTCTGCTAATCCTTGCTATGCAGGCTATGGTCCTTTCTTAAGGGAAGGGATATTCCTTACATTTAAAAAAACACAACCCTTTGAATGCAAATAAAATGACTAATGCTTTTAAGCTCCCAGTGGTTCCATGCAGTAACTTAAATGAGAGGCTGTTAGTTCATCTGTGACTGAAAACCAAAACCAGACGGATTAGCCTGTTAGAATTCTCACAACACATAGCTATGACTTATGATCATGGTGGGGAATATATGTCTTTTTCAGTTGCCTTCTTTTAAGCTTCTCTTTCAGCTGTTTCATTATATTGGGATTTTCAAAAATGGTTGCATCTAATCTCTTTCTAAAAAGTCTTACTGAGAAAGAGGGAAGGAGCAGATGTTATTTTCAAATGTGAAAATCTAGCTAAAAAGATGAAACACAAGTTTGCTAGTGACAATTCATAAACCCCATGTGTTCTTCTACTCTCTCTGCTGTCAAAGGGAAGACAAATTTCAAAAACAGTTACAACAGGAAAAAGAGATATTGGTCTCCTTCTAAAAGCATATTCTTTGAGTCTTTGCATAAATTTAGGATAAACTAATTAATGTAAGATGCTTGCTGGTCACTGTTCTCTGTGTGTACATGAAATGCCTACTGAAACAAACTCATCAAAAGAATTTGGCATAAAGATACCAACAGTGTGGATGTTAATGGGATTTATTGAAGAACAGGCCCAGTTCGATATCCAGCTTGGTCAGGACAGGACAACTGTATGCAAGCCAAGAAGTAAAGCTTTATATGTGTAAGGAAGTTTTAACAGGAAAATGACATGTATTGCATTTCAACTCATAAATGCACTGTTTTTTGTTGTAAAGACCTTCTGCTCTGGGAATTCTGGCAGCAGAAGTGTGCTTTGGGTCCCTCTCCTGTTGATGCCAGAGTCAGTGGGAATGCCTCCACTGCTGTGAGAGACTGGATATGCTGGATGCTTTAGGAATGCTCTAGACCCCCCTCCAATTTCTTTGAATCTGATAAGCAGTGTGGATGCTCAGTGCCTGACAGAAATTCCTGAAAATGTCCATCAGGACCCATCACACCAACATCTTTGCACTGCACAATTATTCTTCCACTGTAACTGCCGCCTCAATCCCCAGCTGGTGGGCAATTGCCAGATCTGCTCTGCCTTTACTTGGACTACTGAGACTACAAAGTAACTTCCCACTACAGAACTCTGGAGCTCACAAGCTGAATCAAACTCATTGGCAGTGTTATAAAATCTGGGTCTTGGATATGTATCTAGTATCAACCTCACTGGTTTTTTCAGGGATGTAGATAACTATCTACAGGACTGAGATAAAAACCAGCCATTAGATGAGCATATTTTGATTCTGACCAGCTTTGCTTTTATTTGAAATGAAATAATGCAGTCTGGATAGTGTCAGTTTGGAGGGGTATTCAGTCTCCCAAGCTGTCACCTTTACTTTATGTCGCTTATCTGATTCCCATCTAATCCCAGGGAAAGCTTGACAATGTCTTCTGTGAAAGATGAACTAAATCCATTTCAAGCTCTCAAACGAAACAAGACATGATGCATGTGATTCCTCTCCCCTAAATTCAAAGTCTGAATTCAACTAAGTATCAGTGCAGATTGTGATATTTAGCACTTTAATATATTCAAGGTGTTTGCAAGGCTGCCAGGGAAAATGGGGTATATGAGAGGGCTGTGCTTTTCTGCAGTGCCAGTGCCCCTTTGCAGGCCAGAGAGAATGCAGCTGAGATGGTGACAGATCCATATGTGTGCAACTGGATTGAGTCATAAGTAGTTGCAAAAGACAGGTCTACATGTAACTCAAGTGTCCAGGCTAATCTTAATATTAATGGAGTTAATATATCAGTGAAATACATGGAATTATTTCTCTAATCTGAAAGTAGACACCCACATTTGATGAAATTAATTGCACCTTGAATTCAATGGATGATATTCATGAAATGAACAAAATGTTCTGCTTGTCTTGAACTAAGCATTCTGCTGTTCTATAACTCAAAGTCCATAACAATAAAAAAGTTATGGAACCTCTGTCTTGTGTTTGATAACCGACACTGAGCTAAAGATTTCATTTTTCTGCCAGTGCCTCCAGGTTGGTGCTCAAGGTTTTTCTCTCCTCAGAGAACTGTAATGGCTCTCCAGATCATATTATTTTCTATATCTCCTACAAATTGTGTAAAACCATTTCAATGTTACCATAGACTTAGGTATGTAAGAGGGAGCTTTCAGACTGAATAGAGAGACTTTCTAATAAGACATCCAAGCTCCATATACATTTTTACCTTTTCACTAGCTAACTCAGTTTGATCTTTCTAGTTGTGTCTTGAAAGCTGTATTTGTGTTCTGGAAGTTGTATCTATTGTGGCAGTTTTAGCTTAACTGCATAGTAAAGAACCTACTTATCAGCCATTGATTTAAAGGTTTCTGAAATTGTGAGGTTTTTTCAACTCAGACACTATACAAACTTAAGTTATCCTCTCTCCAGATTTTGTAGAGCAAAGTAGGCTCAGAGTGGCTGAAATCTGGAAGGAGCTGTGATCTCAAAGAACTGCTGGATGCTGCAGTGAAAGGTTGGTAGTGATTCACAAGACAGCAGTCTTCCCTCCAAGTGCCTGATGTGCTTCAAAGAGGCCCTGTACTGCTGAGAAAGATAAACCTGACTCTTGGTGGCCTGTGGTCAATCAAAGATCTTATTGAGCATTTCAAAAGGGAAAAGACACTGACCTCAGTGTCCTGGATAGATTATATAACATTAGCAAAACCAGCTCCAGAACATTTTGGGTCTTGTTTTGCATTCCTCACTCAGCATTAGGTGCCAGGATTTCTCCTGGTGTCCTCTGGATTCAAATGAGCTCTACAAACCAAAAGCTGCATTGGACTTGGCCCCAAGTTCAGCTCTCTTCTAAATCTGCTGTCAGCTGTGCATTGGGAAATTCCCCAACAGCAGATGGGCTTTTGTTCTGGTCTGGTTTTGATGCTGTCAGGTGAGTGGGAGTTATTTGAACTCCAAAGACTGAAGTGGAAATCAAAAATCAACCAAAATCCCAAGTGATCCTGTCCACCAGCAGATGTTTTTAGACCACAACCATTGAACAGCCTGTATAAGAAAACATTGACCACAATAGAAAAACAGATTGTTGGCACTTAGTGCACTTCAAGAAAAGAGCATTACAAAAATGGGGAAAAAACATTTTGGTGTTGCTAAATCATACGTATTTACTAAATATTGATACCAGATGACTTCCCATTTGTTCTTAAAAACATTTCAACATGATTAATGCTTTCATCTAAAAGGTTTTTTCAATACATATTATAAGAAGGGGAATATTTAATAGGAGAAAAACAATAGGAAGTGCAGGTTGGTTTATATAAGAACAAGCAAAATATTGAGCATAATATGTAGGGAAAAACATCATCACAATTCACTGGGTTGGTTATACCCTGTGGATACAACTGCAGTCCCAATTCAANGGTTTATATAAGAACAAGCAGAATATTGAGCATAATATGTAGGGAAAAACATCATCACAATTCACTGGGTTGGTTATACCCTGTGGATATAACTGGAGTCCCAATTCAAGTACAGGCTGGAAGGAGAATGGATTGAGAGCAGCTCTGGGAGAAAAGATTTGGGAGTGTTGGTGGATGAAAGGGGACCTCTACAACTTGATAAATGATATAATTTATGTGACTGAAGTCCATCATTTCCAAATCAGATGTCTGGTATAAGAGTTACCACTTTAAATGTGAGGGGTGAATGAGGCAGGGGGTGAATGGAGGAAATGAGGAGAAATTCTTCAAGAAGCCAAATGAGAAGACAAAGGTAACTTTAAACAAACTAGTTCTGATGAGACAACCTCTCAAGAACTGGGGGAAGTCGTTACTGACAGGTTAGATGGAGAGCCAGGAGGAGCTCCTCTCACCCTCTGGGTGAGAACAGCACACAGTTCTTTTCCTTGCTTTCAGGATGAGTTCTCCAATCCTTATGCTGCTATATAAAATATAACCAAAACCTCATCTCCTTCAGATCTTCTGAAAAGAAGATCTAGGCAAATGTACAGTCAGGGATTATACCCAGATGCCTCAGTGCAGAAGCTATTACAGTCCTGGGTTTGTTTCACAGCAATGACTCCCAGCTGGCAATGTCACATTTGGCCTGTTTCTAGGATTTTCAGCCACCTGGTTGTGAGGAATTCCATCCCCACTCAGTTGCTCATGTCTTTGTAGCACCGTATAACACCAAACACCTCATCTACTGCCTTGGAAAACTGAAGTTCGCCCTAATCCTACTATGAGTACAGTGCCTTCTTCCTTCCCTAAGATAGCAGCAAGGGCTGGGGAGAGAGGAACTGGAACTTTGAGGCTCTCTGACCTGACTGAATGGCAGCCCAGTGGAGAAAAGTGAATTCCATTTGGCACCTGAGTGGTTCACTGCTGCTGTTCCTGAACACCAAGAAATGGCAGAATCATAAAAGAACTGCCCTTGCAACTCAACCTGCCAAAAATATCCTACGTTAAAAGGTTTGTCTGTGGAAAAGCTTTATGGGTCTATGCACCACTAGAGAGGGAATTTTTGAATCCCTGTTCTCCCTTGCAACAATGAACATCATGTTACTTATTTATTTTCAGATTTAATCTCAACTGCAAATACTGATATATTCATTTGTTCTCTTCCATATGTAGTCACTGCTGTTTCCTAACAATTCTGAAATGCAGCTGCTCCATGACAAGTAAAGGATGAGGAAACAGGCATGCATGACTCCTTGACTAGTAAAATTTTCCAAAGACTGGGCCAGGAGCACACAGAAGTCCTGGGGATAGCAGTAAATATACGTTCCCTTGGATCCTTTGGAGCAGAGAGAAGACAAGCATCTCCTCCTTTTCCTCCCTCATGAAGAAGAAATACCCTTACAACATGCACGTTTCCAAGCACATTTTATGCTCCAATTTCACCGTAGCAATATGATTCAGTAATTTCACTATGCAAATTCCTTTAATTTAGAGAGCCTATTATTTATTCTTCTTTTACTCAGTCATCACCCAAAAAAGCCATGATGGTTTTAACTTATTTGGTTAAAGCACACTGATAAAAGAATTTGGTGAGAATACTGATTAAACCCATTTTTTTTTTCAGCATGAAACACTGTGAGAGATTTCCCATACAAGGCAGCTCATGGCCCCAAATGGAAAAGGAGTGTGAAGCAGACGTGAAAGAGGTACAGCTCCCATCTGTCTTTCAGTGTGGCTTTGATAACGATACACAGAATTTCAACAGGCCTCTATGTGGTGGTGGTGGCAAGCAGAAAGCCTTGTCGTGAGCGCTGGTAAGTTTTCACAGATCTTTCATCCGTTGAGACAAAACAGAGAAATGTGATTAACGAGCTGAAAAACATGATCTTGACGAGTACTATAGTTTGTGCTACAATGTTTCTTCACACTGCACACATCTGTCACAAACAGGCTCATGAAATCATTTGCTGTTTGCTTTATCTGCAGAAACATTCTTTGTGTGCTGACATCTCACGAAACGCGCCAGGGTAAGCAAACGCAACCCTGTGGCAAACAGCTCACACTAACAGTAACACCTGTCTTCTTAACTTGCTCTGGCCAATTATTTCACAGGGCTGAGCTAATAAAAATGCCCATAGCTTGGGTGAGAAGGAGTAACAACCACCTCTGCAGTCCAGCCCTTTCACTCAAAGCTGTTCTGAGTCACATGGTTGGGCTGAGAGCTCCAGTTTAAAACAGTGATGGCAGGAAGTGAGAAAATAGCTGCTTCCAAATCAGCAGCACCATCTACATGGAAAGTGTCACTTTCTTTATTTTTTTCCATGGATCTGTTTTAAGTCACCATAAATGAGAGGACACTGGCCCTTTGGACTGACCTCATCTTCTCCACACTTGTCCCCATGTTCTCCTCTTTATGGTTTCCCTCCTCCTGCCAACCTCCCTACCCTGGCTTTTGAGTTCTTCTAGCTTCTCTCCTCACAGTGAAAACTGAGGCTGCTTTATAATTTTCCTCATTGTGCTTATGTTACCTTTTCTTTAATTCCTCAGAAGTAGTTCTACTTACCTTTAAGTTTTAGGCCTCTGACTTAACCCAAAATTTCCAACTCTTATAATTTTATGGCAAAGCTTGAAAATGTGGTATTTTTCTTCAAACACTAACTACTGCAGTAATTTGAGACTTTCCATTCCATAATAAAACAATTTTCCAGTTCTCATTTCACAGAGGGAAGTTGAAAAACACAACTCCCAGGCTTATAGAAAGAAGACCATAAACACCCCCCCCCTCCCAAAAAAAAAATAGGTCATTATTTTTTAAAGTCATAATGAGGAAAAGGCTCAGGAGTTTGAAAACTTGAGGTTGGAAAGACTCTTAAACCCATCTTTCTTCAGCAATCTTCCTTTGGACTCATTATTTAATTAGAAAAATTTGATTAGAAAAGCATCGTAAACTCTAGGCAAGCACTACTTTTATGATAAATCCCCTAACCCTTTCCAAGTTAAATTGAACAATTTGTCTCTTAATGGATTAAAGAGAAGAAAGGTTTCTTCTAAATTTAAACTTTGAACTTTGATTTCTAGAATTAATTCTATATTTGTGTCTGTAATTATTTCTAAAATTCTGTTTCAGTCTTCCAATCCCCATCCCTCTTGGCACCCACTGTGCAGACCCTCTCACGGAAAGACTGGCTGACATCCAGTGACATCCACACCATCCTTCCACAAGGCCAAGCCACCAAAAGAAGATTCATAAAATCTGCAGGCCCCTGAACCTTTTTACTCTGCCAAAAAGGAAAAAACCAGTCACATAAAATGGGATGGTATTAAGGAAAAAAAATAAGGAAGAGATGGAAAACAGAAGAAGGTTGATTTTGGGATGTTTTAGAAAATATGCATGGTTGTATACTGAATACAGAGTGATACCAATAATGATAGTACAAAGGGAGCAAGCTGGGTTAACACATGCAATCTGCACTTCTAAAAGAGTAACTAATTTACAAGAAATCTTTTCTTGCTTGCTGAATAGAATTGAATATAATACAGTTAGTACAGCTCTATTCGCAGTTTATCCTCCTCTTGGCAATATTCTCTAATCTTGCCAATCCTTCCAGGAGATAATACATGCCATCTGGAGGAAATGTTTCTCTTTCCCCCACACTCCCATCTGTTATATATTTCTCTTTGATCTCCCCACCCTCAGTGCTTTATCCTCCAATCATCCCTAGACCTCGAACTCTAGCTGTACAACCATTTTCACTTTCAGTCTCACTGTATTTCTCTTTGGGTTTTGCCTTGTGGTTTTATCACACTACTGAAACTACCAGTTTGCAACAGTCTTAGCTGAATCCTCCTTCATCTCTACTTCCAATCTGTCTCTTTCTTTCTTTTACCTTGAAATTCTGAGTGGGCTTCCTGAACTCATTTAAGGGCTTCTGCTATCCAATCATATACCCTTTAATCAGGCCAATTGTCTGCATTATGCTGACTCAATCAGAAATAAAGTAGGAAGGGAGTTCAAGATCCTATCCATCCAAGACAGGATCTGTTCTTTCTAGAGTAATTTCTGTACTATAAGTATATAAGTTTTCTTATAAACAAGATCTTTAAAAACAGAGATTCCCCATATTGTCTACAAACTCAGTTCCAACTTTTGCTATCTTTATATTTAAAAATACCAGACCCTTTACACTGAAGAAAATCTTTGTAGTACCAGTTCTAAAGTTCCCTTGCAGCATTTTGAGTCTTTTTCGGAGTTACCCCAGTGAACAAGGATAACAGCTTGTTACTCTTTCAGCAACCTTTTACGTATTTGAATACTCTTATCATGTCCCTTTCCTGTCTTCTTTTGTCCCAGACTAAACAATTTCAGGTCTTTAAAGCTCAGCTTTAAGTCATATTTCTAAATCTACACTCTTGTGGATTTTCTCCAACTGATTCATGCACTACTTTTTAAACAGCAAATGCAGATCTGGGCACTGAATTCCAACTCGAGACTTTACAAGCAGTGAGAAAAGAGGGAACATGAGAGGTGACGTGGTGGGGTCTCTCATAAGCTTGCAAACTTACATAGGCAACTGTACTAAGCCAGTCAGTCTCAGTTTCACTACTGGATTGTTCATTACTTGTGCCAAAGTGTAGCATTCTGCAGTTGCTCTTATTGAATTGCATCTTATTTGCCAGAAACACTTCTCCATTTAAAAAAATAATTGTAAATTTAAATTTTTCTATTCTTTTGTCTTGCACTCAGCTGCGGCAACCATAACAACAGTGCTGGGCTCAAGGCATGTTCCTTTGGAAACATCCAACATAATTTGTGATGGACTTTGTGAAGAACAGATGACTATGTGGACAGCAGAATTCCAAGAAGTTGTGCATTGTGAAGTTTCACCCAGATTTTAATTTCACCATTTGCTTACAAAAATATTATCTAAGATACTAGTAATATCAGTATGTAATCATGTGACACCCACAGCTTTTACACAGTCTACAATACCTATTATTCTACTGTAGATGAAATTAGGCTTGTGAGACAAGGTACATTCTTAATCATAATGTCTGTTTATTACTTTATGGTATTCTGAAGGCTTATAAACTGATTTAATTTTCATTGTACTGTGAACTGCCCTCCTATGTTGATTCTTGTAGCTCATTAAGAGCATTCTAAGGTGAAACATATTGGCCCAGCCACGTAGAAAACATCTAAAAGTGACTCCTTTAACTAATTTCACAGAAATTAAGTCCCATTTAATACATTGTATCCTTTTTGATGGGGCAGGATATTGCAGAATATGTATATTCATAGGGATACACCAGCTGGGATTAAATTATTTGAAGTTCTAGGCAGTTGTTCAACAGCAAAGCAGCACATGGAGCAGAAAGAAGCATAATCCCATTTACGTTTGTGTTTTCCTTCAATTCACTGTAACCTTTTATGACAAGAATAAGGAGTTCTATGACTCACAGCCATTTCCATTTGACTGCTGGTTCCACAAATTCAAATCACACACACAAAAATCTACAAGCTAGAGCAGATGCAGCATGGGCCTGGCAACGTGTCTTGTCTGAAGAACCCACCAAAGCATGGTTTGACTTGAAGGAGATTCCTCTTTCAGACAACACTACACGTACTGAACTGATAGTAGCTGGTGTCAGTGCTGTCCCTTTGGAGGCCAGCAGGAGGTAAGGATAAATAGATCAGTATTTTTCGAGACCTGCAAAGTTCAGTATTCTGCTGAGCAGTGACTGTGCCGTAGGCCTGCCAAGCCCCCCAGGCCCCTCAGCAGCCACCTGAGCTTGCAAGGTGCAGGAAGGAGAGGGGTCTGCAAAGCAGGAAACCTGCACTTAGAGGTGGGTTTGATCTTTCCTGTCTTTTTGCTTCTGAAAAAAACCAAAAGCTTCTAAAACTATACACAAAAACTGAATTTTCCAGTGTAGATAGACTATTTACCTGCAACACCAAAACATCAAAGCCAAGCCCCTGTTCTTGACCAGAAAGATTAGAGAATTGAAATTGTCTCCTACAGCTCAAGAAAAAAGCCTGAAATTTTGCTCCTTGGATTTCATGGAGAGAAAAAACAAAGAGGTCTTTTCTTTCCTTCTTCCCTTCTCCATTCTTCCCTCTTCAAACACATATTTTGCCCTACCCTTGTCTCTTCATAAACACCCTCTCACAGCAAACAGCTCTTCAAAACACAAGCCGTCTCGCTTTGTTCCTCTGGACACCTTTCATTTTTATGGATCGGTATTTTCCAATTAAAAAAACAGATTCTTATTTTGTTCCCAAACACCTGCTCAAATATACACTTATCTTCTGACTGCAGAATAGCTTAACGATAAAGTTTGATATACAATTCCCCCTTCCACAGCTACAAAAAAGCTTGTTAAGGCTGTGGCAAAATTTATAGCTTATGATTTCTAGGCCATTTCTTAACAGTCTCAATTTCCTCTCCTTAACCATACTAACACAAACTGTTCTTTTGGTTGGAAAGGGAGTGAAGAACAGAGCAGGCTGTGGCATTTCCTTCAGATCATCCTGTCTCTGTGCCAAAAGCCTACCTTTTTTCTCCTGCACCAAATGCAGTAAATTTGGAATAGCTGAATACATGTAAGAGGAGAAAAAGCTCTGGATTTTTAAATTTGCTTTCAGTAAACTTTCAGAGCATTTCTTGAATAGACTTCTGGATTTATTAGCACTTCCAAAGATTATTTACTGGCATCAGTTTCAGCAGAACACAGGAAAGAAAAATGACTTCTGCTTTTCTATTACTATTAGGGGATGGAGGAAAGAGAAAGAAATTTTCCTTAGAAGTATATTTCTAGCACACAGCTTGGCTGGCTTATGAAGACAGCTGAGAAAGTTCTCACTTTGTTTGAACTGATGTGTTTGTGAAGGTCTTATTTCTCCTCCCACCTCTTCTTTTCTTCTGCAGTGTCCAGTCTTGAAAACAAACTGACAGATGTTCTCTTGGATCAGCTTGTGAGACTTGCAATGTCAGGAGTGCAAACAGACTTTAGCTGTTTAGTTCAGGAAATGAGATGCAGACAATCTGATAAATAAAGAGTGTTTATTACTCCAGTTTAAAGTACGCTTTGGGTTTCTTTTCAAAATACTCCTACGAGGAACTGAGGATGAATATTAAACATGTGCTCTTAATAAAGAGACCTCAGTGGCAAGGTCAGAGGGTCTTTAACTTACACAATTTATATAGTTAGGTTATAACAGCAGTGAGTGTTTCTGATCTTTAACCACACTAAAGAGACAACAAGAAATTTGAATTACAAAGAAATTCACTCCAAAGAAACTTATAAGACTTATGAATACACCAAGATTAATTAGAATAATAGGATTTAGGACTGTGTGTGAATTGGAATGCTTTGTGACTTTAACTAAGAGACACACAAAGATTTAAAGAGATGGCACATAATTACCCAGTATGGTTTGGGACAAGACAGAGTGGAAAATATTCTTCTACTCTAGCAATTAAGTCTGCCTTTCAATGGTTATGGGCTTATAAATTTAGATTTAGATATCATTCAAATGGCACTTCCTTTATCAGCAGCATCTAGATCCCCAGAGGAAAAATAAAGCATCATTTAACTTTTAATTCTGTGCAGTGTCATGTGCCACCCTATTTCTCTGTCATGGCTATGTGGCCTACACAGCACAGACGAGCCCAGCATCCATGGCTCCCATGACACGTGCAGCCAGGCACAAGTAGGAGCAGCCGGGGACCTGCCCTGCACGTCTGCCAGGAGATGCAAACACGAAAGCACAAAAGGAACATTAACTTCAGAAAAAGGCAACAAGAACTTCTTTCCTATTGTGAGAAAGAAAAGAAGAGAGTTCAGAAGGCAGTAGGTGAGTTTTGGAGCTAACTTGATATTCTCTTAAGGACACGGTGACTTGCATGCTCTGCTGTCCTTTGGAACTTGCATAAAAACACAATTTGGTTCTCAAGAGAGAAAAAAGAGACCCACTGAGTCACCAGTAACATTTGCTGCATTGCTTTGGATTTGTCTTCAGGCACCTCCCTTCCCTTCCAGCTCTGCAGTAAAGCATCATTTCCACCAGACAGAGGTGATTCAGAACCCATGAAATGGTAATTTTTCCAAGTAATGGAGAACTGTTACTAATGAGTTATCATTCAAACAGCTTTTAGTGACACATTTGAATTCTGAATGAATTCAAATTCTAGTGAAAGGTGTTCAACAAGTGTCACTGAGCCAAGAAACTTTACTCACTGTTCCCAGGAGGAACACATCCAATACTTGTTGTGAGTTTAATTTTTATTCCTGACTTTACTCTCTGCATCATTCTCTTTTTTTGGAATAATGAATTTTGGGGGAGAAAGCACCCCATACTATACCAATACTTATCCAAGAGAAATAATTTCATCTGTTATATTTTGTCTACAAGACATCAGTTAGCAGAAAATGCCTTTCAGATTTATTTATTTTTTTAATCCTAAATGAACAAGATGCAGACCGATAGCTAATAATGAAAGATTCCTTACAGCCACCCTAGACTGTAAACTCTCTCCAATTAAAGTGGCTGTATTTATCTGTTGACATTCACCCTGTTTTCTCGTATTGTGTTTGAAGTCTCTAAGTGTGACTACAGAGATAATAGGAATCCAATAAACTATGAAATACTCTGTAGTCCAACACAAGTAACAGCAGTATCTCACAGACTATTTTGTATTTACTATTTACTACTTTGCAATTTGAAACATTTTTCCCAACCTCTTCCTTGTAACATCATTGTAAATAATGAAAATATTCACCTTACCTACACACAGTGCTCTTGTTTCCTTCTGATACATGATTCAGGCCAAACACTTTTCATTTTCATTAGTCTCCTGTTTCCTTAAAGGGCAAGCTTATATCAAAACAGTGATACTTTTCATATTTTAGATACTGCATTATAAAGTCATTTAGTAAATCTTACCTTTTCAAAATGTGGCAAAATGTGTGCTACAGCAAAATCTCAGTTTTCTTATCACAAGACATGCCATGTCTTTAGCTATCACATATACCTTTTTTTTTTGTCACAAGTGAGACTACTGCTGCTTGGAAAATCCAGTCTTGGACCAACTCTGCCCCTATAACAGAGGCAACAACAAAACACTAACTCATCAACTGTAGTGAATTCTGGCTATTGCCTACTGCATTCCAGAGGTCCTTAATTAGAACACAGTATCGTGATTTCAGCCTTTTTACAACCCTATAGCCTGATGCAGCTGCTCAGTAAATTGTGCCTACTTAAACCTAGCTCACAGGGTCGCATCAGAAGGCCTGAAGCAGTACCTTGCAGGACTACATGAGTCTTGTCCCTTGTGTGAAAAAGAGGCGAAAGGGAACTGCATGCAGAAGTCAAGGCTGGATTTGTCATATGCAGCAAATAAGACTACCAAAGTTTGGCAGTCTCTGGGTGAGCTGTCAGAGGTCCTTTTTCTGAAGTCAGCTTAACTCTTCTGGAAGCCAGCTCAACCCATACTTGGATTAATTAATTTGAAAGTTAATTCTAATGAAAGTTATGTTTACCTTAGAGAAAAAGTGACTGTTTCCTCGATAAAATGTCATGCATGGGTGATTTACTCTGGATGTTATGAAGACTGTGGATGTGACTAGTTGACAGAGCTCGACAGATGCTCTCATCCACCTGACAGTCTTACTGAATACATTGTGATTAATAATTTATTTCAACTCACTCAAACCTCAAATATTAAGGCTTTGGCAATGCTTTCAACTACTATTATAGAGAAGCTGCCAAATTTTTTGTTGAAGCAAATGAGAGTGGGGAGCCCAGTAGATGCCCTTTGACAGCTGGAAAGTGTCTCGTACAATGTGCCATGATGCCATTCAGAACAAGTGGCTACAAGGACTATGTTCAGCTACTCGTGTCTCTGCTCTGACACCTATAAAGAGGGATTACTGTCCAAAAGCGTGTTCCGAGGGATTAGAGTCCAACCTGTGTTTAAAATTACTACAGAGGCCAAACTAACAGAGGCCAAACTTCGATTACCCTTTGGTGGCAGTGGCGACAAAAGCCCTTATTAACGCTGCCATTAAAGACAAGCATGAGGGAAGGCAAAGTGGCTGCCGGCTTTCTGCCCCTGCACTCACAGAGGTCACAAGCGCTCACATGTAATATATCCGCACTGGCTTTTGCCACGTCGGGCACCCACAGCCCCCGGCGTCCAGGGCTGGCCGCAGCCGGCCTCACTCTGGGGCTCACCCCGCTCGGGGCGGTGATTTACCAGCAGAGGGGCGGCTCTGCCCCACAGCGCCCAGATGAGGGAGCGGACCCTCCCCGCCCTGTCCGTCCTTCAGTCCCGCCCGGGGCGGAGCCTGCCCGGCCTGCCCGCCCGGGGCTGCCGGTGCTGCGGGAGGCGGCGGGGCCCGTCCCACATATAACCCTGCCGCGCTGCCGCCGCCTCCCCACAGCGTCCCGCTCCGCCTGCCCTCGGCGCTCCTCGGTGCCATGGCTCGGCGCCTCAGCCCCGCCAGCTGAGTCCCGCCTGCCGCCGCGTCCTGCAGGGACCTGGACTCCGGCCTGCTGCCCTCCGCCCGCTGCGCCGTCCCGCTCCGCCCGCGGAAGCGCTGCCCCGGGCAGAAGACGCTGTCCTGCCCGTGTGTGCATAGAGCCCGCCTTCCCCTCCCCTCGCCGCGATCGCACCTTCCCTCCTCCTGCCCCGGGGCCGGGCGGGCTCGCACCCCGCGCTCCGCCGCCGCTGTCCCCGCCGAGGATGCGGCTGTCGCTGCTGAGCCCGCTGCTCCTGCTGTCCCTCAGCGCCGGCCCGCACGCCGCGGAGCTCCCGCTCGCCCGCGCCAAGTGCTCGGCCCGCTGCGATGTCTCCAAGTGCCCCAGCCCCAGCTGCCCCAGCGGGTACGTCCCCGACCGCTGCGGCTGCTGCCTCATCTGCGCCGCGGGCGAGGGGGACTCCTGCGGCCGCAAGGAGGACCCGCCCTGCGGGGACAGCCTCGACTGCCGCTACCCCATGGGCAAGCGCTTCGCCAAGGGCGTCTGTCAGTGCAAGCTCAGCGCCCAGGTGTGCGGTAGCGACGGCCGCACCTACGACAACATCTGCCAGCTGAAGGCGGTGAGCCGCAAGGCGCTGCAGCACGGGCTGCCCGCCGTCGCCCAAGTCCAGAAGGGAGCCTGTGAATCGGGTAGGAGCATGGTAGGACCTGCCGCGGGGCCGGGGGTGGGAGACCTGGCTTCCAGGGTAAAGAAAGTAATGATTTTCAGTGGCCTGGGAAGACTGGGTGGCTCTAGGGAATCTAAAAACCTCCAAGGACGTGGCACCTCAGCCAGCTGCTGATGACACCTGTAGTGTCCGGAATGGATGCTCAGGTGCTTTCTGAACAGCAAAACTTCTCGATGCTCAGTTTAGGCTTGGGCTGGGGTTTGGGAAGGTTTCCCCCGGTAGCATGGCTGTGGATGCCTCGGTGAGGTGCAGGTTGCTGCCGCAGCGCTCCGGGACAAGAGGCGGGCGCACTTGCCAGATGGGAGCGAGGTGGGTGGAGGTCGCTCGGCTGCCAGGGCAGGACAGCGGCCGCGTCCTCGGCCGTGGCTGTTTCTGGAGGCAGGGCAGCGGTGCATCCTGCTCCCGTCCTGCCGGTGCCACCTGCGGTCACCCTATCGGCAGTGACGGCCGCGGTGTGGGTGGCATCAGCCGCGCGGGTCGCACCGCGGAGCCGCAGCAGCACAACCCGCACACACAGAGCGGGCACCCGCCACCGTCCCGCGGCCTGCGTGGGGTGTTGATCAGATTCACCCGACAGGCGAATCAGGAAACGCCCCCAAAAGCCAATCAGGGTAGAAAGAGCACCGAGTGTTAGATATACCACCTAAAACACAGTAGTTTACGTGGTTTTCTTTCTTGACCAAAAGATTTTGTAGTCTTGTAGAGCCCTAAGTAGGGGAAAAAAGCCAGAGAATCTCATTTATGGTGTAAAATATTGACACTCAGTCTGTTAAATGGTCTTCTGGTTATAGTAAAGTATTGAGGCCTTTACTCAGATCCTGTGATATGCTATGGTAACTTCAGGCTCGATGATTTAACTTTGGAAAGTTTAGTAATCTCTTAAGGTAGTTATTTCCTTTTAGCATTAAAGTGTGTCTCTTTATGCAAGTGTTAATGCTGGCAGTATCTTTCTACATAATTACTGATATATTACGTTAAGGATTTGCTTCTGCTGCATTTCTCAGAGTTCCTGGAAAGAGGAGTTCTATGGTTAATGGAGTTTTAAAACGTGCATTTATGTCAGGTGAACCACTGACCATTCTGTTTATTCATAGCAAACTGGCCAAAATGATTGAGAGGGTTCAGAGGGAAAAAGGCTACTGTTGTAGCCTTTCTATGAATAGGGTTTCTTTCATATGTACCCTGCTCTTGTGAAAGGGTAAACTAGTTCAGAGAGGGAGGATATTCAAATGATATTCCTGGAGTTCTTTCAGAGTATCTTAGCAGAGGCAAGAATTGCTCCAGATGCCAGCCTGAAGCTGCAATGATCAATCTCCCCAGTATTTTGTAGTTATAAATTGTTTTTTCCTGTTCCTTTTCACATCAGCATCTGTTAAATTTAGTACTCCTAAAACTTGGTTGAAACTGATCCAAATGAAATAATCAAAATGTTTAACCAACATGAGTGAGCTAGCCTGCATCTGAGAGCTTGCTGAGTGCTTGGCATTTGGTATGTATGACATTTTTTTAAGCAATTCTCCTGAATGTAATGTTAATAGGCTTAGGAATTTGGAGCTGTGAGGCAGAGGTATCTTTTTTTTATTTTTTAGAAGTAACTATTTTAGTGTTCTCTTTATTTTGGCTTTATTTTTTTTTTTTTTTTT
>VZTR01005693.1:1415568-1429394 GCA_013400775.1 Chaetops frenatus | reverse complement strand
TCTCTGTTAAGATTTAATTTTTTTTATTCAGTTCTACAGCTGCACAAACTGAAGCTCAAAGAAACCGAGTGTCTTGCCCAAGGTCAGACTGAGTTGGTGGCTGAGCCAGGAATAGAACTCAATTATGGTATTTTTTTTTTTTTTAACAATAACATGCAATGCCTGTAATGAGAGGCTTGGAAGAAAGTTGACAGTTGAAAATTGCTGTCACATTTCTCTTTTCCCTCTTATTGCCTGGCCTCAGATGACTCAGAGTTTGAAGGGATAAGCTAGTTATGAGGTAAATGCAGTTTTACTTAATCATCCATATAGTAAAACAATCTCAGATAACAGAAGCCTCACATAGTATGACTTGGGCCCTATTTAGAACATGCACGGACTCTGAGGAGGGGCTCCTGAAATGTCTGCTCCTGCCCTTCTCCAGTTGCTTATGTTGATGCTGAGTTGGATTCTGAGCTGATTCTTGAGTTGGACTGTGATAAACCCAGACAGGCAGAGAAACTTAGCTGTGGTTTCCTAGGGGCAGCAGTCTGGTGAACACGAGTGCATGAAAAAGGGGTAGTAAAGGATGCAGGAAGGAAGGGAGGAATGAGCTGGCCAGGATTACTCAGTGATAATCAAAAAATTAATAGAATTTAAAATAGTTTTTTTTTCCTTTTTGAAGTCCTGAATTAGGTTAAAGAGCACCATGCCAAATTTCAAGTTCCACACACAGTGTACTAAATGGGTATGTACTGCATGAAGGTCCAGGAGCTCCATAACTGAGGTACTACAATATGCCAGTGCCCAGGGGCTTCTCAGAGATACTAATAGGAGCAGTCTGCAGAACTCCTGAGCAAAGTTAAACTCCCTGCTACAAATACTGGGCTTTTTTTCAAACTTTTTTCAACACTAGATACTTTTATATATGGGAATATATTCTGAAGCAGCTATATTCTTCCTGCCTTCTGTCACTCACTGTGATGAAGACAAGCTAACATGTAAGTAATGGCACAAATACTTCTGGAGAACAACCTTTATAATTAAAGTTCTGTTCTTATAGAGCCCCGTTTCTCAGGGCAGCAAGTGTAAGTTTGAACAATGCCACATATTGATCTACTAAGATATCAAACATCTCACTCAAAGGATTCACTTGGTCACCTGCAATCTAGAGTAAACCTACTTGTTTCTTGAACAAACGAGTGGTTTTGATCTTTCAGTACAATTTAGTAGAGTTAAATTCCCTGCAATTTTATTTTGGCAATAGCTTCTGTGAAGAGAATTTAAATGTCAAAAGATTTGTATTTCCTTACCTAAGATATGGAAACAAAAAAAAAGAATACAGGTGCTATTTTGTCAATGGAACAGGGAAAATTAAAAGCTTGATTAGAAAACCTTTGAGTCTGGATTTGACACTAAGCATTTGCTGTCCTCTGCACTGTTAACCTGAAGTCACTCTCAGAAAGGGGTCATGATGTTAAGACTCACCCATGTCAGTCAGATCTCTGCAAGAAGATAAGAGCCTAAAAGTTCCTTTTCCTAGGAGAATGTTTGAAACACAGCTAATGCACAAGCAGGGTCATTGCACACAGTTCTGCGTGGGGTGTTTGGAGTGTGCCTGTACATAACCTTGAAGATACAGAGGAACAACTGAGTGTATGATTACTTGCATTTCTGAGAAGTTGGCCCAGTAAGAGATAGAAGTCTCCTGCTGGTGTTATTGTCATCAAAGCCTTAAAGCTGCCTGCAGCTGCATTCAAGGAAATGTACTGCAAGGTATTAGCTGGAAACACAAACTCTGGTCACATTCCTGTGCTGCTTGTTTTCCTTATTCCTGAGTTGGTTTGAGTTCCTGCAGGTGAGGATGGATATTGTACAGTATTTGGTATACAAGTTAGAGTAGAGCATTTCATTGCTTTGGAAAGGATAGGTAACAGGAAAGGGATATTCTTGTTGAATCTCCTCACGAGGGTCACTTGGAAGGGAAGAATACCAAGCATGTAAAGTCAGTGTGGTGTCTGTGCTAGCAGGCTTGTGCCAGTCTGGCTCTGTCTGGCCCTTGTAATTGCTGCATTGCACAAGAAAGCCACTTTGGTGTTGGTTCACCAAATTGTTTTCATCTGTGCACGGTAGACATCCATTGTATAAACAAGTTGCCTGAACCATAATGTGGCATTGAACTTACCAAGGCTTTATGGTCAGTGCACAGCTATGCAACTTGATCTTAATGCTGAATTCATCAGAAAAGCTGCCCATGAACCTATGTTTCCAGCAGATGTTTCTGTTTTTTAAGTAGAGACATTATAATCTCTTATTTGTCTTTCATTTCTTTCCATGAAAGCACAGTAGGGACAGTGTTTATCCCTGGTGATCAGATCTGCCAGGTTGCAGTCCTCCCTTAGACATAATAATTTTGCTGAATGCACAGATCTCTTCTGAAGCCGGTTTTAAAAGGGGGATTGGGAAACAGCCTTAAAAGAATGAGTTTCCCAGGCTCACAAATTCTTAATGATTATAAAATTCTGGATTTTAATACAGTGTATTGCCTTTAAGAAAGCAGTGAATGTGATTTGATTTAATTCTACAGGGACTAAGTTGGCAGATATTCAGAAATGCTCCATCTTTTGCAAATGTAAATTGGTCTGGTTTTATTGTCTTCAGTGGGATTATAATGATTATTTCTGCTGATTTTTTTTCCAGTTCTCTTCATACTAGGTTAACTCTATGGATTTGTTGGCATTGTTCCTGGTTTACAGCAGTGTTAATGAGATTGGAGTGGGTCTATTGTCTCTGCAAGAAAGTAAATAAAGCACTATTAAATTAACCCATAGCCTGTAGATAACATCACTATCCAGGAAAAGTCTTAATCTGATAATAAGGCTACTCCTACCTGAAAAGCACTTAGCTTTAGCCATTCAAATTTAGTGTAGTTGAGGCTCATAAAATTGGAAACATAAGATCACATTTTAGGAAATAGGCTGAAAAACTTTAGCTCCAGTTCATGCGCTACATTGACATCTGGAATTTGACTGTTCTGTGAGAGGAGCTGGAGACCTGAAGATCTAATCACTTAGTTGAAATGATAGGCTCTAAATTCAACGCTGCTGAAAATCTGTTTGATTTGTGGCTATGGAGCAGATTGGGGAAAATCTAGGTTTTTTTTGACTAAGAAATGCATAGATAGCTAAGGACTCATACAGCATAAATTTGGTGGTGTTTCAAATACAACCTGGTTGCAGCACCTTTGGTGGTGCAACAGATGGCTAATTGGATTAAATTTTGCCTTTTTGCCAAGATAAATTAGAATTTGTTAGTGTGAGGTGATTTTGAACAGGCATTAATAACATGGGAAGTAATGCACATTATTGAAAGACTTGGAAAACTGCTGGGCAAATCTCAGAGAGCAAAAATCAGAGAGGTCAAAATCCTCAAAGGTACTGTGAGCTCAGAGCTGTTACAAGCTCAGGGCAGCAGAGATCTGATGACTGTGTGGGGCTCCACAAGGCAGCAGGACTATGCAGGGGGGAGATACATATTTAATGTTCTCTTTTAGTAAGGACAGTAGCAGCAGTTAGTGTCTACCAACTAATGCAAATTAAAGGATAGATTCTACCTTTACAGTTGTAACTTGTATTCAGGGCGACATTGTACAATATACCCAGTGTTGGATGTTGCTTCCTTCTTCAGTTTCCCAGGCTTCAATTCCTCCCTTTTGAAGTATATTGAGAACTTCTGATGAAAATCATCAGTTCAATAATTATGCACTAAAATGCTGTTAATAATAACCAACACTTCATTTGTCTTAAATGTGAGTATGCAGTTACATCTTCCATATCCATAGTTTGAGTTCCTGGCATGTCATATAATGTGTTTAAAGGTTCTCATCACTGCGAGCTTGCAGAAAATGATTCAAGAAAGATCAGGTTCTATGTAGGCATCTCAGCTTTGTAAGACAGTTTTCACCAGTGTTAGGTCCCCACCAGACAAGAGTAAGAACAGCTGATCTCTGATCAGCCCAATAGATCTTCAGGCACGCCTTTCATACAAAACCTGAGTGTCTGTTATTCTTGATCCTCCTTTGTTTCAGATTTCCCTTCAATATTGGTGCAGATTTGGATTTTCTTTCAGGTTTGAGCATTCTTGTTTTCTAACCCTAGCAGGGAGGTTGTGGACTTCTGCTCAGACAGAGAAATGTTCCCACTGTGGCGTGAAAAGAAGACAAGCATTGTTTCAGTGTTAGTCTCCTCTCTGTATTGCTACATTTTATTTTCTTCATCTTTTTTTCATGTTTCAACCATTGCCTCTTTCAGATACTTTTTCTTTGCCTCCCCCAAGTCCTACCTGGAAAGCCACTGCCACCCATGCTGTTTGCCTGGTGGCTAGTCAGGAGTGGTCCAGACCTGAGGTTTTTGGCAGGCATCTTCCTGTGCTTTTGGCCTTGTACAGTGCTGTATCCATTTGGCCTGGGCAGAAAAGTTGAGCACTTAGAAGATACAAGTGGATTTAGTTGCCCTGACTCCCACAGAGCTATGCTGATTTACACCAACTGAAAGGCTGCATTCATCACTGGTTTTCCCCAGTTCTGTGCTGGTTTATCAGCTGCCTTTCACTGATGCATGGTCATGTCTATTGAGATAAATGTGATGGCAATGTTATATCCTGTCAGTGAACACTTGCTGTGTAGGCAAGTGTTCAAAGTCATATCAGTAGACTTGAAAGGATGTACTGCATAATCAGGCAAGCTGCTTGGGAACTGAAGGTAGGATAAATATACAGTGGCCTAGTAAGCAAAATAAATAACTGTATGTTGTGCTTACATTTGACTGTCCTCTGTGATTCCTGTTTGTGGTGTCTCTTTTAAACAAAGCACTAAAACAAGCATATTCAACTGGCTGAAGGGATTACTCAGTGTGTGTGAGAACGTACATAGAAATAATAGAGTGAATCTAGTCCTGCCAAGCTGTTCCTTTTGTTTGTTCAGTATCACATAAATCGAGCTTGCTAAATGTAAGCAGGGTTTCTTTTCATTCAGAAGTAAATCCTGTGTCCAGTAACAGGGTTAAGAACTTACAGACTTCTGTGAAGAAATTCCTAATCTTCTTGGTCTGGTTTCTTCAACTCATTTTCTCCCTTCAGTAGGTCCCATAATTAATTTTAAAGCATCAGGCTGTGAACATGAGAGATTGTTACTTGAGTGTGGTGCTATGTCCCCTATCATATCCTCAATATGTGTGGTGATATGGCTCTGCCTATC
The DNA here is from genome assembly GCA_013400775.1 of Chaetops frenatus. Classification (NCBI taxonomy): domain Eukaryota; kingdom Metazoa; phylum Chordata; class Aves; order Passeriformes; family Picathartidae; genus Chaetops; species Chaetops frenatus. The sequence continues at coordinate 1,424,161 of VZTR01005693.1, read as the reverse complement.
AGGGACTGCATAGAATATGACATTTAGCACAAGCAGTATTATTACTTTGGGATGTTGTGATGCTAGAATCCAGGAAGTTGTGGCATTAGAAGCCAGGATACTGTGGGCTTTTTCCTCCCTCTTTAGGATCTTCATTTCACACTATTATAGTCACTCTCAATGAATGCTGTGTATAGTGCTGTTTAATGTAGTACCATACTGCCTTCTATCAGAAGTTTTAGTAATCTATTGTTTGGCCCAGCTGTATGTGACAGCTTAAATGCAAATTTGCAGGAATCTTTGCAAAGGTTGTAATTTAAAGCAGGTTTCTAATGGGTCTACTTAAAACAAAATTAGAACGTAAGTTCCAACTGTGGCTCCCAAATTCTGCGGGTGTGTTACTCAGCACTTGTTAGACCACTCTGGAATACTGCATCCAGTTTTGAATCCCTCAGTACATGAAAGGCATTGCCAAACTGGAGTGAGTTCAGGAGAAGGTCATGAGGATGGCTGGGGGGAACTGGACATATCTCCTGTGAGGAGAAACTGAGGGTATGGGCTTGTTCAGCCTCGAGAAGAGAAAGCTTCAGGAGGACCTGAGAGCAGCCTCCCTGTGCTCCAGGCTCCATCAGAGGTGCGTAATGGGAGGATGAGAGACAATGGGCCTGAGTTGAACATGAGTCTCAATATGTTCAGACTTGATGTAAGAAAAACTTTTGCATCATGTGAAGATGAACAGATGGGACAGTGAAGCAGTGGGACAAGTTTCCCAGGCAGTTTCTGGAGTGTCTGTCCCTGGAGTTCTGCAAGTCCCAACCCAGTTTCCATTTGTAGCAGCTAATGCAGCTTTGAACAGGAGGTAGAACTGGAGGTCCTTTCCAGCCCGACCTGTCTTTTGGCCCTATGTGTCTTGGGTAATGACAGGTAGTTGTCCTCAGAAAAATGCTCAAGGCAGGGCTTGTAGACTTCCAAAGGAAAGAACTTAGGGCTAAGGGTTGCTGATGTTCAATTTTCTCAGGATCAGGAAGTGGAATGCTAGATGAGTTTTGAACAATCTCAATGACTTTGATTCCTTTTCCAGTACCGTTTGGAAACTGTTCTAGTAGGAAAACCAGACCAATTCAAGGCAGGTTCATCTTGCCTACTTGATAAAAAAAATGGGTATTGTCTTACTAACATATCCAATTCTTTCTGCTAGTATAGGTCACCTACAGTCCAGCAGCCCAAGATACAAATTCAACTTCATAGCTGATGTGGTGGAAAAGATTGCACCTGCAGTTGTACACATTGAACTTTTCCTCAGGTAACACTGTCATTTCTTTGTTTTAGTTACATTGCTTAACAAAGATATACGAAGATTTTTCCAGTGTAGTAACTTTCCTTTTGAGTTTGTGACCTTCACAGAATATTCTAAAACATCACAGCAGACTCATTTCTCCAGAGAACCACACATTTGTCTGTTTTGTTCCTGTTCAGTAAATCTATTCTAATAGGCTTACAGTACTATACAATATATACCATCTAACCTAAAATAAGTCTATCTCATCTTTGGATGTCTCTTCAGCCTTCACTAAGATGTATTGCTTGTTGGATCATATTTATTATCTCAGCTTAAATACACATGTGTATATATATATATATATATCTGTGTATTTATATATCTCCATATATGTATATATATAGCTGTAGATGATAAGCTGGAAAAAAATGGCTTGTTGTTGCTTTTTCTACTTTGAATGAGAGGTGATTTTATTTTGGCAGGAAGAGCATTAAGGGGTAGAATGTTGAGAAGATGTAACCTATCTAAACACAGAAATGACTTCTGATAGGGAAGAAATGTACTAAATTTGCTGACCAGAACATTACCAATATTGAGGGTGCTGAAGCTGTAGCTGAGGTGGCAAGATCAACACTGAGTGCTCAAAACAACCTGGGAGGTTTAAATATGAGTGGTCAGAACAACTGCTGTCAGAACAGATTACTACAAATATTGCATGTACTCCATGGTGTGAATACCTTTCTTCCTGGAGTCCTCTCATTTTCCACAGACATAAGAATTTTATGGAGAATTTTTGTAGGCATTTTTAATATGCAAAACCAAGATAATCAGGTGAATCAAGAGACATAGCTTTATGCACATGGTGATTGATCCTTTGAGAGAACCTTACAGCTGAAGATGCTTAAGATCTTTGCATATGTAGTTAAGATTGTTTGCTCTTTCCCTGTAATTAAATGTTTTCCCAGCAATTTGCTGGGTGCTAATTTTGATACTGCTTTTTCCTGCAGTTGGCTCCAATTGTTTACTGCCAAATAGCCCAGAATTTTCCAATAATATCTTAACCAGGACCATGTCTTGGAAGAAAGAATTTGTGGGCCTTTTCTCTTCTTCTGCTACGCAGGCACTTTCTCTTCCCCTAACAATCTAAGGTCATTACAGCAGTTCTTCACAGAGAAAATTCATAATGCCTTGAACAGTTTGTAAAATCTTTTACCTGTCTGTATTGCAGCACATGTTGTTTCCCACCAAATTTCACCCATTGTTTGTGTTTTTCATTTTTTTCTTTCACATTCCTAGTAATTTTGGTTTCCAGACATGCTTTTTCCACCCAGTCTGCACTTGGGCTTCATGATCCCCTTAGACCTCACCTCTTCCTTATGCCTCTGTCCCGCTTCAAGTTTCCTTCTTCCACTTTTCCCATTAGAGGATCAGTTCATTTTTCAGCTGTATTCTTTCCTGTCATTGTTCTCTTCCAGTATAGAATCAATAATCAGTGGGATCAGATGGGCTCTTTCTCCTTCCTTTTTTATCACCTAGCCTTTGTGCAAGGAAGTCTATAAAGACAGAATTGGAAACCAAAGGAAAAGGACCCTGCTGGTTGTCTGTAAACTTCAGTTCCTATCTCCCTCACTGACTAAAACCAGTCACAATTTTCAGAAAGGGATCCTTTCTTTGTAATTTTTTTTTAATTCAGTTTTTCTAAGGATTGTAAGATTTGTCGCCAAATGCTTTGTTATTTCTCAGGGTGAAAGGTGATAAATGATGTCTAATATAATCTTCTCTTAAGTTGGTCTCCCTTATGATACAGAATTGCTTTTTGTACAGGCACCCTCTCTTTGGTCGAAATGTTCCCCTTTCCAGTGGATCTGGGTTTATTATGTCTGATTCTGGTTTAATTGTAACCAATGCCCACGTGGTGTCAAGCACAAATGCAGTATCAGGGAGACAACAATTGAAGGTACAGCTCCAGAATGGAGATACCTATGAAGCAACCATCAAAGACATTGACAAGAAATCTGACATTGCAACAATAAAGATTCACCCTAAGGTGAGTGACATAAACAGAAGAATAACTTCATTTGGGAACTCTATTTCAGTTTCACTTAGTACAAAGTGATTGACTAGAATATATGTTTAAGAATTCCTTAGAAATATCTGTGGAAAACAATGTACTGAAATGCAGGCCTGGCAATTTTTCATCTCTTGGAATCAAATTACTTTGCCTTCTATGCTAGAAGAAGGAAAAAAAATTCCTTCTATTCTGTGAAGAAGGAAAAAAAATGTCGCTCATTTAATATGTGGCAAAATTCTGCTATCATTACCTGAAGACCCAGGCTAATCTTTCTAAGCTTTGTGCCATTATGCATGGACTGCAGGGTGGGGCATAATGCAGAGAGAGTGGCAGGCTGGTCAGCAGTTGGTTTGTATGCTGGTTTAGGAGGAGGGAACAATCTGTGGGAGAACAGGGAAATTCTGATGCCCTCTTTTTCCTTAGTGAAATTGCAAGGAACAAACAGACTTCTGTTTTTGAAGACAGTTTAAAACAGCAACCCTCCTAGCATAAGTTTTGGGTATATGATAGTGACTGGCTCTTTAATTAATGTAATGGAAAGTGTATGTTCCTAATGTTTTGTTAGTTCTTGATCTTAGCAATCAGGTTATTTTCAAGTATAAACTAACGCTTATTTGTTTCTCTCTGTGTTTACTTAAGAAAAAACTACCAGTATTGTTACTGGGACACTCTGCTGATCTGAGGCCAGGAGAATTTGTGGTGGCAATTGGAAGTCCATTTGCCTTACAGAACACTGTGACAACAGGAATTGTCAGCACTGCTCAGCGAGATGGCAAAGAGCTGGGCCTGCGGGACTCGGACATGGATTACATCCAGACAGATGCAATTATTAATGTGAGTACGAGGCAGGTGATGAGTTTCACTTCACAGCCCTTCCCCCCCTATGCAGCATGGAAGTGCCTGCTCTGAAAGGTGAATCCACGAAATAAAGGCAGCTTTGTTTAACGCCAGTGAAATTCTTCTTTTATAAAGGTCTATGCAGGGTCTGTAAGTTGCGTTCAGGCAATGTTGTGAAGGGTATGAGAAATAAAAGTTCTCCCGTTGAGGTTGTCTGTGAGGATGCTGCATAGGTCAGGCCCTATTAATTCTGTAAATCTCATGCAGTAACAAGTGGTTGTATCAACCAGCAGTAAATCGAAACATTTCTCTCTCTGCTTGCTGAGTTGCTCTGGTCAAGGAAGCTGTAGAATAGAGCCATAGTTTCTTTCATCTCCAGCCATTAGAACCAGATGGAGTAGTCAAATTGAGAGTATGTGCTTCAGTTTAATGACAGGACACACAGGTAAGAACTTAAAGAGAGGGCTGGGGCTTTTTATTGCTCTTCTTGTTTCCCATTTGCACACCACATACTCAAAACAAGAATCAAGGTGTAAAATAACACTAGCTAAGGAGCTAAGGGTCCTAGTGTTGCATGTTATATAGAAAAACGTTAAAATAATTTTCCTTCAGAGCAGCTTGGAGGGATCCAAAGAGCTTAAGTGAAGTCCTTGGGTGTGTTTTAGCCTTTACTCTTTCTAAAAAGAGCACTGCACACATATCTGAGGTGGAAAAAGGCCTGAAATTTTATAGCTTAAATCTGTTACACATTGAAAGGAAAATATTTTCAGGATTTATTTGTTGGACTTCAATGTCAAATATGACATAATAAGCAATAACATTGAGCGTTTTACACACACAAAGTGCTTCACAAATTGTTATTGTCACAGACTTGTTGAGAGAAATTGTATGGGGAGAAAAAAGGGTAATTATTTTTTGTGCTAAGATGTGACATAAAAGTGAGCTTTTTCAAAAAGCTTCTGTATTACCTGGGAGCTGATCTTCTTCAGAAATTTGGTTGGAGTTATTCTCTTCAGTTGTGCAAGGAGAGTAAGAAAACTTAGGCAAGATGGGTTGGTTGGGAGCACACAGCAGAGACATGATTAGAACATGGGATTCTTGACTTCTTGTCAATACACATTTCTCAGACTCCTTCTTTGTGTATGTACTTAGACATTTGCTGCCCTCCAAAGCTAATGAGCAGGTTTAGACAAGGATAGGAGAGTGTGTCAGGTAATGCTGGGCCAAAGGAAGAATGGTAGCAGATGAGGTGAAGAAAATGACATTAAGTTTGAGTTGCTTTGCCATCTGAGACAAAAAAATATGAAGATGGTCCCTGGCATAAGGATGCTTTGTGCTTAGCTAATGCACTCATTTTCTCTTGAGAATGGGAGGAGTTTGAGAGTTGGTCTGTTCAGAGCATTCCTGTGGCTCAGCCAAGACTTTCCTGCAGGAATGTGCATGCAGCTGCCTTTTGAGCAATGCTGGGACAGCAGTAACATAGGGCAGGAGAAAACAGGGCCATGAGGGTCTAAATGGAGTTATACTGCATGTTCTGAAGGTCTTTCACAGCCTTCAAGCAGAAGACAAGTGAAATAAAAGGTCGATGTGCTCAGGAAGGCTGAAAAATCATCTTGGTTTCTTTGTGCCAGACATAAAAATCATGTGTGCAGCCTCTGGTCACTGAAGAGATACCATGTAAGGAACTGATCTATTTGTTTAAATTCGAATTTTGAAGCTGTTGTATAAACTTTAATGTCTGTTTTATTCTCCTAAGAATCTATAAGGTTTGCCCAGTGCTATCTAAGTATAAACAGTTTGTGTCTCACTTTTCTGTCATACATAACTTAGCTTTTGTTTCTTTTGAATGGTAAGTTGCTGCTCTTGGCTGTTTTGCAAACCTACTTGAAAACTCTGGCCTCACTCAAAAACAAACTTATTGAGCCAACATGAAGATGGACAAGCAACTTCCTCAACTCTCATTTCCTGTGGTCCTGCTGCATGTTTCCTTTAAAGGCCATTAGGTAATTTTGAGCTGCTCAGAGCTGCTCTATGCCTTCCCCAGAGAGGGATATGTGTCTGTGGTTACTAAATCAATCCTTATGTAGTAGCTACCTCATAGCAATATGCTGTGATTAAATACATAAAACACTGTATTCTGCTCCAGTGGAGAATGAGAGACTGACAGTGTTACAGACCAAAGTGATGAATAAAACAAAAACTGTACAAGCACCTCACTGAAGTATAACTTTAAATAGCAATTAGTTGTCTCAAAACCTTGTTCTGACAGGCTTTAGAAGGATAAAAATACTAGTTTTAACTATTCAATGTCTTAAACTTAGGGTTTGCCTATTTGGAGTGGCTCCTAACTTAAGGCCTGTTTCTGTAAAAAAAAACAAACTATAATAATGAGAGTGATTAAGGGGTAGGATAAGAACTACTTGTAATCTTCTGTGATCAATGTTGTGTCTGTCAGTGCTGCTTAAGAAATGACCTCCTCTCTTTCATTTAGTTACAAAGTACTGTTTGTAATGAAAATTTCCAACAGTGAAATATTAATTTATTGTTCCCTTATGTTATTTTTACAGTATGGCAACTCTGGAGGACCTCTAGTTAATCTGGTAAGTCCGTGTGACTTGGTTTTGGTGGTTGGTTGGTTTGTTTTGTTTCAAGAGCTAGTTTGAAGTTAGTGGGAGAACATTCTTTTGGAAAGGTTCATAGGTCATTCCAGCTTCCATTCCTTAAACTAATGGTAGGCAGATAGTCTGAAGCTAATGCAGAACATGCAAATTAGGTCTCAGTTCACACACCATAGGAAGACATTTCCCCATTGAGCACAGAAAATTTTACACAGCAGTGAGGAATATGGGATCTGAAAGGAGCAGTTATGTTCGTTCATGCTGTGAAACCTGGGATGCAGAACAAAGATGGGACTTGGTTGACCCACACAACTATTTCATAGTAGATAGATTTAAATCAGCACTGGGTTTGCAGGTCAGTGACTTGTGGCTGTAGTGGTAGCAGTGACTCCACTGCCCGCTTGGCAGAGGGAATGGCTTGCTCCGTGGTGGGATGGACCTTGGATGAACACACTGTACTGTAATCTCTCTGGCCATCTCAGTTAAGTGTGAAATGGATTATGAATCAAAGCCCAGATCCTCCCTTATAAGCAGTGTTTATTTCTTGGGTGATTACAACACTCTAAAGTTTCTTACACCAGCTTTTAACATGAAATGCTAGGCATGGAGCTGAATCCTGTATTTAGCAACAAATTTAATTGGGTGTTGTCTCTCAACAGGATGGTGAAGTGATTGGGATTAACACATTGAAGGTCACAGCTGGAATTTCTTTTGCTATTCCTTCAGACCGTATCACTCAGTTTCTCACAGAGTCACACGACAAACAAAGTAAAGGTAAGGTCTGCAAGAAAAAGGGACATCTTCCAATTATAATCCTGATCCAGGTGAAGTGCCAAAAGACATGGATGTGGGATCCTATTACTTAAAGGAGTAGCATCATTTTACAGTATAGAGCATCACAGACCTGAAAATAGAAAACAATCTCACAGAAGTGGTAGAGACTTTTTATTACTTGCACCCCCAAAGAGCAGACTGTGCCTTTATAAATATAGGAAATAGGGCCTCTGAGAATAGTGAGGACACAGATGAATCATCACTGTCTCAAATGAGCTTCAGGACAGATGATCACATGTTTAAGGAGTTTTATTCTCCTCTTTTCATTTATTTTCCAAGCAAAAAGTTTAAGGTGTACTGTAGAAAATAAGGTAAAAACTTTAAGCACCTGTCCACAGGTGGTATGTAGTATGTGCATTGTCCATAGAACCTGGCCTATATTTTATCATGGTCAGGTATGTCAGTGCTATATAATCAGATATTGTGACAGACTCAGGCCCTGGTCGAAGAAGGGCTGTTACTGATTTGTGAAGAAATACATGGGAAGATGGGAGAAAGGCAGGAAGAAAGGCCTCTGCACCAGGGAGCACATAAATCTAAGTATATTGGCAATGACAACTGCAGTACTTCAAACTTTTTTACGTGCCTGCACCATATCTGTCACCCTGTTAGAGATGTCATGCTACAGGCTGCACAGCCAAAGCTGATCTAGTAATGCTGCATCCAGGCCAAACCTTCCTTACTCTTTTGCTTGCCAATTTATCTGTCCACACCCCACTACTCATCTTTTACCGTTAGTGTTGGCTGCTGCTGCTTCTTCTCTTGAATCTTTTTGTTATTAATCTTGCCTTGAGTTCATCCAGTTCCTGATGCTGGGGTTGTTTCCCTACACCACTGTCCTTTCAGATACTATTAATTCAGAAACTTCCCTTAGCAGTTTTAAAGTGATGCATCTGCTTGTATATATGAGAACATCACAATCCCGATGGGTCCCCTCATCTGTGTTTTGCTGAATTCCCTGAATTCCATGAATTA